>CM060624.1:2567090-2699590 GCA_030578275.1 Meda fulgida
CTGATATGGGCTCACAGATAGTAGGAGAGGTGTACACTTTACAAGAGATAAATGACTTCCTAGATTCGACTTTTGGTAAGACTGTTGATGTGACAGTTTTTTTTTCCGGACTCCGAGAAATTTATTGTGACAGTGTTGTCGTTGCATAGAACGGTTAGCTATGAGTCTTTGGATAAGAAGAAAAGATTTAGACTGAAGAAGATGGTAACAAAACTGCGAAAAGATAAATTTGTTTCTCAAAGACATCAAGATGAATAAATCTCACGTGGTGGCGTTTATACTTTGCTGTTTTTTTCTGTCTCTCCCCACTCTATATCTCTTTTCTTACATGGATAGTTTGAGGGTGGGTTCTCTAAATATTAATGGGGGAAGAGACGGGGGTAAATTAGCAGTGGTTTCAGAATTTCTTAAAATTAAAAAGATCAATGTTTCTTTTTTACAAGAAACACGTACAAATAAGGATAATGAAATTGAATGGGGTATGTGGTGGAAAGGCAAGTTTGTTTTGAGCCATGGGACATTTAATAGTGCAGGAGTGGCTATTTTATTTTCTGCAAACATGAATGTTAACATTTTAAATGTGGAACAGATTGTTTAAGGTAGAGTATTGTTAATAGAAATTGAGTATGAGGGAAATAGTTTTGTGTTTGTTAATGTCTATGCCCCCAATAGTGGTCCTGAACGACAAGATATTTTTTTGAAATTGAGAAATGGCATCCAGAAGTAAGATGATAGTGTGTGTCTTGTAATTGGAGGGGACCGGAATTGCACAACAGATTTTACAGTGGATAGAAATGGAGAAGAGCCGCATAGTCAATCAAGTAGCACACTGTTAAAAGTTATGCATGAGTTTCAATTAACAGATGTATGGAGAACAAGACATATCGGGGTGAAACAGTATACGTGGTTGAAAATGTGTGACAATAGATTTTGGGGTGCAAGATTGGATCGGTTTTATATGACGGAAATGTGGAATAATAGAGTAATTGATGCTTGTATTTTTCCAAACGGTTTTTCAGACCACCATATGATCACGTTGGTTTTAAATGTAAAGAAGACATTAAGATCTAATTATTACTGGCATTTGAATGTTAAATTATTACATGATGCTTTTTTCTGTGAGAGTTTTAAAGTGTTTTGGAGTGAATGGAAGTTGAAGAAGCTTTTGTTTGAGAATCTTTGTCAATGGTGGGATGTGGGAAAGGCGAATATAAGATTTTTTTGTCAGAATTATGCTTTTCATACATCAACTTTTGTCAAAACAACAGTAAAAACTCTACAAAAGGACATTGAGTTGTTGGAAAAAAATCTTGTAACTAATAATGAAGGTGTACATTGTGATGGTTTGAAAAGGAAAAAACAAGAGCTGAATTCTTTTTTACAAGAGCAGGCCAAAGGAGCACTGATACGGGCAAGATTTTGCACTATCAAAGATATGGATGCTCCCAAGTGCTTTCTTTTTTAATCTTGAAAAAAAATATACTAATCAAAAACAGATGTGTCATCTTCGCCGTCAGGATGGATCAGTAACATCAACTCCAGTTGAAATGAGAAAGTTGTCAAGAGATTTTTATAAACAATTATACAGTGCTGAGAGCTGTGATACTGAGAGTGTTCATGATTTGCTTAAGGAATTACCTCAGCTTGGGGATGAACAGAAAAAGGCTCTGGACAATTTGATCACTTTTAAAGAACTTACAGAAGCAATGCGTCAGTTGCATATTGGCCGTTCCCCTGGAATTGATGGACTACCTATAGACTTTTATCAACAGTTCTGGGAAATAATTGGACAAGATTTTTATGAAGTGTTGCTGGACTGCATTAGAAGTGAAACCCTTCCCATAAGTTGTCGTAGAGCAGTCTTGTCGCTGCTTCCAAAGAAGGGGGACTTGGGACTTCTCAAAAACTGGAGACCAGTATCTTTATTATGTTCTGATTACAATTTTTTTTCCAAATGCTTATCAAATAGACTTAAACACTGTTTAGACTTGTTGGTTCATAATGATCAAACGTATTGTATAGCTGAAAGATCTATAATGGATAATCTTTTTTTATTACGGGATATAATTAATATCAATAATTTTTATCATGTTGATCTTGGAATTCTCTCCTTAGATCAAGAAAAAGCTTTCGATCGGGTTGACCATCAATATCTTTTTAATGTGTTAAAGTATTTTGGGTTTGGTGACAGATTTATATCCTATATTCGGTTGTTGTATTGTAATGTTTCTGTTATGGTGAAAGCAGGTGGTGGGCTAAGTGAACCAATATCTGTATCGAGAGGCATTAGACAAGGATGTCCACTTTCTGGGCAATTATACAGTTTGGTTATCGAACCTTTGTTGTGCAGATTGAGGAGGAATCTTGAAGGATTTGTAATTCCTAATTCAAATGATAATTTTAAGTTTTTTTTTATCTGCGTATGCAGATGACATTAGTGTTTTTATCACTAGTCAAAAGGATATTACAACCTTAAACAAAACTATTGAAATCTATGAAAAAGCCTCTTCTGCTAGAGTTAATTGGTCTAAAAGTGAAGGGTATATTATTGGTAGGTGGGAAGGTTTTGGGTTTCCTCAACTCCCGGGTGGGTTACAGTGGAGACAGGACGGATTGAAAACACTAGGAGTTTTTTTGGGGAACGACAAATTTCAAAAGAAAAATTGGGAGGGTCTGCTGGAGAAGGTGTCTGCTAAATTGTCAAAATGGAAATGGCTATTGCCACAATTGTCCTATAGGGGGAGAGCTCTGGTTGTCAATAATCTCGCTGCGTCTATGTTGTGGCACAGGACTATAACTATGGAGCCTCCTGAAGAGCTAATTTCTATGATACAAAGGACATTTGTTAATTTTTTCTGGAGTGGACAGCACTGGATCCGTGCAGCTGCACTTTACTTACCAGTTCAAGAGGGCGGTCAAGGCTTGGTAGATGTGAGGAGTCGGATCCGGGCTTTTAGGATTCAAGCTGTGCAGAGACTTCTCTACAAAACAGATGTGGTGTGGGCCAAAACTGCAAGTGTGTTTTTGAAGCGGGCAGGAGGACTTGGATTTGATAGACACTTGTTTTTAATGAGACTTGAGGAAGTAAGCCTGTCAGAGCTTCCACCTTTTTATAAGTCTATGCTGCAGACATGGAGAACTGTTTTAAGAGTGGAGCGAGATATGGGTGACCAAGGACATTGGACTCCGGAGGAACCGTTGTTTTTCAACCCAATGGTCCAGACTAGACTGTTGTCCTCCGTGAGTGTGAGGAGATGTTTGTTGAGGAATGGTGTTCAGAAACTTGGACATCTCCTGGATGAAAGGGGCTGGAAATCCATTGAGGCACTTCAAGAGCTGACAGGGTTAAAGTCCTTGCGTCTTGTTTCAAAATTTAAAGAAGGAATCTGTAATGCACTTCCAAGCAGCTGCAGGACTTGGATAGGACTGAGACAAACACAGGACATGAGAACTGGTCAAGATTTCCCAGAATTAAACATTTCACCTGTCATAAATGAAGAAGAGGAAGGTGAAGTTGCAGACTCGATTTTATCTTTTAAGACCCCTCAGCTGGACCATTTTAAAAAGGTGTCTAAGAAAGCAATATACTGCACTACAGTTAAAGTCACACATCGAGATTCATTGAAGAGGCAAAAAGCTTCTAGATGGCCAGAACTGTTACAACCAGACTTTCTCGTGCGGGACAGGTGGCGGACCCTGTATAAACCCCCTGTAGAGAAGCGCAGCGCTGATCTACAGTGGCGGATTATTCACGGGGCCATAGCTGCGGACCGACATGTGGCACACCTGAATCCGGCAGTAGTTGGGGAATGTAGATTTTGTGGGGAGCAGGAGGATCTAGAACATTTGTTTTTAAGGTGTAACAGATTACAAGAGCTTTTTGTTTTGCTTAAGACTTGGTTTAGGAGTTTTAATGAGGTTTTTTCCGATGAAGTGTTTATTGGGGGAATGAAGTATAGTTTTTCAATGAGGAGGAAAATATGTTTATTAAATTATTTGATGGGAACAGCTAAACTTGCAATTTGGAAAACAAGAAAGAACAAAGGTTTGCAACTTGCTACAATAGATTCTGAAATGATGTTTAGAGGGTTGGTAGAGGGAAGACTGAAAATCGAATTCGCTTATTATAGACTTACAAATAATGTGGGTTTTTTTTGTGATGTATGGTGTTTTAATGAGGTACTATGTATAGTACAAAATGATCCGCTGATTGTGAAGTTTTAATTAAGTAATTTATTTTTTATTTATTTTTTTAATAATTGCCAGTAATGTAACGTGATTTAAGGTTCAAAGAATAATAAAGTGCTTGTTAAACTCTCTCTCCCCCTCTCCCCCCTCTCTCTCTCTCTCTCTCTCTCTCTCCCCCCCTCTCTCCCCCCCCCTCTCTCTCTCCCCCCCCCAGCCTCGGCCTTCTCTGAGCGCTATCTGGGCTCTCCTCTTCAGGACGACAGCAGATATCAGGTAAGTGCAGTGGATGCTGGTGAACTCAGACTGTAGAGTAACGGGTGTAGTGACGGGTGGTTTGTTTCTCTAGTTCTCCAGTGTGCTGCAGAATCCACAGGGTTTCCGAGAGCAAACGCTCATGCTGCTGCACGCGACTGCTGACGGTCAGTGTGTGTCAGTTTACTATGTACACTACTCGCACAATGTGTGTGACGTACAATTCACACATCAGGGTTCTCAAGTTTGATCAAAAGCTTGGAGTGAGATCACATGCGGTTAGGGGAGGAGCCCTAATGGAGCCCCGCCCTCCAATTATTATTAATACAGTATAATATATAATTTAAAATAAAATGAAGAAATACATCATTCCTTCCCATACGCACTAACATTTCCCTTAGGTTCAGATAACGTAAGCTAGCCAAACTGAGCCAAAGCTTCTGGCCTGGCTGCAAAGTCGTTGTAGAGTTTTTGACTGCATCAATAATAATGTATACGATGGGCTATATTAAATGTTCTAGCCTAAAAATGTTAGACGAGCTTTCTTCCAACTTACCTTCTCCATCACGACGTGTGTTCGCGCGATGTTGTTGGTTGCCTAGTAACGAACGTACGGTGGCCTTGCAGGACAACTTGGTTGGCATTACCTTTTCAGCGTGAGAAATACACGGTGTGGCGTGTGAACTGGTTGAATTGCGCGTGTCTCACGGCCAATGCGTGAGACTTGAGAACCCTGCATACAGGCTCTATGAATAAATGAATAACCACTGTCCTGAATAATTCCATACAGATATTCACTGTCTACAGTAGTGGCCAGAAGAGATGTCCCTCATCCTCTCCTCCTGTACCTATAATCCTTCTCTCGCCCTTAAATAATACTTATTCTTTTCTTTTTTTTTGTCTAGAAAGCTTATATCATCTAATATGTATTATTTATTTTCTACTTTTTATTGGTATTTTTGGGAGATATTTTATTTATTTTTTACCTCTAAATTACTAGATTTAATCAAGAATTTTAATATAAATAAGCACATTCTTTTACTTATACAAAATAACTCTCCGTTCAAAAACTCTCACATTGGGTGTCTCTGCCGACCTCTTGTGGAAAAAAATATATAACATGATATTTCATGACTCTTGCCACTGCATGGCCTATATATGGAGCAAATTAACCGTTCGCCTGGTTCCCAAAGTCATTTTTCTTCCGTTTTTCTCTTCAGGATGCATTCAGGTGTATATTTAGATATTTTTAAATCATTTTTAGTTATGTTGTGACTATTAGTTGCATTATGACTGATGCAACCCCCCCCCCCCCCCCCCCCCCACCCTATTCGTTTTAATGGGAATTCCTAGTTGTGTGTTCTGCATTGGGGATGTTCTTTAGTCTCGTGCCTTTATTTGTGTGGTTGTGTGTTCTGGATTGTGCCAGATTTCTTTGTTTTTTGACAAAAAATTGTAATAAAAAGTCCCCCATTTTCCATTCAAAATGACCCAAGGGAAGGATTTGTTACTATTTTTTATTACAACCACATACACTCTTTGAATCCAGTCCATTTTTTAATGTGTATTCCAAGTTCAAGTGCAAAAATCTCGCACGGTCTTGGACCACTCTAATGAACACTGCATTTTTAAACCGCAAATTGAAAATTAATTTCGGGTCATAATTTCCCAAAAGGAGAGGATGAGGGACCCTTCAAGGTCATTTAAACCATCAAAATATGAGGACAATGGTTTTTTTGGCCAAAAATGATGTAGTACACTGCAGATTGCATTATCACAAATAAAACAATCGACTGCTTGTGGACAATATTTAAATAAAGGGTGAAGATGTGAATTTTCCTAAGCCTGACATCACTTTTGGCCACTACTGTATTCACTCTTGTAGCATATCATTTGATTGCATTACTCTGAGATTGAGCCGTCGTTGTTTTTTCCTCCAGCGAACATTAATTTCCAGCACACAGCCGAGCTCATCAAGAACCTGGTGAAGGTGGGAGCGAATTACACACTGCAGGTACTGAAAACACACAATGTGTCTGTCCATTGATGATGTCTAGATTCTTGATGTTTTTCTGCACGGTTGTTCTTCAGATTTATCCAGACGAGGGTCATTTTCTGTCCAAGAGCAGCGAGAGACACGCGGCCTCCACACTGACCAGCTACTTCAGATCCTGCATGCAGGACGATGGGCTTCCCATCAGTGAGGAGGAGGAGGAGGAGGAAGAGTAGAGTGAAGATCACACGCAGCACACAAACACACACTGACACACACCACAATGCACACAAACACTCGGGACAGTGAAACACACTGGACGTTGAGACAAACATCCAGAGCAGAACACTCAAGTAAACAGCGAGAGCCAGGAGTGTGTGTGTGTGTGTTTGAACATGTATATATGCATGTGTGTAACAGTTTGGATGATGTATGTATTAAAGCTGTGTGTGTGTGTGTGTGTGAGAGAGAGAGAGCGAGAGAGATAGAGTTTCTATGTTCCTGGCCAATGGATCATTATCGCTGGAAATGGATTAGAATGTTTCACATATCATGAATCACTTTGATCTCCAATTGGCCGATGCGTTGGCCAATCACAGCACAGCAAGTCAGCCATTGCATGGTCCTTTTGCTTTGCTTCACTTCTTTTGCCACTTTTGTGTCTCAGTTTGTTTTCACCTTCCGGAGGAGCTGCATTCAAGTTCATTTCTCACCATCCGTGACGAGCACTTGCTGGGGTGAACCGTAAATGCTCGAGGATCTGCGTGAAGATCAGCACACGTGCAGTGCATTCTGGGATGGATGCGGCTGTGTTGTACAGAAGAGTAAGAACATTCATCAAATAGAAAACCGGACAGTCTTGGGTCAGATTATTTGTTTCTGGAGGGCTTTTGTATCGCTGACCGTTTAGTTTTACTGGTGGGGGAGGGGTGACGGGTCTGTTTATTGTTATTGTTCTCTAGTCATGTCTATAAATAAACAACTAGTCCAAATCCAACATTATTGTACTATAATTGACTATCACTCTCTGTGTCATTCTTCCTGTTCCTTCAGACTGAACCACAGTCATACCAACAGTACAAGTATAAGAAAATATTATATATATGTAATATTAATTTATTCCACATCAAATAATGGCCAAAAGTGATGTCTGGAAGGGATATTTGTTTTAAACGACCATAAAATTTTAATTAAACCATCAAACTATGAGGAAAATATTTTTTTATTTTAAATTTGATGGATGGATTAAACACTAAACGTGGTTAAGGTATTTATCTGCCAAAATTATTTGGCAAAAAAAAGTCAAACTACAGTTACAGGTTTTATTTTACTGTGCAAAAAGCCGACAGGAAAAAGCATACATTGACTACAAAATAATCCATTATATACATTTTGTTGGTTCTCTCATGTTTTTTTTTTTTTAATGTTCATAATTTGTTTTTATGATATCCTGGCCAAAAATGATGCAGGCACAATTTGACATGTTGCATTGTGTTATCACTAATAAATCAATCGACTGCTTATAAAATCTTTAACAAAGTTTGAGTAATTTTCCCTAGGCTGTACAACACTTTTGGCCGCTACTGTTCACTATAGCAAGACCGACTCTTTGATTTGAATGTGTTTGGGATGTTTGATGACCGGTATTGTTGGATCAGGAACCCAGTCCTGCATCACCAGCTCCATGTTACCAGCGGACACGGGTAAACAGAGCGCTATTGAACATCACTGAAAACTGCAGATTCATTTGGCATGTCAAAGTGTTTATTTTCATATGACAGGATCGCTGAATTTCCATGTGATGTCAATGATGACTTCTGGAGCCAGTGGCTGTGGGAATCCAAGTTTACGAACGGTAAATGAAGTATAGGTGTAATTGTACTTATGAATCATGTAAATAATAGCATATTTTCAATGGCAAAAATGCATTAAAAAGTTGATGTCAGAGAACGTGTTTATGCGGATATAACTAGCTATCATTCGCTAGCATTTTGTTGAATAATTCCTGTTTTATTAAAACATTGATTTTTATGAATGCTCCTATATATTGTAATACAATCATGCTTCATTCTGTTATTATTCTGATATGTGACCAGTTGCATAAACCGCTTAAACTAGTCTTACAAGTTAGTCATCTAATTCTTTCTTAAAGACTGGTCATAATTTTCTTTATGTCAGTTACATAAAAAGGTTGAATGGTCTAATTTAAATCTGAAAATACATACCACATTAAAAGATGGTCCTCGGGCGGCCAAGAGCAAAGCAAATACACCATGACTGTACCCTATCTGAGCCACAAAATCTACACCTTATACAGGTGAAACTCGAAAAATTTAAATATCGTGAAAAAGTTATAATTTTGATGATTATGGCTTACAGCTTATGAAAACCCTCAGAAAATTAGAATATCACATGAAATCAATCCAAAAAAAGGATTTTAAATACAGAAATGTCGGCCCTCTGAAAAGTATAATCATGCATATGAATATAGTTATATATACTAAATATATTAATTTCACCTTTTATTTTTAATTACTGAAATACATTAACTTTTGCACGATATTCTAATTTTTCGAGTTTCACCTGTATATTAGAGTATTCTCAGCCTTAAAAAAAACTTGTTAACAAGCAGAAACACTGAAGGAAAGACCAGGAAAAAAAAAAACTTTAAGTCTCTCAAGTTATCAGCAGAGGATGATTAAACCTCCAAAAACAGAATTACCATCTTCACTTATTACAAACCAGTTTGAATTTATTTATGTCATACGTCAACAAAAGTTCTTATTGAGAATTAACTGATGTTTATATTTATTATTGGGTTTCTTTTAATGTTGTCAATATGGTGATCAGCATTTTCTTTAGTTGAACCTTGACTTTTTAACAGTAGTTTTTCTTTAGTTGCTACAACTGTGTTTATGAGATTTTCCCAGGAACGATCTTCCTGAGGTGCGTTTCCCAAAACATAGTTAGCTAACTATGGTCAAGTTCCATCGTTATCAGCATAGTTCAACGAGTCTGTTTCTCTAAACCCTAGTTCCAATGATCACTCAACTCGACCGACAACAGATATGGGACTGGTTCAGATCCTGTATTTTCTTATATTATATATTTGCTTTTAAAGAAATCACTTTTCTTCAACAAATGGCTGGTAGGAACTACACGACATTCCTCCCGGGTTAGTGACATCACCAACCCCAATATTTACATAAACCCCGCCCCCGGAACACAATTTATAGATTATCATGACAGAATATGCTAATCAATGACTAGAAGATCTACACATAAGCTACACAAATTCATCAACTAACCATTCAGAAATGTCATGTTGCATTCTACATGTTGTCACTTCTTCTTGAGTCTCTCCATCATTATCTGACTCCGGTTTGAACATTTAAGGCATTTGAGACATTTAACATTTAAACGTTTTTGAAATTTTCAGTGCATGTGTGTGTGTGAGGTAAAAGGACACAAGCTGTTGAAGCTCCGCCCCCTGTGCCGGGAGCAGCAGCTCATTTGCATTTAAAGGGACTGACACCAAAAACTGTGTTTTTGCTCACACTAAAAAAGTGACAATTTTAACATGCTATATAAAAATATATGTGGGGTATTTTGAGCTAAAACTTCATTTACACACTCAAAGACTTATTTTAGATCTTGTGAAAGGGCATTATACCACCCCTTTATGTAGCAGGGAATACTGTGATTGCACTGGGTACCTACACCTCCAGGCCTCATATCCTGTGGTGTTCCTCAAGGCTCAATTTTGGGCCCTCTATTATTTTACTTACATGCTTCCTTTAGCTGGTGTAATTAATTACTACAATATTTGCTTTCACCATGCAGATGATACAACTCTTATCTTTTGCTTGCACCAGATACCCACAATTCAGTTTCCACTCTGCTGGACTGCATAGAGGACATACAATATTGACTCTCTATCACTTAAAGCTGGCAATCAGGTCAAAAACGTAGGATTCATGTTTGACAGTGACATTGCTATTGTTTTTTTTTTTAACCTGAGGTCACTAACACAGCATATTATGACCTCAGAAACATCTCCAAAGTACTGATATTCTCTCCGATAAACTTGTTCATGCATTTGTTATGTCTAGACTTGACTAATGCAATAGGGTTTTTGCTGGGTTACTAAAGAGCTCTATTAAACACTTACACGTTCAGAATGCAGCTGCATGAATGCTCAATTTAAAATAAGAAATCACATTACTCCAACACTCACATCCCTTCACTGGCTGCCCGTATCATACAGAATTGAATTCAAGACCCTACTGTAAAAAATATTCTTGGTTTAACTTAACATTTTAAGGCAACCAGTTTACTTAATTTTTTAAGTTCATTGAAATTGAGTTAATACAATGAAGGAGATTGGTTTAATCATCAGAAACTCAAAATATTATGTTATCTAAACTACATGAATTATCTAAGTTGATTTGACAAAATTAGTAATGTTGTGATTACAAATCATGAGAATATTTTTTACAGTGTATTTTTTATTTTATTTTTAAAGAAGTATATTTCTACCAGTTTCTACCTATGAGTTGAGTGATATATTGCTACATATTTAAATGTATGTTTTATTATGATTATCATTTATTTTTGGTTAAATACTATTCTTTATCCATAGACTAATTTACTGACTAAAAACATGTCTAGAGTGTTTTACACGTGCAGATTTGCTGGTTGGCAGTGTTCTGATGTCTCATTATTATTGAATGCATCCAGGCTGTTTGATTTTTTTTTTGTTTTAAAAACTATTCTGACGAGGACATATAGTATTAATTTTATTTCTTCAGGTCTTATAAGCATTTTAACACTATAATTTTTAGAAAAATGGTAGAAAAAGCAGAATTTTTTTTCCCCCACCGCTTTTATATATAATTTCTAATAATGCATTATTGTTAAAAAAAAAATTGAAAACCACTGAGTTGTTATAGTGATTGTGGCATTTAATGTCAGACTGCAGTCGTACAGGTTTCTCATGCTCCCTTTAACAAACAGCAAACTGACGCACGTGTCAAACTGTGTGTATCAGTGAATGCAGATGACATGCACTTTATGCATCACATCATGTGATCTGATGTTCACATTATTATTATTTTGCACATGAAAGGATGGATGATGAAGCAGAATTAGGCCTTCAGAAAGAGCTCAGAAAACCAGAGGATCAGTGACTCAATGGGAGCCCAGAGTGTTGAAAACACACACTGAACCACAAACAACGTTAGATATTAGATTTTATATTGTGTACTTCTCTGAACTTAATTTATAGACCAGTACAGCCCATAATAACTGATGACAGTGAGACAGAACAATGTTTCTTTCAGCCTGTTAAGAGTGTCAGCACTCAACATCAGTCACGCTGCTGCTAAATACAGATTGAATGCTATAGTATTGTGGACAAATAATGAAAAATAACAAACTGAACAAGTGTCCTGAGTCTCTCTGCCTTTAGATCAGATCTTTAAAGATGGGAGACCTGGTCGCCAAGCGGATTTTCCCTGCTAGTCGTCATCGTCGAGGTCTCTGGTTTCTGTGGGAACAGGTGCGTTGTCATGGAAGCACTCTCTGAAGAAGGAGATGAGCGAGTTCAGCATGTAGCGTCTGCTGATGACGTCATGACCCTCATCAGGGAAGATCTGCACAGAGGTGAGAGGTCAAAGGGACGAGTGCAAAGTGTAAGTTAAAAGCTGTGTCCCAATTCAGAGGCTGTATCCTCGAAGGCTGAATGCTTTACAGCGGGGCAACAAAGGCTGTCCCAAGAGCGTGAGGTCCAAGGGTCGAGGGTGTGAGGTCAAAGGGTCGAGGGTGTAAGGGGTCGAGGGCGTGAGGTCAGAGGGCGTGAGGTCAGAGGGTCGATAGTGCGAGGTCAACGGGTCAAGAGCGTGAAGTCAGGGTCGAGGGCTTGAGGTCACAGAGTCAAGAGCGTTAGGTCACAGGGTCGATAGCGTGAGGTCAGAGGGTCGATTAGCGTGAGGTCAGAGGGTCAAGAGCGTGAGGTTACAGGGTGGAGAGCGTGAGGTCAGAGGGTCGAGGGCTTGAGGTCACAGGGTCGATAGCATGAGGTCAGAGGGTAGAGAGCGTGGTGAGGTCATAGGGTCGATAGCGTGAGGTCAGAGGGTGTGGTGAGGTCAGAGGGTCGAGAGCATGAGGTCAGAGAGCGTGAGGTCACAGGGTGGAGAGTGTGAGGTCGGAGGGCGTGAGGTCAGAGGGTCGAGAGCGTGAGGTCGGAGGGCGTGAGGTCACAGGGTCGAGAGCGTGAGGTCAGAGGGCGTGAGGTCACAGGGTGGATAGCGTGAGGTCAGAGGGTCGAGAGCGTGAGGTCGGAGGGCGTGAGGTCACAGGGTCGATAGCGTGAGGTCAGAGGGTCGAGAGCGTGAGGTCGGAGGGCGTGAGGTCACAGGGTCGATAGCGTGAGGTCAGAGGGTCGAGAGCGTGAGGTCGGAGGGCGTGAGGTCACAGGGTCGATAGCGTGAGGTCAGAGGGCGTGAGGTCACAGGGTCGAGAGCGTGAGGTCAGAGGGTCGAGAGCGTGAGGTCGGAGGGCGTGAGGTCACAGGGTCGATAGCGTGAGGTCAGAGGGTTGAGAGCGTGAGGTCAGAGGGCGTGAGGTCACAGGGTCGAGAGCGTGAGGTCAGAGGGTCGAGAGCGTGAGGTCGGAGGGCGTGAGGTCACAGGGTCGAGAGCGTGAGGTCAGAGGGTCGAGAGCGTGAGGTCGGAGGGCGTGAGGTCACTGGGTCGATAGCGTGAGGTCAGAGAGTTGAGAGCGTGAGGTCAGAGGGCGTGAGGTCACAGGGTTGAGAGCGTGAGGTCAGAGGGCGTGAGGTCACAGGGTCGAGAGCGTGAGGTCAGAGGGTCGAGAGCGTGAGGTCGGAGGGCGTGAGGTCACAGGGTCGAGAGCGTGAGGTCAGAGGGTTGAGAGCGTGAGGTCAGAGGGCGTGAGGTCACAGGGTTGAGAGCGTGAGGTCAGAGGGCGTGAGGTCACAGGGTCGAGAGCGTGAGGTCAGAGGGTCGAGAGCGTGAGGTCAGAGGGCGTGAGGTCACAGGGTCGAGAGCGTGAGGTCAGAGGGTCGAGAGCGTGAGGTCGGAGGGCGTGAGGTTGGAGGGTCGAGAGCGCGAGGTCGAGGGTTTGAGGTCAGAGGGTCGAGAGTGTGAGGTCAGAGGGCGTGAGGTCAGAGGGCGTGAGGTCACAGGGTCGAGAGCGTGAGGTCGGAGGGTCGAGGGCGTAAGGTCAGAGGGTCGAGAGCGTGAGGTCAGAGGGCGTGAGGTCAGAGGGTCGAGAGTGTGAGGTCAGAGGGCGTGAGGTCAGAGGGCGTGAGGTCACAGGGTCGAGAGCGTGAGGTTGGAGGGTCGAGGGCGTGAGGTCTGAGGGCGTGAGGTCAGAGGGTCGAGAGCGTGAGGTCAGAGGGCGTGAGGTCACAGGGTCGAGAGCGTGAGGTTGGAGGGTCGAGGGCGTGAGGTCAGAGGGCGTGAGGTCACAGGGTCGAGAGCGTGAGGTTGGAGGGTCGAGGGCGTGAGGTCACAGGGTCGAGAGCGTGAGGTCAGAGGGTCGAGAGTGTGAGGTCAGAGGGCGTGAGGTCACAGGGTCGAGAGCGTGAGGTTGGAGGGTCGAGGGCGTGAGGTCTGAGGGCGTGAGGTCACAGGGTCGAGAGCGTGAGGTCAGAGGGCGTGAGGTCAGAGGGTCGAGGGCGTGCAGGTGTTTATCAGTGTGAAGGACTCACCTGTAACCTGTAGTTTACATTGATCACAGACAGCAGCTTCACTAGTTCTGCAGTTTGTTGAAAATGAACGTTCGCTAATAGGAAAGAAAGAAGTCGTCATGGGACGATGCAGCCGTTTATTATGCAGGGCAATAACCACCATTAAGGGCACCATTAATCCCTCCCATTCATTAGAAATGGCCAAATTATCCCCCCATTTATGTTATTCATGATTCACTGCTGCACTCCATTACGCACCGCTCTGTTTGATATTAGGATGACCAAAAGTTTTAAAAGTAACATTTTCAGGCTGCTCTGCCGTCAATGTCAAAATGATTGAAACGGCCAATCAAATCAAAGAAGGCGGGCCTCACAGTTCACAGAACACGAGTGCAAATTCCAAGACACTAGTTTTAACAGTGAAAGAGTGTGTGGTAAGATGCAAGTAGAAATCACAATAGAAAAGCTCAACCTAACCTTTAATTAAATTTTGCATTTTGAAACTTTTTACATTCTTGTAATTCATATTATGAACTGAATATGATGAGACCAGGAACATTTTGTGTTTTCAACATATTAGACAAATGAATAAGAGTGACTGTGAACATATTTGAAAATAAAATATTATTTGATAAATTGATTACTTCATCAAAACTACTATAAGACCTAGAACGTGTTTTACCATCTGATTTATTTGTAGGCTGTTATGTTTCGTGTCATGGGCTCACCATCCGCTGTCCCGTGCAGAATCAGGAAGCGTAACTCCTCGGGGCGCGTGCCGTTCTGCAGGAGGCTGGAGATCTGAAGGACACAGTAAAAGTGTTCTGTGATGTTGAACCCGTTCACACGGCACCAAACAAACACAACTTCTGACGTCAAAAGATCATACATAAAGCAGGGCCGGGAAGAAATAACATGTTCATTTGTGCGAGAGACAAATTATGGTAACGATAGACAGAGAAACAAGTTATTTCATACTGAATAAAAGGTTTGCATGATGATTTTATAGTTTTATTGAAATGAAAAGTTATTGCTCAATTGATCATGCTCTGTAATTATTGTTAATAAACAAAATAAGTCTGATAATTTAGCTTTTCTAAAAATATATCTTTCAAATATGATGTTAAATCATTTCTTTTTTACTTTTTTTACAGTTGGAAGTAACGTTATTTTTTGTTTTGTAATTCATTACTTTTAAAAGTAAGTTTCCCCAACACACACACAATGTCACACACCTTTATCTCTGAAATCATACAGTGGAAACAACCTCTTACCTTGTATTTTAGCTCATTTTGTATGGGGAAGCCGAAGTATCTCTCTGTGAA
Source organism: Meda fulgida (assembly GCA_030578275.1). Classification (NCBI taxonomy): domain Eukaryota; kingdom Metazoa; phylum Chordata; class Actinopteri; order Cypriniformes; family Leuciscidae; genus Meda; species Meda fulgida. The sequence continues at coordinate 2,582,563 of CM060624.1, forward strand.
GGCGGAAGCTGTGTAGAAACACAGAATGGTTACGCGTGCGTGTGTGTGTGTGTGTGTGTGTCAAATCACCTTTATTTATATAGTGCTTTTTACAATACAGATTGTTTCAAAGCAGCTTTACAGTGATAACAGGAAAATAATGCAACAAAGTTTGTTTCTGCTGCACAACAGATCTAGAAGAAAATAGTGTTATAGTTCAGCTTCAGTAAGTTCAGTAATGGGTCCTTTTTGTTGTAAAAAGTTGTAAATTCAGTTAATTTATCTAGTTAGCCACCCTGGAGAAAACCGTGTGTGTGTGTGTGTGTGTGTGTGAGAGAGAGAGAGAGAGAGTGTGCGTATGTGAGTGTGTGCTTACGCTATGTGTTAGCTTGTGCCGTGAGTGAGTGTGTGTATGTGCCGTGAGTTTAATTTTGTGTGTGTGTGTGTGTGCGTGCATGTGAGTGTGAGTGTGTGTTTGTGTGTGTGTGCGTGCGTGTGTGTGTCACACGTACCGTAGAGTTGCCAGTCGAACACTGGAGTGATGGCAGCACCGCAGCGGAAAGCAGAACTGTGAGAGAGCAGCAGAAGCGAGCTCAGAAACCCACCGTACACCTGCGCGCACACACACACACACACACACACACTTCATTATGAACATCTGACGTCTCAGATCACACATTTTGAAATGTACAAAAACACTATAGATTTTGATCTTGTAGAGCCTGTTTCTATTTCTGTCGTAGACTGAAGCTGTAATTATAGTTCAGGTGTTTTTATCTGATAGAGATGAAGTTTATTTAAAGCAACTGATTAGTTTAACTTTCTGTGCTTTTTTTTTGGTACATTTATTTATGCATGCGGAGTGTAAATCCAACGTCAACAGAAATTATAATTCTGTCATCATTTACTCTCTCATGTCGTTCCAAACTTGTACGACTTTCTTTCTGGTGTTTGGTTTCCATTGCTCAAGTCAAGTCAAATTTATTTCTAAAGTGCTTTATACAATACAGGAAAATATCAGAATCAATGATGCAAACTTTAAATTCAGCTGTAAAAGACAATAGTGTCATTATTGGATGAGAAGAAACCTTGAACTGATCTGAATAGTGTCACTGCAGTCAAACCAATGATATTACTGAATAAAGTCCCCAACTAAACAAACCAAAGGCAACAATAGCAAGGAGCCCAAACTCCACCATGTGACAGTCTTCAAATTATCTTCTTTGGTTTTCAACAAAAGAACAAAGTTTTGCAGGTTTTAATGACATGTGTCATTTTTGTGTGAACTACGCCTTTAATGAAACCTCACCTGTCCAAAAACCCCGACTCTGCCTCTATCAATGAACGGCTGCTTCACCAGATACCTGCCGCACACAAATACATGAGGGATATATGAGGGAAAATACTCATGCAACCATTTAAGATCACTGTTATTTACACAGTAGGGGAGATGATGAATCAGCAGTTTCTTTATGTGATACTCTTCCTAGTGAAATGCATCCAATTACAATACTGAAGCTGGATATTACTGCCTTTTATTACACGCAAGACACTCATGTTAATAAACATTAGATGCTTTACAGAAACTTTTTTTTAATAGTTATTTATATATTATGCTTTAGTATTCCAGTGGGAAATATAGGTTTTAAGTTTCACAAACTGTTTTTGTAAAGCATGTAATGTGTCCGTGTCCAAACCAGACAAACCGCGATTAAAGGAATTATTTCCATGTTAATCAGAATTTTTGTCCTAACCAGCTGCGATAATTCTATTTCTGTGACGTCGTGGTTGGAAAACAACATAAACGTATGACAAGGACAATCTCAGGTACTGATTATGTGCTTTACTGAATGTTAAAAGCGTCTAATGTGAGTTTGAATATCGTTTTGCGTGACCTTTATAGCCATATGTCTATGTGGTGTTTTTAATATGCTTTAAGACAAACCTGCAAATGAGTATTTTCTCCTTTAAACTGCAGTGAACCAAAGACAGTCTCAAAAACACGTAGTGTTTCTGACGTCACAAACGACCTTGTAACCAATCAGATCAACGTGTGATCGTCAACGAGTGAGTGGAGGCGGGGCTCATTTGCATATTCATAGAATCGCGTATACTAAATGAGACAAGGGTGTCGAGTTACATTCAAGCTATTTAAAAAAAGTACGATTTTTTTTCCATGGAAAAAAACGTTTAAATATGTAATTTTGGTGATCAAAGATGAGTTTTAAGAGATAAAATTATTGACTACAGGGGGACTTTAAAGAAAACAAAGACGTTCAAACTGTGAAGTCTATTCTATGACGATGATTGTTTGTCACTCATTATGTGTTTTTGAATAAGTTACTTCACGACCATTTAAAAAGTACATTCTATATAGTAAGAATTTGTGTAGTATGAATGTAAACTGGACGTACTTCATTCGCTTTGCAGCCATTCAAAAAATCCTCTCCTGTGGCCTCATGGGAAAGTGTCCATCACATGCACACTTCAGAATCCACCGGAAGAAGTAGATCAACCGAGGACTTTTTGCCTACTCTTTTATGAGTACTGTGAATTCGCGCACTGTTTTTCACTTACTTTATAGTTTGCGATTTCTGATGTAGCCCTAGTGTGGACAGACAAATTGCTTGTCGCTGCAATCTTATCGCATCACATCTGGTTAGAACCATAGACCGTTAAAAAATATAGGCGTAGTGTCCGTGACGTCACCCTTTGGTTTCTGAAGAGCATTTTTGAAGCCCAAAGTGGGCGGAGCCATCTTGGCAGCGCGTCACTCCCAGATAACCGAAAATGGGCAAAGAGGCGGGTTAGCTGAGATGACGTGATGCTAACAGACAAAGGGCTAGTAGTGACATCAGCGGCAATCCACCTGTCACTCAAGTGGCCACGCCCTTAATTGTGCACAACTTTAAGGCTTTATATAATTTAAACGGATGAGTTATAAAACAATTCACCCCCCTCACAGTTGTCATGAAGGGCAAAATTAGCTATATAGACCAAAAACACTTTTTGTACCAGGCTGTAAACAGTTTTTTCTGCTGTAAAGTTGGGCATTTTAACATGGGGGTTTATGGGATTGACTCTCTCTTGCAGCCTGTCTCTAGTGGACAGTCGATGAATTGCAGTTTAAGTCACTTCCGTGTTGGATTCAATAGAGAGGAAGGTTGCCTGTCGAGTAGGCACTTATTTTTAACAATTACTTAATGATGTCTAAACAAAAGTACATTCTATATAGTAAAAAAACGGCAGCTGTGGTTGCCAGAACTTTAACATCAAAAATACAGTAGCAACGTTATTGGTTTTACAGACTTAACTTAAAATTTACAGTAATAACCCGTATTTCAATATCTGATATTGATTTTTTTTTATTTTTTTTTTACTCACTCTAAAACAGAGAGTTGATCGTCTGCGTCCACGAGTCCCAAACGCTTGTAAACGCCCTGGAGAATCTGCTGGCCCTGAAAGCCACTCCCTCTACCATCGGCCCGTACCACAATCACATCATCACTGCCCACCAGCACATCAGTCCACTCCAGACGAAAGCGCTCGTTCACCTGCTGGCAGCCGGGATCACACCCACTGCCACATACACACACACACACGCACGCCCACACACACACACACACACACACACACACGTTGTGTTTTCATGTTTTATGGGGACTTTCCATAGACATAATGATTTTTATACTGTACAGACTGTATATTCTATTCCCTTACACTAACCCTATCCCTAAACCTGCCCATCACAGGAAACATTCTGCATTTTTACATTTTCAAACAACATCACTTACTATGATTTATAAGCTGATTTCCTCATGGGGACCAAAAAATGTCCCCACACGAACAAGGATTTCGGATATTGCCATCCTTGTGGGGACATTTTGTTCCCATAACGTAGGGTTTAACCAGCCCCCCCCCCCCCCCCCCCCCCCCACGCACACACACACACACACACCAACACACACATACATACACACACGCACGCGCACACACACACACACACGCCAACACACACACACACACACCACCACACACACACACACACCACCATACACACACACCACCACACACACACACGCACCCCCCCACACACACACAGTGTGGATATAGCAGATATGGTGTGGTTATAGTGTGTTTATAGCAGATATAGTGTGTTTATAGTGTGTTTATAGCAGATATAGTGTGTTTATAGCAGATATAGTGTGTTTATAGTGTGCTTATAGCATATATAGTGTAGTTATAGTGTTTATAGCAGATATAGTGTGTTTATAGCAGATATAGTGTGGTTATAGCTGACATAGTGTGTTTATAGCATATATAGTGTAGTTATAGTGTTTATAGCAGATATAGTGTGTTTATAGCAGATATAGTGTGTTTATAGCAGATATAGTGTGGTTATAGCTGATATAGTGTGTTTATAGTGTGTTTATAGCATATATAGTGTCGTCATAGTGTTTATAGCAGATATAGTGTGTTTATAGCAGATATAGTGTGGTTATAGTGTGTTTATAGCTGATATAGTGTGTTTTTATAGTGTTTATAGTGTGTGTGTGTGTGAGAGAGAAAGGGAGTGAGGGAGTGAGTGAGTGTGTGTGTGTGTGATCGTACAGCAGCAGCAGGAGAGGGTACTGCTTACTCTCTTCGAACTGTGGAGGGAAGCTGAGCTCAACTCTCAGTGCTGTGAACACATGAAACACACATCGGTCACTTACAGCAAAAACCTGAATCTACAAACCATCTGAGGCTCCGTTCTGACTGAAGCCCCAAGTGGCCCAAGGCAGATTTATGTTTTGCTCATATATTATCTGTTTGTTTTGTAATAACAATGTGAACAGCATGATTCTGATTTGGGACACTTCCATATGTTTTGCAATGTTGTTTCAGTCTGAACACAATTCACGGCTCATGATATGGATTGTTTAAGTCTTGAACATTAACTCTACTGACAGTGACGGCCATGATGACGATGATCAGGAGGATGGTTATGTTTATGGTAATGATGATGATTATTATCAGAGGCGGACAGAGTACACAGCTTCATTACTTGAGTAAAAGTACAGATACCCCTTGCTAAATTTTACTCAAGTACAAGTAAAAGTACTACAGTCAGATGTCTACTTAAGTAAAAGTACTGAAGTACTTGTTTTTAAAAGTACTTGAGTATCAAGAGTACATTTTCTAAATATTGCATCACTACTGCCACAGTGCTTACATTTATGTACAGAAACGTCCTACATGGAGTTATGAAAAATGTTAATGTTAATACCTTGGTTTTATTTTCAATTCCTTTTACATTCTCCAAGTCATTTTCATCTTTTTACCATGTTGCTTTATTTAACATTTAAGAAAATTTCAGAAAATTCAGAAAATGTATATAGTAAGGCGAGGTGGGGCCACGGGTGGCACATTCCCGGGATGGACCCGCTGCATCTTCATCCATTGTTTCGTCTCTTATCTAAATCTGAGCGTGGAGTGGCGATCTAAATCAGTGGTGCCTGCGCAATCCAATCACGTTTGAGAGGGAAACAACAAATTGAGGGTTTCCGAGATTTTTTATTTTTTTTTTTGAAGTAGTAACGGGTACTCACGGTTATGTATAGAAATGTAGTGGAGTAAAGAGTACAATATTTGCCTCTCAAATGTACTTGAGTAAAGTCATGAGTACTCCCCAAAAATGATACTTGAGTAAAGTACAGATCCCTCAAAATTGTACTTAAGTACTGTACTCAAGTAAATGTACTCCGTTACTGTCCGGCTCTGATTATTATTATTATGTGTTCTTGAAAAATGCCAGTTTTAGTTATGCAGCCCTATTCACGGGATTAGTATTATCTGGGGACCACGTTTGATTTAGAAAGTACCCCCCCCCCCCCCCCCACATCTGAATTCCGTGTGGCGCATTCGCACGGGATAAGTGAAACCTGTGATTTAACTCAAATTTACTGACTTATCTCCCGGATATGACGTCAATAGGCTATTGCTTGGAAAAGTCTTGCCGTTATTATAGGTCTAGCTGTATGATATATTACCGGATACTGCTATACATGTCATTCATCTCCATCTAATCATTACTTTTGCTCTTCTGATGATTTTCCGCTTTCTTTTCCTGCAAATTGTGTAGTTGCTGTATAGCGATATGTCCCAGCACCCAAAATACTATCAAAACACTCCAACGCTGCCTCCATTCTTCACGAAAGATGGATAAAAAGGCGCGCATGAAACAAAAACCTTGAAAAAATTATATATATTATATCACGGAGATGCCGATTCGCACAGTACTAATATTACCACAGGACCTCGCGTTCAGAGAAATATGGTTGGGCATTTGCGGGGGAATTTTTACTTTACAAATGACAGACATGGCCGATTCACACGGGATTAACATCACAGACAACCTCCGCAATTATTACACATGACTAGAAGTCACCAGATAATACTGATCCCGTGCGAATAGGGCTTAAGATGATAATCTTTCTGTTGTATCCCGTTACAATTCGCATGGTGACCGTGATGATGAAGATGACGGTGAAAATAATGTCGACTTCATACCCTGGTTGTTAATCTTTAAAGTCCTGATTTGTCTAACTGGACTTCGTTTCTTTCTGAGTAATCCTCTGATCTTCAGACGAGCATCTAGAGTCACATGATCTACAGAGAGGAAGAGAAAGAAAGCAAGACAACTGAAGGTTCAGTGTATGCAAAACTAAAACAATAACAGCTTTAACTTCTCAATCTCAATGCTGGGAAGTAATCATGGTGTGAGTGGGATAATCCACGGCTAGCTGTGGATTAAACGATTTGAATGTGCTCTGCTATAATCTCCTCAAGTATTACCAAACCTTTATTTTGCCGGGTTATAGTTAAAGAGTATTGAGTTTGTGTGTATCTGCCGATAGTTTTCTCAAGTGAAATGGTGAAATGCTGCTGAAGTGACACTCAGATGAAGTTTATGTCCTCATATAGTGAGACTAAGTTGATTAAAGGGATCAAAAATTAAAATTAAGTCATAATTTACTCACTGTGGGGTTGTTTTAGTGCCATATAGTATGGAGCTAGAATTGTGTCTTTAATACATGCGAGAAAATAAATTATCTGAGAGAAAAAGTTTTCATACCAACAGCAAAAAATAATAATATTTGAGACTAAAAAAAGTTTTGAGATAAAGTATTTTCTCATATAAAACAATATAAAAAATATATTTTTTTTAAAGAAACTTTTTTTTTAGAGAAAATGTTTTCACAGTGATAGCAAAAAAGTATTTTGAGATTTTTTTTCTTAGAAATAATTTTAATGTTCTTAATTTTTTTTATGTTCTATAAGAAAATACTTTCTTAACTTTTTTTTAGTCTCAAATATTATTTTTGCTATTGGTATGAAAACTTTTTCTCTCAGATATTCTTTTTTCTCTCATGAAATGCTTTTTTGCTATCAGTGTGTTAACTTTTTCTCTCAAACTTTTTTTTTCTCTCAGATAATTTATTTTCTTGCATGTAATAAAGACACAATTCTAACTCCATATATAGGCCCTACTTTCCATTTCAGACAACAAAAGGGAAAACATTGACCACTTGTTCTCGTCTATATGAGAGGCGGCGTGTCGAATCGAGTTCTCCCTGACCTCTTCTTGCGCTTGAATGGTTTAAAACCACATTAAAATGTGCACAGTTATCAATAAGCAGAATCTAAATTGAAATGTTTGGTATCTGATTTCAGAATTGGAACCGATTTTCGATTCCCAACTCTCTTCTCTTCTCTTCACATGTATAGAGCTTCTGTAGCCACGCCCCTTTCATGTATAGAGCTTCTGTAGCCCCGCCCCTTTCATGTATAGAGCTTCTGTAGCCCCGCCCCTTTCATGTATAGAGCTTCTGTAGCCCCGCCCCTTTCAGCGCCGCGCTGGTTGTCTTTTGTCTTCCGGTCTGTATTTTCACAGCGATCTTACATATTTATGAATGAACGGCTCGTCTTAAAATCTTCCCGGTCTACTGACATTTGTTAAGACATCTCATTTAAACATTACAATCCTCATGATAACTTTCGTTAACTCCACTTCACCAGTTATTACTCCTCGACAGCGATGCCATAGAAATATACAGAGCGACCGCAAACACGGAAGTTCAAAGACGATACTCTAAAGATGGCGGCACACTTGTTTCTCTGGCGCATAAGGTCTACAGTGAATACCAATGATCATGTCCCATTTTATTACTTTTGATTGTTTATTTATTTTTTCTGGGTGAGTCGGAGTGAACTGTGGTGCTAATCGTTTTGTGTGTGTGCGTGTGTGTACCTACTTAACTATATTTTGGGGACAAATTTGTACCCAGAAGTGACCAAAACCTGAGGACAACTAAAAAAAACTTCCCTTTAGGGACGTCCTCATTTGTAAGACTCGTATAAACATAAAGTAATTAAAGCCTTTTTAAAAATGTAAAATTGCAGAAAGTTTAGTGTTATGGGTAGGGTTAGTGTTAGGTGATAAAATATACAGTTTGTACAGCATAAAAACCATAACGTCTTTAGAATGTCCCCATTTAGATAGATAGGACGGTGTGTGTGTGTGTGTGTGTGTGTGTGTGTGTGTGTGGGTGTGTGTGTGTGTGTGTGTGTGGACTCACCGCTCATGTCACTGAGAAGGTGCACAGTGGTTTGGGGGATTCCTGGACCTGAACATAAAATACAAATAGTTTACAGAAATCTTCAGCCATTTTTGCAAAACAGAATGAGGTTGCTATGGAAAATCCAATGTGATGGTGTGAACTAGAGCTGCACGATCTTGATTCAAACACCGACGGGATCTTATTCATAAATGAGAACACAGAGAACGAGCCAGAGAGAGCCATTGTCATGTATAGATATGAAATAGCGTCACAAAAAGTTACAGTATTATTTCTGTGTAACAATAATTTACATATTATAAACAGAAGAAATGGGATAAAAATATGGATTAATATGAAAATAAGATTTATAATATGGATATAAACACTGATGACTACGGTAGCGATCAAAATACAGTAAATCACCTTTTGAAAGTTCAAATATCAATTACATCGCTACACCAGTAGGCGGAGACAAATGACTGTTAAAAAATATATTTGTCATTTAATGATTCGTTAAAAAATGCTGATTCATCCAGTATTGAAACAAGTGAAGTCTTTATAAGTGAGTCATTGAATCATTCATTAAAGCGATTTAAAAAAAAAATTCGAGTGAATTAAATATTTTTAAATAGACTGCCGCAAATTAACATTTTGTCAGAACCTTAGGCTTGGAAATTACATGTTATTTTGTTTATATTCAGATTCATAGGAAAATTGTGACTTCTATTTTAAACAAAAAATCTGTGTGTGTGTGTGTGTGTGTGTGTGTGTGTGTGTGTGTGTGCTCGTCATTTACCCCTGCAGTTCAGCAGTACAGCTCGTGCTTGTGGACTCAGTGAGGCTTCATAGAATGAACAGTGAGGTTTAAACAAAGAACAGCTCAAGCACTCGCGATGGAACGGATCCACCGTGCTCACCCTGGAGGTCAAAGGTCACACTGCTGTAATGTGAGGCATTCAGGAAGAATAAAAACAAAGGTCTGTGTAGAAGCAGTGAGTCTGACCTGTACAGGTGCCTGTGACTGAATCCAGCCTCATTACTGAGAAAATATCTGGATGAAAACACGCAGCGTGTCAGACATTTAATAGGCTCTTTGCATTTAATAATTACACTTTCAATAAAACATTTGCAATTGGTTTGTAAAAGCTGTTTTTATGCATGTTTTGGCTGAGTTTTCATTGCATTTACATTGTTTTGACCAGCAGGATGTTTTCTGTTAGGGTTAGGTTATAGTATTTATAACTAGCTGCATATAATACAACAGAAGTCTATGCAATTTAGGCAGCTCAGTAAACGTGTGTGTGTGTTTGTGAACAACTGACTCACACTGTATCCCACTTTTCATCGTAGGTCAGGATCTCGGTGACCTCCCAGGTGCCTGAGGTCAGGTGACGCATACTGACCTCTTCACCTTCAGGCTGAAAGCAGAAGAGGTAAAACACACAGACACATTTCAAAGACTCATTTATTTTGGGCTTTACTCCTGTACAACAGGTTTTCATGCTTCAACGTAAAAAAAACACCTTATTTTTCCCATATTTGACTTTCTTCCCAGTCTGAGGGCCTGTCCAAACACCCACACTTGCGTTCTGCGCCACTTGAGAGCACATGCATGCAACTGGAAGTAAGTGCGCAAGAATGTCCCATGTCTTAAAAATGCCAAAGTGCAGTGCCCTGAACGTACACTAAACCCACACTATCTCCAATACTGCTCCTAAGCAGTATTCAAGGCTAAACGTTTCCCATCATGCATTATGTTCGGGATTGCATGCATGCATTATGCTCACGTGCCCTGAAATCCTGAGATGTTGAGGAAAACATTCCACTGTAACTAAGCTAAATTAATTAGATATTACTTTGGTAGTAAAACAAAGTGGGTTTTTTTATTGGTGCAAAGTTTATTTTTTATTATAATTTTTTTTACAACTGCGTTTTACCACTTAATTAGAGGCACCACCATTTTAAAATAGTCTTCTGTTACATGGGTACTATTGAATAGACATTTAGAAGTTTATTTTAAAATGCAAAGTGTTGCAATGCAAAGCTAAATAAAGCTCTGTAAACATTTGCATTTTTGCAACACTACAAGTGAGTCCCATCGGGTAATCAAACGTTCAACACACTTGTGGTCGTTACGCGTACTTGAACACTTGGACCAAATACAGGAAATACATCATGTAAGCAGCAGACAAGTGGTCAAGTGCAAAGATCGCAAGTGTGGATATTTGGACAGGCCAAATTTCACAAATTTTCCCAAAAGCATCATTGGCCAACTATGATCACAATTTCCATTGAACTCTATTGGTAACGATGGAACTTGTGACCACAGTTGTCTTTGGGAAACTCCCTCCGGTTTACTTCCTGTCTCTATGAAGCCCCTCCTTCTGAAGAACACACTGTGCTCTGATTGGTCGGCTGGACCAGTGTGTTGTGATTGGTCAAGCGTTTCAAGTGTTAGGGAGATGTCCCGAAGAAGAACTTTGTTACTTTTTATAGAGCTTTTTCGTGCTCAAACAGCAACATTACACACTAAGAAAGATGAACATGAAAAAGAAAGATGAACATGAAAAAAAAGCATAATACGAGCCCTTTAAAGTCAGATATGGAAGAAATGTGGGGGGGGGGGTTTGTATGGTTTGTGCACTTATACCTGCTCTGACATCATGGCGAGGTGTCTGAAGGATCTGAGCGGTGATGTCATGAAAAATGTTGCTGCATCTTTAGAGAAAACTGGTTTTTCATTCTGCACAAATCAGATGAGAGCATCAGATTATGTCAACTCAGCTTTTTGTTTGAGTAAAATAAATATGGCAAAGTCTAAAGTGACATAATCTTTACCTGTCTGTCAATCCATTTGTCTGATGTCATGACATGCTTCTGCAATGAGACCAAAACCAATGTTTATATGTGTTTGCATCGCATGCGTACAGTATATGTGTGTGTGTGTGTGTGTGTGTGTGTGTGTGTCAGTGTTGTGTGCCATTCAGAAGTGAATTGAGATGCCTTTTAAATTCCAACTCAGTTCCTTAGTTAGAATTGAGGTAGCAACCATAATGAAGAATTGCAATTGAAAAGATAAATGCAAGGAAGTAGAACTCAAATGAATTGAAATTGAAGTCCTTGAATTTCCTTGAAAGGATAGACCAGGATGGAAGAACACTTCATTTCCCAGAATGCATCTGTGTTTCAGTTCATTAAATTCCTCTTCTAGTTCAACTTGTTGAGGCCAATTCAATTCAAATTCTCTCTCATGAATGGCGTGTTTGAGAAACGCTCACCGCCACACATTTGCCCGTGTGTGTGTAGCACAGTGTGAGAACGGAGGCGTTCTGAGGACGGTTTAACCAGCGTACAGCGAGACACTCGTCTGTTACCCACTGCACCATGCTGATATAGAGCTCACTGCACACACACACACACACACACACACACACAACAGGCTGTCAGCTCAAACATTATGAACATCTGAAGGTTTAGAAATGTAAAAGTCTTGTTAAAGAGGACCTATTGTGCTTTTTTGTGCTATTGTGCTCTACTAGAACAGGTTTTCATGTTTGAATGTTGATTATTTTCCTCATATTCTCCATTGTTGCGGCTCCTCTCTTCCCAGTCTGTCAGTAACGCTCTGTTTACTTCCTGTCTCTATGAAGCCCCGCCTTCTGAAGAGCACAATGTGCTCTGATTGGTCGGCTGGATCAGTGTGTTACGATTGGTCAAGCGATTCTAGTTCAAGTTCAAAGTTTTATTTGCCATTTGTATAGGACAAAGAAAATTGTGTACATACTTGGAATTGTACTGCATCACCCTTAGAGTGCTTACTAGCCGTTTACACTATATATACCTTATTTCAATGAGTTAGCCATTAGTCTCACTGCTGCTGGATAGAAGCTGCTGTAAAAGCGTGTTTTGTGTGTGTATGTACTGTCCGCTCTTGTGTGTCCCAGGCTGTAGGGTTTGTGTCTGGGCCTCAATAGTGAGTGAGCTGGATGATGAGTGTCACTAAGTATGGACTGAGCTTTCTTCGATGATTCTCTCTGCAGTCTTTATAACTCTTTGGAGAGACTTCTTCTCTGCCTGTGTTGCATTTCCAAACCACATGATGATGCCATATGTCAAGACACTCTCTATGAGTCCTCTATAGCAGTGTTTCCCAACCCTGCTCCTGACCTGAAGGACCCCAACACTGCATGTTTTCTTCGTCTCCCTAATCAAACACACCTGGTTCAACTCATCAGCTCATAATCACATGGGGATATATGTGATAATGAGTACATTTGATTTGATGCCGAGTGAGCTGTCCTGAGTGGAGACGCAGTGATGTGTGTACAGTGTATAGAGCTTTGTGCTGTGAGACGTAACTGTAAGATTTTCTGATATTATCCCTCCCATCTTTACCACCTGCGGTCTGTTTAGAAGAAAGTCAAAAATCCAATTGCAGGTTTGGCCGGCAGTCCGAGGTCTGTTAACTTTACAATGAGTTTTGCAGGGCAGATGGTATTAAAGGCGGAGCTATAGTATAGAAATAGCATCCTAACATGTGTTTTGTTATAGTCCAGATGTTGAAGTGTGTGGTGTAAAACAAAGGCTACTGCATCGTCCACTGATTCTAGTTCAGACACGGTGACACTGATATTGGATCTTTGCAGAGCTTTTTAATAATCAAACAGCAACCTTATAAACTAAAGAAAGAGGAACATGTAAAAAAGCATAACAGGACCCCTTTAAAGTCGAGAAGATTTTTACACACTTTTGTTCCTCGTCTTGCACATCTCTTCAGTTGCCAGAACTGCGTATTTGTTTGTATGTATGTATGTATGTATGTATGTCACACAAAGATACAAAAACAAGTGTGTGCATATGTGTGTACCTATTTAATCTTACTTTGGGAACATAGTTGTACACAAAAGTGAGCTAAACCTGTGACCACAGTTAGGTTATAGTATTTATAACTAGCTGCATATAAAACAACAGAAGTCTATGCAATGTCCCAATTTAGGTAGCTAAGTAAACGTGTGTGTGTGTGTGTGTGTAGTACCTTCCCTGTAAGCTGTCGGGATGCAGGAGTTGTGTAGTGTGTGCGGATCCGTTCACACTGACCACATTCAGTGTCACTTCAGGATTTGCCTGTCCAGCCTGTTGCACACAGTGAAATGAAGTGAAATCCAGAGTTCTGTTGTTCACCGTCACAGCCGTTACTAACCAATGACTCAAAAAAGAGTGAGCTGATATTGAGAGGGGATCTGTACACTGGTGACTAAGAACAAACACAGACCAGTTAAAACCAGTTCAGCTTCATGAGTTTAGAGGAGGGAGAAAGATCCAGAAAGTAAGTTAATCATGAGCTGTTAAAGGATTAGTTCACTTCAGAATTAAAATTAAAATATCACGTCATCCAAGATATTCATATCTTTCTTTCTTCAGTCAGAAATGAAGGTTTTTGAGGAAAACACTCCAGGATTTCCTCCATATAGTGTCTTCAATGGGGTCCAACGGGCCGAAGCTCCAGATGTGAGTTTCAGTGCAGCTTCAAAGTCTCGACACGATCCAGCCGAGGAATACGAGTCTCATCTAGACAAACCAGCGGACATTTTATAAAGAAATCAACATTTATAAACTTTTTAACCACAAATGCTCGTCTTGCACTAGCTGTGACGAGCCACACATTATGTAATCACGCTGAAAGGTCACGCGTGACGCAGACGGAAGAACCGACCTAGTGTTAACAAAGCGAATGTGCAAAGACTAAGTCAAATGGCATTTACAAAAAATTTAAATAAATAAATTGTGAAACAACGATGTCGGGTGATTTTGAAATTGGAGGAGAAAATGAGATGGAGTTTTTCACCTAATCTTCATTTCTGTACACGCTTGACCTTTCCAACGTGATGATGTAATGTGTGGCGCATCACAGCTAGTGCAAGACGAGCATTTGTGGTTAAAAAGTTTATAAATGTTTATTTATTTCTTTATAAAATGTCCGCTGGTTTGTCTAGATGAGACTCGTATTCCTCGGCTGGATCGTGTCGAGACTTTGAAGCTGCACTGAAACTCACATTTGGACCTTTGACCCGTTGGACCCCATTGAAGACACTATATGGAGGAAATCCTGGAATATTTTCCTCTAAAACCTTTATTTCTTCTCGACTGAAGAATATGAATATCTTGAATGATGTGGGGGAGAGTAAATGATCAGGACGTTTTAATTCTGAAGTGCACCAGTCCTTTAACCTTTTGTACAGCAGGATGAGGCAGACGGATGTGCGGATTACCTTCGGGTATGGATACTGATGTCCACGAGGATAAAGCATCCCTGTGAAACGCGGAAGCTGCTCTTTGGGTACAAGAGTGTCGTTGATGGTGAGAAATGCCAGACTGGATCCTGATGGAGACCACCAGTGAGCAACTGAAGAACGCAAGACCTCCTCTAACAGCCAATCAGAGTTCAGATCCAAACAGGTCAGATTCATTTTAAATAATATGTAGTGGCATGGCTTGTGTTGTTCATGATGGTGTGTTACCCTCATAAAGCCAGTCAGTTATTCCATTAAATATGAGGCCATCTTGCCCCGATGACGTCAGTCTTAGAGAACTGCTCTTCACTTCTGGCTGATAGTAGATATTATTCTCAAATATGTAAACCTGAGACAGAGAGAGAACGAGATGAGAGAACGCCACGCTCATGGAGGAGAAAGAAAGAAGGCTTGAGTCCACAGCTGTCAGTCGCTAAAGAGGACTTATTAAAACCTTTTTCAAAGTCTAGTTCTCTATTAGAATAATGTTTGAATGTTGATTATTTTCCTCACATTCTCCATTGTTGCGGCTCCTCTCTTCCCAGTCTGTCAGTAACTCGGTTTACTTCCTGTCTCTATGAAGCCCCTCCTTCTGAAGAGCACACTGTGCTCTGATTGGGCGGCTGGATCATTGTGTTCCCCTATAGTCAAGTGTGGATATTTGGACAGGCCAAATTTCCCAAATTTTCCCAAAAGCATCATTGGCCAACTATGATCACAATTTCCATTGAACTCTATTGGTAACGATGGAACTTGTGACCACAGTTGTCTTTGGGAAACTCCCTCCGGTTTACTTCCAGTCTCTATGAAGCCCCTCCTTCTGAAGAACACACTGTGCTCTGATTGGTCGGCTGGATCGGTGTGTTGTGATTGGTCGAGCGCTTTGAGTGTGTTTGGGAAATGTCCCGCCCCTTACCATAACCACCAGTTTAACACACTACTAACCAACTCAACCAGGCCCCGCCCCTTTATTCTGCATATTAATTATTTAAATGAGGAATATTGTGACGTGTAACTTAAGACTACAGTGGAGGCGTTTCAGGGAGTTCTAAAATTAAACATTCAATTAGTTTTCTTAATGTGTTGAAAATGTAATTCCAGATAATTTTCAATGTAAAAGTCATAATCTTGACTATAGGCTGAAAATATAAACGTTAACTGTAATAAATTTTCTTTATAAGTGGTTTTGTTGTCTAAATCTAGAATATGATAGATGAACCAGATATTAATATTATACCTGTTTAGATGGTTTATGAAACCCAAATGACACATATAGGGCTAGTAAATTTCAGCGCATTGTGTATTTCAAGCCTTTTCCACGTGTTTGTCCAGCTGATGTCCTCAGTGCAGTGTTTTGTGAATCATTTTACATCATATTTGGCTCCATTGATTTCAAAGATTCAGTATTTTTCCCCCCATTACTCTCGATTCCCAGCACCCAGAATCGAAAGGTCGAGTCCCAGCTTTAGTTTTCATTTCTTATTGCACTCTGATCATATTTAACTGAAATACTGTCAGTGACTTCAATGGCTGATGTAGCCTAAATGCATCTTTACCGTTGCTTCTTACAAGACTGGAGCTAAGTTTGACATGATATTTTAAATTTTTTATAACTCTCCTGCACATATAAAATTTTCATGTGTGCTTGGTGCACTGCACTATATATATATATGGCCAATTAAGGCTCTTTCAGTTTGATCTGTTTCACATCAGCTTATAAATTCGCAATGCTGGTTAGTGCTGGTTAGCTAACATAACCTGTATGGTTTTTCTGATGGTTGCTTGACCACGGGTTTCTTGCTGCAAGCCATAGAGGATAAGCCTGGAAGACGACAGGGTTGTAGTGTAACACACACAAATACTTGTGAATAATGGTTTTCCTGGTGTTTATATTCCAGTTTCGTAAACCACACCACTAGGATAAATGAGCCATTGATAGTGCTGTGGTGATGTTGTGTGTCTGTGTGTTTTACTCACCAGTTGTTGGCCGTGATTCCCCCATGATGCAAACTGTAGAGCACAATCAGAGACCTCTGGAGGATTCAGTTCATGCACTTCCCTACACACACACACACACAAACTAAACATCACATAACATTCACACACATAACCGTTCTCTAATGCACATTACGAGTCTGTGTAGTCAGCTTCATTTTTAAAGCGTTTTACACAACAGAAATACCGTGTTTGTAAGTTGTAGATCAAGTAAGATGCCAGGTAGGAGTATCGATACACCTAAAAAAACACAGGACAAATGCAAGTCCAAAAAAATATGCTACACAGAACATTCATGTCTATACTGAACACACTGCAAAAAATGACAAAAATACTAAATATTCTTAAATCAAGATGCATTTACTTGAGAAGCAAAATTAAAAGATATTAAGTCTTGTTTTCTGAAAAATGTGTCAAAATGAAGTGAGTTTTGATTAAAACAAGAACAAATATTCTTAACACTTTATGTATAATGCATTAAATCTGTTCATAAATATGTAAAGCTAAAATGCATTATAATATTTACAGATTCCTACATCTGAAATTGGTTTTTTTGTCACATGTTTTACTTTCTAAAGGCGCAACAATGAATATATAATAATATAATAATAATATATGTATTATATATGTATTATAACTGTGGTTATCGTGAGATCATACAATTCATTATAAGGTGCATTAAAAGCCATAATAAATGCATTAAATACATTTATAATGCATTATATATAAAAAGGCTTTAACAAGTCAAACGTGCTAATTGGGTCAGAAAAATAATCTTGTTTTCCCTTTTTGAATTAAGTTTTATTTTTCTCACCTCATTGGCAGATATTTTTACTTGTTTTACACTTAATTCTGATCTTTTTTTTCTCAGAAAACAAGACTTAATATCTTCAGTCATTTGAACTATAATTCTTGAAGCTGTTTTGCTTCATTTGACCTGTTATTTTAATTTTATTTTTTTTGGCCCTTTTATAAAGAAAAGCTCCTGAGAATCATTATGACCCCTGACCTTTCTGACGTCATACGCCAGTAACACGTAGTTGAGGTCTGGTGACACGGAAAGCTTGGTGGCCTTGAACACTGCCTGTGTGAAAAACACACTGTTAGAAGTGATCCTTTCATTATTCAGGACAGTGATGCTGCAGGAAACAAATCACATGTTAGAAGGTTATCCTTCAACAATCAATATTACACTGCGAAACATGCTTTTCTTACTTAGTATTTTTGTCTTGTTTCCAGTCCAAATATCAAACATTTTATAAATCAAAATGCATTTACTAAAGTAGTAAAATGACATAAGATATTATGTCTTGTTTTCTGGGGAAATAAATAAAAATTAAGTGAGTTTTTGCTTAAAATGATCTCCCAATGGGGTAAGAAAAATCATCTTGTTTCTGTTTGAATTAACATTATTTTTCTTACTCCACTGGCAGATCATTTTGCCTGTTTTAAGCAAAAACTCACTTAATTATGAGTTAATTCCCCTGGAAAACCGCACTTGATATCTTGTACAATTTCTCATCTAGTAAATGCATCATGATTTAAGAATTTTTAGATATTTGGACTGGAAACAAGACAAGTAAGAAAAGCATTTTTTGCAGTGACGGTAGTGTGAGTTTTTAACAATTAATTGTTATAGTTGAACTAAGAATCTTCCAGGTCTATTGACATTTGTGATGACATCTGCTGCAAACATTACAATGCTCATGATAATTTTCGTTAACTTTACAATAAATAAATCCACTTCACCAGCCATAGAAATATAGAAATATATGTTCAAATTGTAAAGATGGCTGCACGCTTGTCTACTTTGTGGGATTAGAAAGATGTTTTCTGCACTTTTGTCTGTTTTAAAAGCTGATTGCAGTTTTCTCATTTGAAGTATTTGTTTCCATTGTATAACTTTACTCACAAATGTGCTGTTGTTCATCATAACCTCGGTCTGATTGGTCTCCATGTTCAACATCTTCAGATCTCCGTCTCTGTCTCTGTAGACGAGCCGATAAGCTGAAGGAGAAACATTCACACAAACATACAGAACATACTGTAAACAGCAGCGTGACACTACTCAGATTCAAGAGTTGATTCTTTTAAAGGGCTCATATTATGCTTTTATTCATGTTTATCTTTTCTTTATGTGTAATGTTGCTGTTTGAGCACGTAAAAGCTCTGAAAGTTATTCTCTATATCAGTGTCAGTGTTTCTGAACTCCCTGAAACGCCTCCACTGTAGTCTTGAGTTTTTCTCCGGGAACAAACACGTCACAATATTCCTCATTTAAAGTCTCCCTATAGTCAATAATTGTATCCCTTAAAACTCATCTTTGATCACCAAAAATGCACATTTAAATGTTTTTTCCTAAAAAAAAAAAAAATGATTCATGCCTTAAAATATCTTGAATGTAACTCGACACCCTTGCCTCATTTAGTATACGCGGTTCTATGAATATGCAAATGAGCCCCGCCTCCACTCACTCGTTGACGATCACACGTTGATCTGATTGGTTACAAGGTCGTTTGTGACGTCAGAAACACCAGCGATTTCACACCGTGTTTTTGAGACTGTCTTTGGTTCACTGCAGTTTTAAGCAGAAAATACTCAGCAATGCTGTCGACTTATGAACTTACACATGATTTGTTTTAAAGCATATTAAAAACACCACATAGACATATAATCAACATTAAAAGCTGGATTTTCACCACAGGGGGATTTTAAATAATTCATATGTAGAATAAAGGGGCGGGGCCTGGTTGAGTTAAGCCCAGTTTATACTTCTGCGTCGAACTCACGTCGTCTGCTGTGTGTAGCACACGTACCCTGATGTGCGCCTCTCCAAAAATGTTACAACGTGCTAATTCTACGCGGACCACAAGCGTTGTGATTGGTCTGCTAGAACTCCTCCCTCGGTTTTCGCTTGTGTAATTGTGCATCAATGCGGACAACAACTCAGAAGTATTTAATGAAAACCAACGCGTAGTCTATAGAGCACAGGCACTGGCGTAGGTCCGACGCAGAAGTATAAATCACCCTTTAGTTAGTAGTGTGTTAAAACTGGTGATTATGGTAAGGGGCGGGACATTTCCCAAACACTCTCGAAGCGCTTGGCCAATCACAACACACTGATCCAGCCGACCAATCAGAGCACAGTGTGCTTTTCAGAAGTAGGGGCTTCATAGAGACAGAGTTACTGACAAGACTGGGAAGAGAGGAGCCGCAACAATGGAGAATATGAGGAAAAATAATGTGATTTTTGAACATTCAAGCATGAAAACCTGTTAGTACAGCCCAAAAACTAAATCAAGGGCATAATAGGTCCCATTTAAAGAGCCTACATATGTGTTTACAGCCTCGTGTGTCCGTTTGACCGGCCTGGTTTAGTCCAACACACACACAGCTGCCGCTGAAGGACGTAGACAGAGACTGAGAATGTGATCTTTCTCACCAGAAACCCACTGAGCTTCGAGATCCTGATCCTGCAGCTCGCTGGAGAAAAGGTCATCCAGGGTCAGACAGGATCCCAGAGTGTGGTGAGCATCACCTGAGACCATTAACACAAACACACACACTAACAAGAGCATCATCAAGATAGTAGAATGTGTTAGCCGTGTGTGTTATGGGTAGGGTTAGTGTAAGGGGACAGAATATACAGTCTGTACAGTATAAAAATCATTACATCTATGGAATGTCCCCATTTAGATAGCTAAGTAAGTGCGTGTGTGTGTGTGTGTGTTCAAATATCTTAACATTCTTAAATTAAAATACTGTAAGAAATTCTACTCCGCCTCAACCCAGATTCCACTCCAAAATATATTTTAGAATGAGCTCATCCCCAAAATGGCTTAATTATCATAGAGATGAAAGAAAGTCAAGTTGTATTTTTAAAGAACACTGCGGGTTGGTCACATATGAGAAAATGGTAGTCAATTGTAGAATGGGACTGGGCGTGGGACACAGAGAACCTTATGGGTGTCTCAACTTCATTAACCGATCACAGCTGTTGCAACAAGAGCAACTTTATGTACATGAAGACCAGGATAAAAGGTTTGAGATTTAGATGTTCTGGGTTCATTCTGACGCCGGTGAACCCGAGGTGCTTTGTGTACCTTGCAACTGCTATGCTGTAATAAACTTCATTTTTGAGGTCTTCGACGCCCACTTCATTTTTTTCTTACAATACTTGAGAAGCAAAATATCAGTGGAATAACAAAAATTATCTTGTTTTCCCTTTTGAATTACATTTATTTTTTTTGACCCACCAGGCAGATTTTTTTTTTTCTTGTTTTAAGCATAAACTCACTTAATTTTGATTCATTTTTCAGAAAAAACATTTAATATGTAAGAATTTTTTTTCTCAAGTAAATATCTTGATTTAAAAAAGTTTAGATATTTGTACTGGAAAACAAGACAAAAATACTGAGGAAGAACATAATTTTTTTTACAGTGCAGAGTCAATTTGTCAGACATTTGTCCGGTTGTGTGTAGGACTAATTTCTTCATTATTTTAGGCATTGTTTTACTTGGTCAGTGTCTTTGTGGGCTTTTAGTTCTTATATAGGTTGTAAGTCAGCAATCAGCAGAATCAAGCATTCAACAGTCATGTGAAATAACAATGAATACTTTTTCTTTATCTACAAGCTTAAAAGTGAAATTAGGCGTGAAAAACTGACTCAAAACCAGACATTTGATACTTCACCTCTATGGGAATGAATGTTTATTGGCACTGGAAACACACAGACCTGTAGACAGCAGAAAGATGGACAGACCGATCAACGACAGCACAAACCCAATGACCAGAAGTGAGATTCCCACACCCTTCCAGTTCATTTCAGAGGAAATACTTCCCACATCCTACAGAGAGAGACAGGAGGAGAGACATAGGCTATTTCAAGATTATCAGATTAGAGTTTAGATAATATATTAATCTTTAATCAGAACGTCTGGTAGTGACTCACTGACCCTGTTTACTTGCCCAAGGATATTCCAATACTAATCAAAATATTAGTAAGCTTTATGTAAACACATTAATAACCATAACCAGACTAAGGGCCCTATTTTAACGATCTGAAATGCAAGTATCAAACGCTAAACGCAAGTAACTTTGTGGGCGGATCACAAATCTAACATGTTTTAGTCTGAAGTCGCTACATTACTCATAGCTGTGGTTTGGGCGTAACGTGCAATAAACCAATCAGAGCGTCTTCTCACATTCCCTTTAAGAACAGGTGCGCTGGTTCCACGGAGGATTGCTATTATAACGGCGGATTGCTATTATAACGGCGGATTGCTATTATAACGGCGGATTGCTATTATGGAGGATTGCTATTATGGAGGATTGCTATTATAGCGGCGGGTTTTCCAGACGCACGCCAGGAGCGTTCACAGCGAGGAGACCGGCGTTCTCGTCAGGGCCGTGAAACACAGAGAAGTGACATTATATGTGGATGGAGAAACACACCATTAGCTTTGGTTAAACAGGCGTATAATAATCTGGGTAAATGAGTAAGCTAGATTTATGCCTATTTTTTCACATCTTCATGGACACCACAATGATTTCCCTCGTGTGGTAATATTTTGTATGGTTTGCAAAAATGGAAACTGCTGCGTCTGTGTAGATGAGAGAAGCAAAGTGTGTGTGCGTTGTGCACACGCTACATTATGGCCAAGCATGCACCCTTAAAATATCATCTGAATATCGCACCGCTGACTTTAGACGAGGTTTGTCCCGGTCAGTGGCAGAATTGTTTTCTGAATCTGTAAAATAGCAGCAGGGAACGTTTGCGCCGGAACAGCCTCCTCTTTTCCCAGAACCGCCCCGGGAGCGCAAGTTCATTCCCTAATTTACCGACGTGCGTCTGTGGAGGGAAAAGCCCCTGTGCGTCCGGTGCAAAGTAGGAATGATACATGCGGCGCTGTACAGTCAATTGCGCTGGGTGCAAGATAGACGGTTTCCAGTAACAAGAAATCTGAATAAGACTGCTGATGTATAGCTATATTGATTAGGCGCTTAAAATGAGGCGTTTCAATGAGGATTAAAACATAGTTTTTCCTTTGAATTAAGTAAAAAAAATTACTAAGCCCATTGGCAGATATTTGTTGTTTTATTTTAATCATAAAATTTAATCATTAATGTTTTTTTAATCTTATTTCATTTTGTTCCATTCAGTTTATTCAATAACATTTCTTCACTTAAAAGTCTTAGATTTACGTTCATAAAACCTGCAGAAACCCTGTTAATTAGAAGAATCGCCAAAATACCACATAATGATTGAACATATTGACAAATACAAATATAATACAGCTACAGGTTTTATTTTATTATGCAAAAAAATGCACATACGAAAAGTTCACAGGAAAAAGCATACATTGACTACAACATAACCAGTCTTGTCAACATAATCAAATGTCACGTTTTGGTCTTGTCTTTGTTTTGGGTTTGTTCATGTCATGTTTCCTTGTCTGTCATGTGATCCCTTGTAAGTCATGTGATCCTGCCATGTGTTCCCTTGTCTGATGTGTCATGTTGTCATTGGTTCATTGTTTCATTGTTCACAGGTGTCCCTTGTCTAGTTATTAGTCTTGTGTGTATTTAAGCCCTCATGTTTGCATGTGTCTTTATCTATTGTTTATGTGAACACTGTTGTGTAAGTCTATGTCCACGGTTTTGTTTCATGCCACGTTATGCTTTTGTTTTATGTTTAAATCTTATGTTATTTTGAATAAATACTACACTTGGGTTCTCGCTACAACTTGCCTCCAGTGGATCCTTACAGCTACATTTATCGCCTCTTGAATCAAGCATGTCTCGTTTCTTGTGTTTTCAAGTGTGTTTTTGGTCTTGGCACGACTCAGTGCCCTTTATTTATTGTGGTTTAGTTAGTGCTTGTGTCTTCAGTGAGTTTTAAATGAAAGATGCACTTCTGTATCTGCAATCTCAGTGTTTCTTGACTAATGGTGGCTTTAATTTATAAAAACCAAGTAAATCAAGTAAAAGCTGCCCTATATATACAGTATTATTTACTGACACTGTGAGAAATGCTTCACTTGAAAGCACTACTGTTCCACTGATGTGTGTGTGTGTGTGTGTGTGTGTGTGTGTGTGTGTGTGTGTTTTCTCGACTGAATCTGATTGACTTTGTTCTATTTTTGTTGTATACTGAACTCTATTTGTTTATTGAAATGACAACCCTGTACAGCTCAGTTTTGTCTCTGTCTTGGATTCTGTCAGAATGAGTCAAACTTTGAATCAACGCGTCTGATCAACTAACACAAATGTGACTTTATCTGGAAGCAGACTTCCCCATAAACCAAAGTCAAAATCAGTTGTAGGATTTAGGGCACTAAGACAACGTTAAGACATTTAAGCATGAGTACTGATGATTATGTCATTATTTGTTGTGTTATATAACTTGTGTGTGTGTGTATGTATCATGTATGCATGTATATATATATATATATATATATATATATATATATATATATATATATTAGAGCTGATTAGAAAAATTAACAAGATTAATCACACATTTTTCTGATTGATCGTGATTAAAAACACTTATAGGTTTTTAATATATTTTATAATGTAATAATTTCACATTTAATCTCCAAATTAATGTACAAACAACATAAAGAAGACTGTATTTTAAATACTTGTTTAATGGCATCTTTTTATGAATGTCAATGAAAATGAATGAACGGGATTGAATGTTTTAAAAGCATTTGCATGAATAAGAGCATGATCATATATTGTAATGCTAGCCAAAGGATGACGGAAAAAACGCATGCTGCGTTAATTGCGTTAAATATTTTAACGCTTTAAACTGGACAGAAGTTATCGCATGCGATTCTATGAAACTAAAGCCACCCAGTCAAGTCCCCCTGTAGTCAATAATTGTATCCTTTACAACTCATCTTTGATCCCCAAAATGACATTTCAACGTTTTTACCTTGAAAATGCGGTTCTATGAATATGCAAATGATCCCCGCCTCCACTCACTCACTCACTCACTCAGAGATCCACTGGTTGACGAGCACACGTTGATCTGATTGGTTACAAGGTCGTTTGTGACGTCAGAAACACCAGCGATTTCACACCGTGTTTTTGAGACTGTCTTTGATTCACTGCAGTTTAAAGCAGAAAATACTCAGCAATGCTGTCGACTTATGAATTTACACATGATTTGTTTTAAAGCATATTAATAACACCACATAGACATATAAACAACATTAAACGCTGGATTTTCACCACAGAGGGACTTTAAGTAAACATAATTTTGGCCAGACAAGTAAAATTCAGCGTTTAGCCTTTAGGACAGACACAAAGAATAAATACAGCAGTGTAGTTGTGCTTGGAGTCAATTGTTTTATTTGTGATAATAACGCAATGAAACATGACAAAATATGCCGACATCATTTTTATCCAGGCTGTCATACAAAGAAATTATGAACACATGCAAAAACAAAGCAGAACCAAGAGAATATCAATAACTGATTATGTTGTAGTCAATGTTTGATTTTTGCTGTCAGATTTTAGATATATAAATATATATTTTTTTAAATGTTCATATTTTGGTGGTTTACGTGAACTTGTAGTGTCATTAAAAACCAATATCCCCTTCTGGCCACTACTGTACTCCTTCAACACAATCTCAGCACAAACAGATTGAAGTGTTGATTTGTTTTTCTTATTTGATTTTGTCTTTTGTTTCAGTCTCCACTGGCATTAAGGCTTAATGTGATCAGCAGGAGATTAAAGTTACTGAGTTTTACTTTAATCTCAAGCAACTCAGAAGTAACGTAATACAGACAGATCCATTCCTCAGCATAAAGCTTTAAACCTTAATGACAGGAGCTTTTAAAAACAGTGGCAAAATACACCTCATACACACACGAGTGGCAAAATACACCTCATACACACACCAGTGGCAAAATACACCTCATACACACACCAGTGGCAAAATACATCTCATACACACACCAGTGGCAAAATACATCTCATACACACACCAGTGGCAAAATACACCTCATACACACACCAGTGGCAAAATACACCTCATACACACACCAGTGGCAAAATACACCTCATACACACACCAGTGGCAAAATACATCTCATACACACACCAGTGGAGGACAGTGATGATAAGAATGTGTATTTTTCAATTCAAACAGCATCAACAAATACATGAATAAACACACACACACAC
This sequence comes from Meda fulgida, assembly GCA_030578275.1. Classification (NCBI taxonomy): domain Eukaryota; kingdom Metazoa; phylum Chordata; class Actinopteri; order Cypriniformes; family Leuciscidae; genus Meda; species Meda fulgida. The sequence continues at coordinate 2,608,632 of CM060624.1, forward strand.
ACTCCTGCAGGTTCCTTCATGCTCTACATTTAGATGCACTCAGTAAGTTTGAGTGAGTCTCATGAATGATTGAAAGTCCTCTGACGTCCCCCTCGAGACCAGCCTGACCTTCACCCTGATAAACCTGTAATCTGCAGAGCGCTTCACACTAACATGATCTGATCTTAAAACTAACATGAGCTGATCTTAAAACTAAACATGAGCTGATCTTAAAACTAAACATGAGCTGATCTTAAAACTAACATGAGCTGATCTTAAAACTAACATGAGCTGATCTTAAAACTAACATGAGCTTATCTTAAAACTAAACATGAGCTGATCTTAAAACTAACATGAGCTGATCTTAACTGATCTTAAAACTAAACATGAGATGATCTTAAAACTAAACATGAGCTGATCTTAAAACTAAACATGAGCTGATCTTAAAACTAACATGAGCTGATCTTAAAACTAAACATGAGCTGATCTTAAAACTAAACATGAGCTGATCTTAAAACTAAACATGAGCTGATCTTAAAACTAACATGAGCTGATCTTAACTGATCTTAAAACTAAACATGAGATGATCTTAAAACTAAACATGAGCTGATCTTAAAACTAACATGAGCTGATCTTAAAACTAACATGAGCTGATCTTAAAACTAAACATGAGCTGATCTTAAAACTAAACATGAGCTGATCTTAAAACTAACATGAGCTGATCTTAAAACTAACATGAGCTGATCTTAAAACTAAACATGAGCTGATCTTAAAACTAACATGAGCTGATCTTAAAACTAACATGAGCTGATCTTAAAACTAAACATGAGCTGATCTTAAAACTAAACATGAGCTTATCTTAAAACTAATATGAGCTGATCTTAAAACTAAACATGAGATGATCTTAAAACTAAACATGAGCTGATCTTAAAACTAACATGAGCTGATCTTAAAACTAATAGGAGCTGATCTTAAAACTAAACATGATCTGATCTTAAAACTAAATATGAGCTGATCTTAAAACTAAACATGAGCTGATCTTAAAACTAATATGAGCTCATCTTAAAACTAGCATGAGCTGATCTTAAAACTAATATGAGCTCATCTTAAAACTAACATGAGCTGATCTTAAAACTAACATGAGCTGATCCTAAAACTAATATGAGCTCATCTTAAAACTAAATATGAGCTCATCTTAAAACTAACATGAGCTGATCTTAAAACTAATATGAGCTGATCTTAAAACTAACATGAGCTGATCTTAAAACTAATATGAGCTCATCTTAAAACTAACATGAGCTGATCTTAAAACTAATATGAGATGATCTTAAAACTAACATGAGCTGATCTTAAAACTAAACATGAGCTGATCTTAAAACTATTATGGACTCATCTTAAAACTAACATGAGCTGATCTTAAAACTAATATGAGCTCATCTTGAAACTAACATGAGCTGATCTTAAAACTAACATGAGCTGATCTTAAAACTAATATGAGATGATCTTAAAACTAAACATGAGCTGATCTTAAAACTAAACATGAGCTGATCTTAAAACTAACATGAGCTGATCTTAAAACTAATATGAGATGATCTTAAAACTAAATATGAGCTCATCTTAAAACTAACATGAGCTCATCTTAAAACTAATATGAGATGATCTTAAAACTAACATGAGCTGATCTTAAAACTAAACATGAGATGATCTTAAAACTAACATGAACTCATCTTAAAACTAACATGAGCTGATCTTAAAACTAATATGAGCTCATCTTAAAACTAACATGAGCTCATCTTAAAACTAACATGAGCTGATCTTAAAACTAATATGAGCTCATCTTAAAACTAACATGAGCTGATCTTAAAACTAATATGAGCTCATCTTAAAACTAGCATGAGCTGATCTTAAAACTAACATGAGCTGATCTTAAAACTAATATGAGATGATCTTAAAACTAAACATGAGATGATCTTAAAACTAAACATGAGCTGATCTTAAAACTAAACATGAGCTGATCTTAAAACTAACATGAGATGATCTTAAAACTAAACATGAGCTCATCTTAAAACTAATATGAGCTCATCTTAAAACTAACATGAGCTGATCTTAAAACTAAACATGAGCTGATCTTAAAACTAACATGAGCTGATCTTAAAACTAACATGAGCTGATCTTAAAACTAACATGAGCTCATCTTAAAACTAACATGAGCTCATCTTAAAACTAACATGAGCTGATCTTAAAACTAATATGAGCTGATCTTAAAACTAACATGAGCTGATCTTAAAACTAATATGAGATGATCTTAAAACTAAATATGAGCTCATCTTAAAATTAATATGAGCTGATCTTAAAACTAATATGAGATGATCTTAAAACTAACATGAGCTGATCTTAAAACTAACATGAGCTGATCTTAAAACTTACATGAGCTGATCTTAAAACTAAACATGAGCTGATCTTAAAACTAACATGAGCTCATCTTAAAACTAATATGAGATGATCTTAAAACTAAATATGAGCTCATCTTAAAACTAATGAGATGATCTTAAAACTAAATATGAGCTCATCTTAAAACTAACATGAGCTGATCTTAAAACTAATATGAGCTGATCTTAAAACTAACATGAGATTATCTTAAAACTAACATGAGCTGATCTTAAAACTAAACATGAGCTGATCTTAAAACTAAACATGAGCTGATCTTAAAACTAATATGAACTCATCTTAAAACTAACATGAGCTGATCTTAAAACTAACATGAGCTCATCTTAAAACTAACATGAGCTGATCTTAAAACTAATATGAGCTGATCTTAAAACTAAACATGAGCTGATCTTAAAACTAAACATGAGCTGATCTTAAAACTAAACATGAGCTTATCTTAAAACTAACATGAGCTGATCTTAAAACTAACATGAGCTGATCTTAAAACTAACATGAGCTGATCTTAAAACTAAACATGAGCTGATCTTAAAACTAAACATTAGCTGATCTTAAAACTAAACATGAGCTTATCTTAAAACTAACATGAGCTGATCTTAAAACTAAACATGAGCTTATCTTAAAACTAACATGAGCTGATCTTAAAACTAACATGAGCTGATCTTAAAACTAACATGAGCTGATCTTAAAACTAATATGAGATGATCTTAAAACTAAACATGAGCTGATCTTAAAACTAACATGAGCTAATCTTAAAACTAATATGAGCTCATCTTAAAACTAACATGAGCTGATCTTAAAACTAATATGAGATGATCTTAAAACTAACATGAGCTTATCTTGAAACTAAACATGAGCTGATCTTGAAACTAATATGAACTCATCTTAAAACTAATATGAGATGATCTTAAAACTAATATGAGCTCATCTTAAAACTAACATGAGCTGATCTTAAAACTAAACATGAGCTGATCTTAAAACTAATATGAGATGATCTTAAAACTAACATGAGCTGATCTTAAAACTAACATGAGCTGATCTTAAAACTAACATGAGATGATCTTAAAACTAAACATGAGCTGATCTTAAAACTAACATGAGCTGATCTTAAAACTAGCATGAGCTGATCTTAAAACTAATATGAGCTGATCTTAAAACTAATATGAGCTGATCTTAAAACTAACATGAGATGATCTTAAAACTAAACATGAGCTGATCTTAAAACTAACATGAGCTGATCTTAAAACTAGCATGAGCTGATCTTAAAACTAATATGAGCTCATCTTAAAACTAACATGAGCTGATCTTAAAACTAACATGAGCTGATCTTAAAACTAAACATGACGGTTTTATTTCTGCTGGTCTTAAAACTAACACGATCATACACTACCGCTCCAAAGTTCTGTGTCAGTAAGATTTTATAATGTTTTGAAAGAAGTCTCTTCTGCTTACCAATGCTGCATTTTTTTTAAATGAAAAGAATTGTTAAATATTATTACAATTTACAATAACTGTTTTCTATGTTAATATTTTGAAATTGTGATCAAAGCTGAATTTTCAGCATCATTACTCCAGTCTTCAGTGTCACATGATCCTTCAGAAATCATTCTAATATGATGATTTGCTCAATTATTGTTGGCGCTTTATTGTTATAAATAATTGTTCTTACATATATATATATATATATACACACACACACCTTTTTTCAGGATCGTTTTATTACTAAAAAAATTCAACAGCATTTATTTCATAGAAATCTTCATATGTCATAGAAATCTTTTTTTACATTATAAATGTCTTTAATTTTGATTAATTTAATGTGTCCTTGCTGAATAAAAGTCTCAATTTAAATGATTAAATGTAAGATTGCAGAATGAGTTCAAGGTTAACTCCCTATAGTTTATAAAATTGGCATTATCCGGTATATAAATGTTTATTTATATAATTCGGGACAGTTGTGGTCAAACCCCTTTCAAAAAAGTTTCGAATATATACTAAACTATTAAGCAGAAGTTGCACGCAGTCAGAAACCATCTTGATGGTCTTTTGCTGATGATGATGATGATGATGATGATGATGAACTCTTCCTCACCTTCACATTGATGGATGAGCGCCTGTGGCAGTGGTTGGACACTCCAGCTGTCTGATTCATGTCTTCCTCTTATTCTTCTGTTTTCCAGCGGTGGATCTCAGTGAAGATGATCCGAGTGCGTCTTATCCCAGCGCTCCGAGTGAGTGTGTGTTATCCCAGCGCTCCGAGTGAGTGTGTGTTATCCCAGCGCTCCGTCTCTGCTCTCCATCACAATCCAGCTGCGCGTCACTGATGCTCCAGATGCAGAAACATCTGTCTGCCGGAGCGCAAAATCACCAGAAACATCACTCTGCTGGATTATGACAATGCGCTTAATGATTTACACAAGTAGGACATGGGCCAACTAACTATCACGAACTGAAACAAAATATTTTTGATGCTTTTTAAATGTACTTAATTAATAATAGTTTATTAATAGTGGGGAAATTATTCAGACACCAGATATAATTTGTGATATTTTTTTTACTAGTGGGTGCAGAACACTATAGATCATTTATGTAAGTGAGGAGAGCAAAATAAAGTAAACTGGCATATTATACCCAAAAATTACCAGTAAACCAGTCAAATTTATAAAAAATTGTTACCAAATATTATTCAGACACTTTGACCAGACCATGTTTTGCTGAAGTGTTTTGTCTTTAATTGCTAATGCTCTTTTTACACACAGACTGAACAACATGAAGCATTGCTTGGTAATCAGTTTGAGCTAAATTGATATTATGTAATTGTGTAGTTAAATTTAACAGCTGACAGATATTCAACATAATTCATGTGTGAGACAGTAACAGAAGGATGGACAAAACCTGTGAAATATCAACTGATTTAATAACTCTGAGTTCTTGTCATATTTTATTGCCATTTTCTAAACTATAGCGAATAAACTGTGATAATGTGAGAAACATATACACCACTAAAAGGCATTCAAGCACCATTTTCATGATATTGCGATTTCACAGAATGAGTTTTTAAGCTTTTGAATGACACCTATTTAATGATGATTACAAAAATATATGATAGGAAAAAATAATAAAGAGCGGGACAGTGACTTTCATCCTCTCCTATTTATTGGTTTATTTTAAGGTACAATACAGACAATTTGCCTCATAAGCATCGTTACGTTATGGTGTTTTAATGATCATCAGTCGGCTTCAGCGCAGATAAATATGATCCTGGATCACAAAACCAGTCACGAGTCGCACAGGGATATTTGTGGCAATAGCCAACAATACATTGCCACGATACGCTAAATAGAACCCAAGCGCAGACAGTAACTTTCACAAAAACACAGTTTATTTACAAACGGAAAACAAAAACCCACGATGGGGCAAATGAACATAAGTAAACAGAACTGGAACTGGACGATGACCAACAGGAACTCTGACGATAACTAGACTTGATAATAAATATGAACTGGAACTCACAGACAGATTACAAAGCTCACCGAACCAGATGATAACAAGACGAACAAGCAATGAGAAACAAACACAGGGATCTTACATAGGACACATTATCACAAGTCACAGGTGACACTGATACAACATTAACTGACAAGGAAACGAGGTAAAGACACAAGACAATGCAAACACATAGCCCCAAACAACCAGCCATGTGCTTGCACACAAAACAAGAGACAAGTACATATACATTGCACGGGTCAAAATTATCGATTTTTTCTTTTATGCCAAAAATCATGAGGATATTAAGTAAAGATCATGTTCCATGAAGATATTTTGTAAATTTCCTACCGTAAATATATAAAACATTTATTTTTGTGAGTGAATGCAGCACAATCGCGAAAATAAATGCACAATTTTAAAGGCGATTTTCTCAATGTTTAGATTTTTTTGCACCCTCAGATTCCAGATTTTGAATAGTTGCATCTCGGCCAAATATTGTCATATCCTAACAAACCACACATCAATGGAAAGCTTATTTATTCAGTTTTTGGATAATGTATAAATCTCATTTTCAAAAAAAATGACCCATGTTTTGTGGTCCAGGATCACAAATATGATTTAAGGATAAATGACAAATGCAAACGTCACGAAAGTAGCCGAAACCCACAAAATCTAAATGTTATAAAGCTTTTCTGCTGAAGGAAGCATGAAGTGCTCTAATGTCCTGGAAGTCCAGAGTCAATGCAGCCGTCTACCAGGACATTTAGAGCACTTCATGCTTCCTTCAGCAGGAAAGCTTTATGGAGATGCTTTATGAAGATGATATTCAGCAGGATTTTCACCTGCCCACACTGCCAAAATAACCAAAACCTGGTTCAATGACCATGGGACTACCGTGTAACTACTACAGTGGGATTTCATGTAATATTCTAATTTTCAAAAATTGATTTCGTGGGTTCCATAAGCTGTAAGCCATAATCATTAAAATTATAACAAATCAAGGCTTAAAATATCTCACTTTGCAAGCAATGAGCCTTTTCTATAAAATTAGTTTCACATTTTAAGTTGAATTCTTAAAATAATTTAATTTTTTCCATGATATTCACATTTTTGGAAAAGGGACTGTATATAAAGGAGAGCAACATTATGTTCAAGTAGGAAACATGCTTTTTGTTTCTACTTTGTTGGTCTGAAATGTAAATAAAAAGAGCCTGAATGTGAATAAAAAAACCTTTCTCTGCACTGAAGAGAAAACAGGAAGTGCTTGCTCAGCTTGTGGCTTGCGTGTCCGTGGGTTTCATCTTGCTTCATTTCCACGTACATTCATGTCATCACATGGCTGCAACCTCTCTAACAATGAATGCAAATAATACAGTAATGGCCAAAAGTGATGTCCGGGGGGAACAAACACTGAACACTAAACTACAGGTTTGCTTTTACTATGCAAAAATAAAAACAAATGCATATGAAAAGCACATAAAAGTTATAAATAATCCATTGGTTCTCTTGTTTTTGTGCATGTGCTCATCATTTCTTTGAATGACAGCCTGGATAAACATGACGTAAGCACAATTTGTCATCTTTCATTGCGCAAGACTCCAAGCACAACTACATTATGCTTTTAATATATTTATAGAAAAAAATATGGTAACAATTTAGTTTAGGGTCCAATTCTCACTATTAACTAGTTGAGCATGCATATTACTAGGATATTGGCTGTTTATTAGTACTTATAAAGCACATATTAATGCCTTATTCTGCATGATCATATAATACCTAAACTTAACAACCTTAATAACTATTAATAAGCAGTAATTAGGAGTTTATTGAATCAAAAGTTGTAGTTAATAAGTAAGAATTGGAATCTAAACTAAAGTGTGACCAAAAAAATTTGATCACTTGAACATCACTTTTGCCCACTACTGTATCTGAAAGAAGCAACTATTCTTAATGTCTTAATATCTACACTCTTAAAAATGCTCTGTTGATTCATCCCAAATTTGGGTCAAATATGGACAAACCTTTTTAACCACACCTTTGGGTTTGTCCATATTTGACCCAAAATTGGTTTAAAAAAACCCAGCATTTTAAAATGGTTTTATTTGAATGACTTTATAATGCTTGGATGTTTCCAGATGTTGTAAAAATGCTGGGATTTTTCAACTCATGTTTGGGTCAAATATGACCCAATCCAACCGTTGGGTTTCAAAATGTGTTGATATTTGACCAAACATGCATTTGAGTGAATTAGACCTGCTTTATCATCTGAAAAAATGTTGCACTCAGAGCATCAATAAGCAAAGTAACAGTAAAACATTCCTCCGATATTTCAGGATCAATAACAATAGAGATGTCATGCATCAAGCAATAACCCCTGGAATCTATTTATTTATTTGAGGGATTTTGTGAATTTGAAGCCTTTATTGAAGCATTGAATGCAATGACGTTTTTGGATAAAAGCCACATGCATAAATGTTTATGTAATAAAAATGTTTTATGTTCTTTTAACCCATGCAAACTAGTTTAATCTCTTCTTATAATATCCTGTTTAACGTCAGGAAATAAAGTGTCAGATAAAGTGTAGATGACCTGATAAAAGAGTTGAGTAAATGACATCCTCTTTCCTCACAGTCTCACACAGTTGAAGATAATAACTGAAATAACTTCAGCCATCAGCTTCAGAACTTATTACATTATTACACGCTGGAAAGATTACACCTCCAGACATAAAGGTAACTCACTTTTGCTTGTGTTTTGCTCTAGTGCATGTCAGTTATATGGTGTTGCATTAATATGAAGTGAAACTTTTTGAGATTATGCTTTACAGGGATGAGGATGATGATGATGATGATGAGGATGATTTTGCTCCTGACGGAATCTGTCCTGGTTTCTTATCAATCCAACTCCACAGGTAACTTAGAAAATAGATATTTGTGTGTATGTCAAACACATTGTGAGTGACGCCCGTTTCACACATACTCCGTTTGCCCGTGCGTTTGCGGTGCGTATTTTTTCCGTACCCATGTTAACAGGTTAGGGCTTTCACTCTGCACGCGGATGCGGTCCGGCAATCCGTTCCAGGTGCGGTGCGTATACAGCAGTGCAGAGATCGTTTCCGCACCGAGTCTATTTTTGCTGCTGCAAACGCTGAATTAAAGTGACAGCGCATGGTTCGTGGTCAAAATGAACACAGATGCTGAAACAATTTTTAATATTATTTTATAAAAGATGCTGATAGATATAGTGATTAAAATAACAAAAATTGTGAATAAATGTTGTGGTACAGCCGTGGATCAGTTCCGCACTGCAAATGGAACATGTGTGAAAGCACAATAGCACTTGCTGCTCCTGCGCCGGATACGCACCGCAACACGGAGTGTGTGTGAAACGGGCGTGAGTGTGAGGGAACGCTGGCGCGTTTTGGCTGCCACTCCTCTCTCCCGTTTTGAAGTTGGAAGAAGTTGGAAGATTGAAAAACCTTTTCGAACTACTGAATTACGATGTACGTTTTGGTTTCACCTGTTGGCATATATATTGTCCCTAATTTTAAACGTCTGTTGCTGGAACAAATTGTTAGTGTGGATTCTTCCCGTATGGCACTGAGGTACACTGTTTGCCAACTGTTGAAATTAAAACGGAACTCTTTTTTAGCACACGACACCTATGCTAACTGTGATGTTGGAATACTCCGGCGTAAGCGCTATTTACATCAGTCCTCAAGGCGCATTGTTATGTGTTCCTCATCTGATACTGATGCTATTCCCTGCCCTGCATTTCTTCGTAAACCCCTAAAACCGGTATGTAAACCTGTTGGGATTAACCATATAACAACTCGACTGTAATACAAAGAGCATTCACGGGAGGTTTCGGAGTCCCCGTGCCTGTTGAAGTCGTGTTTTAATGCTCGCTCTGTCAACAATAAAGCGGTGGCTTTATCTGACATCATTCTGCAAGAAAAACTTGACTTTTTAAGTATAGTCGAAACATGGCACAAACATTCGGATGGTCTTCTTTTTAATGAACTTACTCCAGCTGGCTAGTGGCTACGGGTTGTTAGATCTCCCACGAGCCACAGGCAGAGATGGTGGCATTATTGTTCTGTACAATCAGAAATTCAATTTAAGACCTGTTGCTGTTCCTCTGTTCTCTTCAGTTTTGTTTTAACTGTTTCCGAGTGTCATTCGATTGCCATAACTACAGTCTACCGCCCTCCTAAAGCAAACAAAGACTTTCTATCTGAGTTTGCAGAACTGTTGTCGTATATGTGCCTTAAATTTGAGAACTCTTTTTTGGGGGGATTTTAACATCCAGATGGACTGCATTAACAACGGATTTCTCGTCCTTGCTGGAGTGCTTTGGTTTAAATCAATTTGTTGACTGTACTACACACAACAAAGGACATATTTTAGATTTAGTGATATCAAATGGGTCTTTTGTGTCTGGGTTGTCTACTATTGATTTAGGATTGTCTGATCATCTAGCAATTTTTTTATACATGCATATTCCCATTGCTAACACTGCCTCTTCTCGTATTTTGACATATCGGAAGTGGAGATCAGTTGATCCTTCTGATTTCTCTGTTTTTATTGCCTTTTCATTAAGTTGTTTTACTCCATCTGACCCTCTGGAGAAAAGGGTTTTTATGTTAAATTTGGTTCTCCTATCTGGCCTGGATTTATTTGCTCCTCAAAAGTCACGCTCGGTTTCATTCGTACGTCCTGCTCCATGGTATAATGAGGATTTGTGTATGATGAAAACATCTTGCCGTAGAATGGAGCGCATGTGGCGTCTTTCAGGAATTTGGAAAGACTGCTTACAAGAATATAAGGCTGGAATTGTTTCTGCCAGATCTGACCATTTCTCTAAAATGATTGCTGATAAACAGGGTAATCCTAGACAACTTTTTAATTCAATTAACAAATTGTTGAATCACAAAACTGTCTATGTTAATGCTTCTGATCATCTCTGTTGATGAGTTTCTGGATTCCTTTGTCACCAAAGTCAAAAATGTTTGTAGAGGTTTTTGCACTTCTACCCTCCTGTCTTCTCCTGCTATTCCTTTTTACTGGTACTAAGTTGTCTAAATTCTGTACAATTGACTCATATTCTCGTTTAGCAGAGGTTTCAAAAATGAAAGCAGCTACTTCTTTGCTAGATCCCATACCGTTTGGTCTGTTTTAATCATGTTTTGCTTCCTTGTGCCCCTTTGTTCTGAGTATTATAAACGACTCTCTGTGTACTGGGTTGTGCCGGAAACTTTTAAACTGCTGCAATTACCCCGGTACCTAAAAAGTCAAATATTGACAAAACTTTACTAATTTCCGTCCCATATCTAATCTCCCTTTTTTTGCTAAACTCTTGGAACGAGTGGTTGCCTCTCAGTTGATCTCTCACTTAACTAAGAATAATCTCTTTGAGCCTCTGCAATCAGGCTTTCGTAAATTGCATAGTACAGAAACAGCTCTGGTTAGGGTCACCAATGACCTGGTAATTGCTTCAGATTCTGGCTGTCTTTCAGTTTTGATCCTACTTGATCTCGGTGCCGCTTTTGACACTGTTGATCACTCAATTTTAATTACTCGTCTTGAAACTGTTTTGGGGGGTTCAAATACTGTTCTTAATTGGATTAAGTCCTACCTCTTTGATCGGAAGCAGTTCGTGGCCATGGGTGGATTTAGATCTGAGGTCAATGTTGTGCAGTCTGGCGTCCCTCAAGGCTCAATTTTGGGCCCTCTTCTTTTTAATATTTATGTTTATCCTCTTGGTCAGCTTTTGAGATCACTTGGTCTAAATTTTCATTTCTATGCAGATGATACCCAGATCTACATTCATTTTAGACCTAATGAAATTGTGCCTGTTAATTTTCTTTCTGAGTGTATTTCTAAGATGAAGGAATGGATGACTGATAATTTTCTTTGTCTTAACAGTGAAAAGACTGAGATTATGCTTGTTGGTTCACCCCACCAACTACGCAAAGTAGAGCCGGTCATTCTAGCTCTTGATGGCTCTACTGTGGAGTTTCAAACTAAATTGAGGAATTTAGGAGTAATTTTTGATGCCAATTTAATGTTTGAGCCACATGTTTTGAATACTGTTAAAATCAAATTTTTCCATCTTAGAAATATTGCCAGATTACGTCCAATGCTGCCGTTTACTATTGCAGAGAGATTAATAAACACTTTTTTGTTTTTTCGCGTATTGATTACTGTAATGCCTTGTTAGCTGGCGTGTCAAAGGTAACCTTAAACAGAATTCAGGTTTTACAAAATTCGGCTGCCAGAATCCTTACAAGAGCTAACATACGAGACCATATTACTCCTGTTTTGGAGTCTTTGCACTGGCTTCCCATTAGGTTTAGGGTGGATTTCAAAATTTTGATGCTTACTTACAAGGCACTGCATGGTTTGGCACCTCAATATTTGACAGAGATTTTAACGCCATATACTCCTGTCACGGTTTGGTGAGTAATGAAGGCAGGCTGAGGCAAAGAGCTCCAATACAAACGATTTACTCATAAACAAAACCAGGTACAGGCAGGAAGACAGGCAGGATATTCACCAACACCTATGCATACACAAGTATTAACATACACATTGACAAACTAATAACCGACCCAGACAGACTGAACAGAGAGAACTAAATACAGATACTAATGAGGTGAGGACAGGTGACACAGATGATTAAGACGATGAACAGGTGGATGATTGAGGGAGTGAATTCAGGTGTGCAGACAAGGAGGATTCTGGGAAGTGAAGTGCAGACAAGGACAGACAGGTGCAGACGAGGACTGTGACATTACTCCCCCCTCCCGGTAGGCGTGACCTCACGCCGTAGAACAGGGGTGGGAGGGTGGGCATCCTGGAGTCCGTGACGGGAAGGCGGACCAGGTGCAGGAGGACGGACTCCAGGATGGAACAGACGGCCATGGCGGAGCAGGACGTGGGCGCGGCCATGGCGGAGCAGGACGTGGGCGCGGCCATGGCGGAGCAGGACGTGGGCGCGGCCAGGGCGGAGCAGGACGTGGGCGCGGCCAGGGCGGAGCAGGACGTGGGCGCGGCCAGGGCGGAGCAGGACGTGGGCGCGGCCAGGGCGGAGCAGGACGTGGGCGCGGCCAGGGCGGAGCAGACGAACCCTCGGGCGGCCACGGCGGCGAGGACCCCTCGGGCGGCCACGGCGGCGAGGACCCCTCGGGCGGCCACGGCGGCGAGGACCCCTCGGGCGGCCACGGCGGCGAGGACCCTTCGGGCGGCCACGGCGGAGCCGGACGAGGCGAAGGCCTATGGCCCCCCCCCAAAAAATACTTGGGGAAACCCACGGGTTCACTTGACTCGGGATTCGGTTCACTTGACTCGGGATTCGGTTATCTTGACTCGGGATTCGGTTATCTTGACTCGGGATTCGGTTATCTTGACTCGGGATTCGGTTATCTTGACTCGGGATTCGGTTATCTTGACTCGGGATTCGGTTATCTTGACTCGGGATTCGGTTCACTTGACTCGGGATTCGGTTCACTTGACTCGGGATTCGGTTCACTTGACTCGGGATTCGGTTCACTTGACTCGGGATTCGGTTCACTTGACTCGGGATTCGGTTCACTTGACTCGGGATTCGGTTCACTTGACTCGGGATTCGGTTCACTTGACTCGGGATTCGGTTCACTTGACTCGGGATTCGGTTCACTTGACTCGGGATTCGGTTCACTTGACTCGGGATTCGGTTCACTTGACTCGGGATTCGGTTCACTTGACTCGGGATTCGGTTCACTTGACTCGGGATTCGGTTCACTTGACTCGGGATTCGGTTCACTTGACTCGGGATTCGGTTCACTTGACTCACTTGACTCGGGATTCGGTTCACTTGACTCACTTGACTCGGGATTCGGTTCACTCGACTCACTTGACTCGGGATTCGGTTCACTCGACTCGGGATTCGGTTCACTCGACTCGGGATTCGGTTCACTCGACTCGGGATTCGGTTCACTCGACTCGGGATTCGGTTCACTCGACTCGGGATTCGGTTCACTCGACTCGGGATTCGGTTCACTCGACTCGGGATTCGGTTCACTTGACTCGGGATTCGGTTCACTTGACTCGGGGTGGCTGACATGAAGCCCTGTGCTGGACGGGACCAGCGGCGAAGAGGGCTTGGTGCTGGACGGGACCAGCGGCGAAGAGGGCTTGGTGCTGGACGGGACCAGCGGCGAAGAGGGCTTATCTTGACTCGGGATTCGGTTATCTTGACTCGGGATTCGGTTATCTTGACTCGGGATTCGGTTATCTTGACTCGGGATTCGGTTCTCTTGACTCGGGATTCGGTTCACTTGACTCGGGATTCGGTTCACTTGACTCGGGATTCGGTTCACTTGACTCGGGATTCGGTTCACTTGACTCGGGATTCGGTTCACTTGACTCGGGATTCGGTTCACTTGACTCGGGATTCGGTTCACTTGACTCGGGATTCGGTTCACTTGACTCGGGATTCGGTTCACTTGACTCGGGATTCGGTTCACTTGACTCGGGATTCGGTTCACTTGACTCGGGATTCGGTTCACTTGACTCGGGATTCGGTTCACTTGACTCACTTGACTCGGGATTCGGTTCACTCGACTCGGGATTCGGTTCACTCGACTCGGGATTCGGTTCACTCGACTCGGGATTCGGTTCACTTGACTCGGGATTCGGTTCACTTGACTCGGGGTGGCTGACATGAAGCCCTGTGCTGGACGGGACCAGCGGCGAAGAGGGCTTGGTGCTGGACGGGACCAGCGGCGAAGAGGGCTTGGTGCTGGACGGGAACAGCGGCGAAGAGGGCTTGGTGCTGGACGGGAACAGCGGCGAAGAGGGCTTGGTGCTGGACGGGACCAGCGGCGAAGAGGGCTTGGTGCTGGACGGGACCAGCGGCGAAGAGGGCTTGGTGCTGGACGGGACCAGCGGCGAAGAGGGCTTGGTGCTGGACGGGACCAGCGGCGAAGAGGGCTTGGTGCTGGACGGGACCAGCGGCGAAGAGGGCTCTAGCTGGACGTGGCTGACGTGTAGCTCTGGCTGGACGTGGCTGACGTGAAGCTCTGGCTGGACGGTCATGGCATGCCACGGAAGGAAGCTCTCCAGACATGTGGAGAGCGCCTCTCTCCAGTCCAGACCGGAGAGGTCTGGGAGCTCCCTCGGATCAACAACCTTGGCCCCCAGCCGGTAACACCCCTTGATCACCTCGTCGCTCAAGGTGCAGGTGACTGCAAGGAGATAAAACTTATCTGTGTATTCAAACAGATCGTGGCTACCCAGAGCCACCGCCGCGATCTGTCCAGCAAGATCCCAGCTCATCTTTTGAGGTCGGTTCTTCTGTCACGGTTTGGTGAGTAATGAAGGCAGGCTGAGGCAAAGAGCTCCAATACAAACGATTTACTCATAAACAAAACCAGGTACAGGCAGGAAGACAGGCAGGATATTCACCAACACCTATGCATACACAAGTATTAACATACACATTGACAAACTAATAACCGACCCAGACAGACTGAACAGAGAGAACTAAATACAGATACTAATGAGGTGAGGACAGGTGACACAGATGATTAAGACGATGAACAGGTGGATGATTGAGGGAGTGAATTCAGGTGTGCAGACAAGGAGGATTCTGGGAAGTGAAGTGCAGACAAGGACAGACAGGTGCAGACGAGGACTGTGACAACTCCAAAGCGTGATCTTCGTTCTTCAGATACTGGTCTTTTAACTGTTCCCGTTTGAGATTAATGGGAGATCGGGCTTTTTCTTCATTAGCTCCAAAACTTTGTAACTCTCTACCGATTGAGATCAGGCAAGCCAAATCTTTTGGAATCTTTAAATCTCAGCTTAAAACTCATTTTTTTAGGTTAGCTTTTAATTGATTTATTGTCTTTTATGCTTGTTTTTTATGTTAATTTTCCTGTGTATTATGTCTCTTTTGTGTGTTGTATCTTTGCTATTTTAATTGTTTTTGTACAGCGCTTTGAGATGTACATTGAAAGGCGCTATAGAAAATAAAGGTTATTATATTATTATTATATTTGGGTTGTTGACAAATGGACAGATTTTAAGTTATTTATTTATTTGCACATTTCTTTAAAAATAGATTTTTTTATTTGGCAATTCAACATGCAGATTTAAGATTGATTGATTTGGTTATTTATATATGAATTTTCACATTTCTTTAAAAATATATATTTGGGTTGTAAAATTAGAAGATTTTAAGTTATTTATTTATTTGCAAATTTCTTTAAAAATAGATTCATTTTTTGACAATTGGACATGCAGATTTAAGATTGATTTGGTTTTTATTTATGAATTTTCACATTTCTTTAAAAATAGATTTTTGGGTTGTTTTAAAATTAACAGATTTTAAGCTATTTATTTATTTGTATTCATTTATTTATTCGCACATTTATTTGAAAATATAGATTTTTTGTTGTTTTTTTAGGTTAAATAGAAATGCTAAGATGCTTTTAATTTTGTGGGGGAAAAACTGGTTGACATTCATTTATGTGTGCATTTATTTATTTGCAGTTTAAAAAAAATATTTGGGTTGTTGACAAATGGCTAGATTTTATTTTATTTACTTATTTAAAATATATATGGAATTTTTAACACATGGTCACATTTTCAGTTATTTATTTATTTCATATATATATATTTTGACAAATGGTCACATTTTAAGTTTTTTATTTATTTATTTGCACATTTATTTAAAAATAGATATGATTAAAAATAGATATTTGGGTTGATTTAAGTTATTTATTCATTTAAGTTATTTATTCATTTATTTATTTGCACATTTCTTTAAAAATAGATATTAGGGTTGTTGACAAATGGCTAGATTTTTAAGTTGTTTATTTATTTGCACATTTGTAGTTATTGTGGTTGTTGACAAGTGGACAGATTTTGAATCTTGAAGCTGAGATGCTTTTTGGTTAATTAGCAATGAAAACAGATTTTGTCCTAAATAAACTGATTGATCTATTTGTTTATTGGAAGGGGATATTTGACAGAATAGACATTTTTTTTTCCTCCTAACTGGGTTAAAAGGAGATGCTTTAAACTCTTTAACCAATCAACTTTTTTTTTTTTTATTAGTTCAGTGTGAAAGGCCCGATGAAAGGAGAACATTGAGAGTGAGAGCTGGAGAATCCCTGTATTTACCCTGCCCGAACGCAGACTGCTATGAACACACAGACAGCCCGTATGAGTGGATGAGGAACCTCAGCAGAACGAAGATGCTGGAGCGCATCGGGACGGAGGAGAGTGAGCGTGTGCATTACCACCAGTCTGGATTATTCATCCTTAGGCTGACCCTGGACGACACGGGACGCTACATCACACGCTGGTGATCTCACACACACACACACACTTCACTCACCTGTCAATGCACCTGCTCTAAAGCATTATTCAAACTTTATTCACATGCATGTTGTTCCAAACCTGAATGACATTGTTAAATATTGCAAATATAGTTTTCCATATACTGTGAAAATGTATCATATCATAACCGTATATAGTGCATATGACTCCAGCACTGACTACATACCAAGTCATAGGACAGCCGAAAAGTACCAAAGCTTATTGTTTTGTGTTTTACAGAAGAAGAAAAAAAAGTCATGCATTTGGAACAGCATGACGGTGAATATATTTACATTACATTAATATATTTACATTATTAGTGAGCTGTAACTTTAAATGAATGTTCTATTAACATTTAATATACACTACTGTGCAAACGTTTGGGGTAATTTTTTAGAATTTTTTTCGTAGGATTTCTAAGGACTAAGGATTCGTTTATTTTGTCACAAATACAACAATAATATATTAAACAAATTGAAATATTATTATAATTTAAAATATGTTTTCTATGTGAATGTATAGTAAAATATAATTTATTCCTCTGATCAAAGCTGAATTTTCAGCGTCATTACTGATCCTTCAGAAATCATGATGATATGCTGTTAAAAAAAACATTTATGATTATTATCAATGTTAAAAACAGTACATTCTGTATTCCGGGATTCTTTGATGAATTAAAAGTTCAAAAGAACAGCATTTATTTGAAATATAATCCTTTTGTAACATTATAAATGTCTTTCCTGTCACTTTTGATCAATTTAATGCGTCCTTGCTAAATAAAAGTATAATATTTTTCTTAGAAAAAAACAACTGGTTTAAGTGCTTTCAGTAAAATAAAGTTTCTGCATTAAACCTTAGAACACTGAGCATGAAGAGAAGAAATAATGTTCTGTAGTAATCGTGTTGTCCTGTAGGTGGTATGAAAAGGACAAATGTGATGAATATGAAACTGATATTGTGGTTTATGAGGAGTTCAACACAGATCTCTTATACTTCACCGTGCCAGAAGAAAAGGCGTCAACAATCGCATGTCCAGTGTGTGAAAAACAGAATGGCATGTTCATCTGGTATAAGGTTTGTTGAGTTAGATGTTTGTGATGTTTGAGTCAGCTAAAGTGAGGAGGTGACGCTGATCTCTCATCACTTTATCTGATCAGGGTTTACGCATGACGAATATCCTGTTTTTCACTTAAAAATGTTTCATATTTTGGAAATATAACCAAACGGTGAATTCAGCTGTTCACTCGTATTGCTAATAATTTACTAACACTGAATGAAATTATTGGATGATAGAAAACTCTAATACAAAGGGGAAAAAAAACAATACAACAAAAATACTCATTTTCACTATAGGCTGTTTTTACGGAAGCGTATTACATTCACTTGAGAAAAAAATCTACTCTGTTTTTCTGAATTAACGAGTTAATTATCTCAGAATTACGAGATAATTTTTCTTGGAAAAAAAGTTTTGCTCTGTTTTTCTGAATTAACGAGTTAATATCTCAGAATGATGAGATACATTTTTCTTGAAAAACATTTTTTTCACTCAGTTTTTATGAATTAATGAGTTACTCGTAATTTTGAGATAATTAAGTCATTAATTCAATTCAATTCAAATTTATTTGTATAACGCTTTTCACAAGACACATTGTCTCAAAGCAGCTTTACAGAAAGTGCATTTCGGAATTGTACATAGAAAAATACAGTCAGTTAATGTATTAATTTAGGGCATAACATATCGCCGGCGTCAAGTCGTCTCTTCACAGGCGTCTAGTCGTCTCTTCACAGGCGTCGAGTCGTCTCTTCACAGGCGTCTAGTCGTCTCTTCACAGGCGTCGAGTCGTCTCTTCACAGGCGTCTAGTCGGCTCTTCACAGGCGTCTAGTCGTCTCTTCACAGGCGTCTAGTCGTCTCTTCACAGGCGTCTAGTCGTCTCTTCACAGGCGTCGAGTCGTCTCTTCACAGGCGTCGAGTCGTCTCTTCACAGGCGTCGAGTCGTCTCTTCACAGGCGTCGAGTCGTCTCTTCACAGGCGTCGAGTCGTCTCTCTCTTCACAGGCGTCGAGTCGTCTCTCTCTTCACAGGCGTCGAGTCGTCTCTCTCTTCACAGGCGTCGAGTCGTCTCTCTCTTCACAGGCGTCGAGTCGTCTCTCTCTTCACAGGCGTCGAGTCGTCTCTCTCTTCACAGGCGTCGAGTAGTCTCTCTCTTCACAGGCGTCGAGTCGTCTCTCTCTTCACAGGCGTCGAGTCGTCTCTCTCTTCACAGGCGTCGAGTCGTCTCTCTCTTCACAGGCGTCGAGTCGTCTCTCTCTTCACAGGCGTCGAGTCGTCTCTCTCTTCACAGGCGTCGAGTCGTCTCTCTCTTCACAGGCGTCGAGTCGTCTCTCTCTTCACAGGCGTCGAGTCGTCTCTTCACAGGCGTCGAGTCGTCTCTTCACAGGCGTCGAGTCGTCTCTCTCTTCGCAGGCGTCGAGTCGTCTCTCTCTTAGAAGGCGTCGAGTCGTCTCTCTCTTCGCAGGCGTCGAGTCGTCTCTCTCTTCGCAGGCGTCGAGTCGTCTCTCTCTTCGCAGGCGTCGAGTCGTCTCTCTCTTCGCAGGCGTCGAGTCGTCTCTCTCTTCACAGGCGTCGAGTCGTCTCTCTCTTCACAGGCGTCGAGTCGTCTCTCTCTTCACAGGCGTCGAGTCCTCTCTTCACAGGCGTCGAGTCGTCTCTCCCTTCACAGGCGTCGAGTCGTCTCTTCACAGGCGTCGAGTCGTCTCTTCACAGGCGTCGAGTCCTCTCTTCACAGGCGTCGAGTCGTCTCTCTCTTCACAGGCGTCGAGTCGTCTCTCTCTTCACAGGCGTCGAGTCGTCTCTCTCTTCACAGGCGTCGAGTCGTCTCTCTCTTCACAGGCGTCGAGTCGTCTCTCTCTTCACAGGCGTCGAGTCGTCGAGTCGTCTCTTCACAGGCGTCGAGTCGTCGAGTCGTCTCTTCACAGGCGTCGAGTCGTCTCTTCACAGGCGTCGAGTCGTCTCTTCACAGGCGTCGAGTCGTCTCTTCACAGGCGTCGAGTCGTCTCTTCACAGGCGTCGAGTCGTCTCTTCACAGGCGTCGAGTCGTCTCTTCACAGGCGTCGAGTCGTCTCTTCACAGGCGTCGAGTCGTCGAGTCGTCGAGTCGTCTCTTCACAGGCGTCGAGTCGTCGAGTCGTCTCTTCGCAGGCGTCGAGTCGTCTCTCTCTTCGCAGGCGTCGAGTCGTCGAGTCGTCTCTTCGCAGGCGTCGAGTCGTCGAGTCGTCTCTTCGCAGGCGTCGAGTCGTCTCTCTCTTCGCAGGCGTCGAGTCGTCTCTCTCTTCGCAGGCGTCGAGTCGTCTCTCTCTTCGCAGGCGTCGAGTCGTCTCTCTCTTCGCAGGCGTCGAGTCGTCTCTCTCTTCGCAGGCGTCGAGTCGTCTCTCTCTTCGCAGGCGTCGAGTCGTCTCTCTCTTCGCAGGCGTCGAGTCGTCTCTCTCTTCGCAGGCGTCGAGTCGTCTCTCTCTTCGCAGGCGTCGAGTCGTCTCTCTCTTCGCAGGCGTCGAGTCGTCTCTCTCTTCGCAGGCGTCGAGTCGTCTCTCTCTTCACAGGCGTCGAGTCGTCTCTTCACAGGCGTCGAGTCGTCTCTTCACAGGCGTCGAGTCGTCTCTTCACAGGCGTCGAGTCGTCTCTCCCTTCACAGGCGTCGAGTCGTCTCTCTCTTCACAGGCGTCGAGTCGTCTCTTCACAGGCGTCGAGTCGTCTCTCTCTTCACAGGCGTCGAGTCGTCTCTCCCTTCACAGGCGTCGAGTCGTCTCTCCCTTCACAGGCGTCGAGTCGTCTCTCCCTTCACAGGCGTCGAGTCGTCTCTCCCTTCACAGGCGTCGAGTCGTCTCTCCCTTCACAGGCGTCGAGTCGTTTCTCTCTCTTCGCAGGCGTCGAGTCGTCTCTCTCTTCGCAGGCGTCGAGTCGTCTCTCTCTTCGCAGGCGTCGAGTCGTCTCTCTCTTCGCAGGCGTCGAGTCGTCTCTCTCTTCGCAGGCGTCGAGTCGTCTCTCTCTTCGCAGGCGTCGAGTCGTCTCTCTCTTCGCAGGCGTCGAGTCGTCTCTTCACAGGCGTCGAGTCGTCTCTTCACAGGCGTCGAGTCGTCTCTTCACAGGCGTCCAGTCGTCTCTCTCTTCACAGGCGTCGAGTCGTCTCTCTCTTCACAGGCGTCGAGTCCTCTCTCTCTTCACAGGCGTCGAGTCGTCTCTTCACAGGCGTCGAGTCGTCTCTCTCTTCACAGGCGTCGAGTCGTCTCTCTCTTCACAGGCGTCGAGTCGTCTCTTCACAGGCGTCCAGTCGTCTCTCTCTTCACAGGCGTCGAGTCCTCTCTCTCTTCACAGGCGTCGAGTCGTCTCTCTCTTCACAGGCGTCGAGTCGTCTCTCTCTTCACAGGCGTCGAGTCGTCTCTCTCTTCACAGGCGTCGAGTCGTCTCTCTCTTCACAGGCGTCGAGTCGTCTCTCTCTTCACAGGCGTCGAGTCGTCTCTCTCTTCACAGGCGTCGAGTCGTCTCTCTCTTCACAGGCGTCGAGTCGTCTCTCTCTTCGCAGGCGTCGAGTCGTCTCTCCCTTCGCAGGCGTCGAGTCGTCTCTCCCTTCGCAGGCGTCGAGTCGTCTCTCCCTTCGCAGGCGTCGAGTCGTCTCTCCCTTCGCAGGCGTCGAGTCGTCTCTCTCTTCGCAGGCGTCGAGTCGTCTCTCTCTTCACAGGCGTCGAGTCGTCTCTCTCTTCACAGGCGTCGAGTCGTCTCTCTCTTCCCAGGCGTCGAGTCGTCTCTCTCTTCGCAGGCGTCGAGTCGTCTCTCTCTTCGCAGGCGTCGAGTCGTCTCTCCCTTCGCAGGCGTCGAGTCGTCTCTCCCTTCGCAGGCGTCGAGTCGTCTCTCCCTTCGCAGGCGTCGAGTCGTCTCTCCCTTCGCAGGCGTCGAGTCGTCTCTCCCTTCGCAGGCGTCGAGTCGTCTCTCTCTTCGCAGGCGTCGAGTCGTCTCTCTCTTCGCAGGCGTCGAGTCGTCTCTTCACAGGCGTCGAGTCGTCTCTTCACAGGCGTCGAGTCGTCTCTTCACAGGCGTCCAGTCGTCTCTCTCTTCACAGGCGTCGAGTCGTCTCTCTCTTCACAGGCGTCGAGTCCTCTCTCTCTTCACAGGCGTCGAGTCGTCTCTTCACAGGCGTCGAGTCGTCTCTCTCTTCACAGGCGTCGAGTCGTCTCTCTCTTCACAGGCGTCGAGTCGTCTCTCTCTTCACAGGCGTCGAGTCGTCTCTCTCTTCACAGGCGTCGAGTCGTCTCTCTCTTCACAGGCGTCGAGTCGTCTCTCTCTTCACAGGCGTCGAGTCGTCTCTCTCTTCACAGGCGTCGAGTCGTCTCTCTCTTCACAGGCGTCGAGTCGTCTCTCTCTTCGCAGGCGTCGAGTCGTCTCTCCCTTCGCAGGCGTCGAGTCGTCTCTCCCTTCGCAGGCGTCGAGTCGTCTCTCCCTTCGCAGGCGTCGAGTCGTCTCTCCCTTCGCAGGCGTCGAGTCGTCTCTCTCTTCGCAGGCGTCGAGTCGTCTCTCTCTTCGCAGGCGTCGAGTCGTCTCTCTCTTCGCAGGCGTCGAGTCGTCTCTCTCTTCGCAGGCGTCGAGTCGTCTCTCTCTTCGCAGGCGTCGAGTCGTCTCTCTCTTCGCAGGCGTCGAGTCGTCTCTCCCTTCGCAGGCGTCGAGTCGTCTCTCCCTTCGCAGGCGTCGAGTCGTCTCTCCCTTCACAGGCGTCGAGTCGTCTCTCCCTTCACAGGCGTCGAGTCGTCTCTCCCTTCACAGGCGTCGAGTCGTCTCTCCCTTCACAGGCGTCGAGTCGTCTCTCCCTTCACAGGCGTCGAGTCGTCTCTCTCTTCACAGGTGTTGAGGCATCTGAAGTCTCCAGGAGAGGCTGGACACAAACTGGAGCTGACGAACGCTATTTACCTCGGGACTAGCCTCCCGAGATAACAGCAGAAAAGGAGATGGGAAATAATTAGCATAGCTGATGTTCATAATGTTAATGCATTCGAACTGATTCAGCAGTAGTATAAAAGGTAAGTAAGTGAATGCTTGGTTAAAGAGATGCGTCTTTAATCTAGTTTTAAACTGGGACAGCGAGTCTGAGTCTCTCGAACAATATCAGGAAGGCTATTCCAGACTTTAGGAGCTAAATGTGAGAACGCCCTCCCTCCTTTAGTGGACTTAGATATCCTAGGAATGACCATATTTGATCATATTTTCTTGATCTAGTAACTCTAGCGGCTGCGTTTTGCACTAACTGTAGCTTGTTTATTGAGGATGCAGGACAACCAGCTAATAAATCATTACAGTAATCTCGAGGTCATGAATGCATGAACTAACTTTTCTGCATCAGAAACAGATAGCATGTTACGTAGCTTAGCAATGTTTCTAAGGTGGAAAAAAGCTGTTCTTGTAACATATGAAATATGATTTCACTAATTCAGAAAAACAGAGCAAAAATGTTTTCCATGAAAAATTATCTCGTAATTCTGAGATAATTGACTCGTTAATTCAGAAAAACAGAGTAGATTTTTTTCCTCAAGTGAATGCAATACGCTTCCGTAGTTTTATATCTGTTCATATTATAAGTGGCCCTCGGGGAACACGTATGTGAAGTATATTATGTCCCCCGAGGGCCACTTATAATATTTGTACATGAAAAACAGTAACAATAAATCTGCTGTTTTTGAAAGCTCAGTTTCAAGGGGCGTGTCTCCTTTAAGACGTCGTCATAAACACCCACTGTTCTGATTGGGTGACATCTTTGCATATGAAATTTGAATTATACATGTGCGACTGTTGAAATTATAATTACAGTTGCTGTAATTCACAGGCATCTATTCTACTCCATCAAAGTTTCTTTTTAACAGTGTGTTCATGAATGCCATAGCCTATTATTGTCCCAATCTTTTCTCTTTGGCAGAATTTCTCTCTTATTCTAAACCAAGAGTCTAAAAATGTTTTACGTATCCGTAACTCTTCGAAAGAAAGCGAGGGTGTTTACACCTGCGTTTGCACCTGGGAGCACAATGGGTTAAAACACAACACCTCTGGATCTCGCAGACTGATCATTAAAGGTATATGTTCCTCATTCGGCCGTGTCTGGTCTTGTTTGTACGTTTCTAACACACTAATAACTCTTGTTCATAGATCAGTCCACCAGCAATCCTCCAGAGTTTCAACTTCCCGTCAATAACTCCGTCGTGATCACTGATGTGGGTGAGGAATGGGTTCATATCTCTTACATCATAAATCACACTATTAAAAAATCTGATTAAAACCGTAAACCTTTAACGTGAATACTTCTCACATATTAAAAAAGATGACACTTAACGATAATATTAATTACTTAAGATTAACTAACAATGAACAAACAATATTTCTATAGCATTTCTTAATAGTTGATGTTCATTTCAACATTAACTAATGCACTAATGCATTAACTTGAACAAACAATTAACTTGTATTTTTATTAAATAACATTGACAATGATTATTAAATGCGGTAAAAAATATATTGCACAGTGTTAGTTTGTGTTAGTTAATAAATCAACTAAGGTTAATAAATTAGACCTTATTGTAAATTGTTACCAAAAAAGTAAACATGGTTATGATTTTTTTAAACTATTTTATTAAACATTGTTTTTTCTCAAAATATGAATATTATAAACAATATTTTTACATTTTAAATATAAAAACCTCTTAGGTTTTCATTCTAGTTTGTTTCTTGTTTATTTTGAATTACCTTTTATTTTTATATTTTTTACACAAGGAAATTACTAAAAAAAAAAAGGTCATTTAGGTTTAATTAATTTTTATTTCAATTTAGTTTTTATTGATTTCCAGTTAATAATTTTAGTGCTTCAACTTCAACTTATTTCAGTTTTTTTGACAAGGCAACATTTCTAAATGTAATTTAGTTCAAGATTTTCCAACTAATATTTATATTCATAAATATATCATATAGTATATTATATTATATTCATGCTTTATTTCAATTAACACAAATGTTTTTTAATAGTTTTAGTTAGCGATAATAATCCTGGAGGGTAGTTGAGAATCTGATGATATAAAACTTTTTTTTTTTTAATCAAGTTGACCCGCAAAACATCACAATTGCACTAGAAATGTCGTTTGCCCATTCCACAACAACATCAGTGTCGAAAATCTGACCCTAATTGAGTATTTTATCAAAATAAAAAAAAGTTTACTCGACAACTCTAATATGTTTTGCGGGTTAAGGAGTCAAATAATGTATTTAATTTCCCACCTTGAGGTCCTTTTATAATGTTGGTGTGTTTTTATGCAGCCAAACGTTACAGCATGTTTTCATAGTGATGAACTGATGTGGATGTAAAATTGCTCTTGTTTCTCAGGCACGGAGCTGATGCTCGTCTGCTCGGTCTTCTTCGTGTGTGATGGCTGTCCTGTTCACTGGGAAAGGAATGAAACCACACTGAAAGAGGAGGATGGATATAAGCAGGAAAACAGGTTGATATCTCCTCCTACAACCTCCTACAAACTACTTATGTCATGACATTGATTTTAATATGTTCCTTGAGGTTCACTTATAATGTTAATAAAGAGTTTTGCATATATATATATATATATATATATATATATATATATATATATATATATATATATGTGTGTGTGTGGGGAAAATGATTTGAGCCTCTGTCTGAAATGATCATTTTTTAAGGCGCGGCTCCTTTAAGGCTGTCAGTAAACGCCCACTGTTATGATTGGCTAACGTCATTGCATAGGCAACAGTATCAATGAACACTCACTATTGCATGTAAGTATTTTGAAAGCATTATCCATATAAAACCGTAATTTACAGACAAAAACATTATGAAATAATTGACTTACGCTTTGTGATGCTTCGGCTTAGGGCTGGGCGATATGGCCAAAAAAAATGATCACGATCATTTTTTTATATCAGTCGATATCGATAATTATTGCGATAAATGTAAAATCTTTATTTCTTTCAAGTTTAAAGGCAGATTTTTGCTCCTAAGTGAAAGTTGTAGAAACCAGAGCGTTAATTGTGGTTTTAAATACTCTTTATTGTCAGAACATATCATGACAAACACTTGCCAAACAGGAGAACATTTCACAAATCTGAGGTAGAACATTCAAACATGTCATTTTTCCTTTGTAAAATGTAATTTTTCCTTAGTTTCTGCATGTGCAAATTTTAATTTGGTAAAATGTAATATTCTGACTGTTTGAGTTTTATTAAAATGAACCATTGGTCATCCAGCATCATGCATTTAGATCATGATAACCACAGATAAAACCTACAGCACTTCACTATCATGGCAAAATGTAACTTTATGGTTTCTATGGTATTGTATGAAAAACAGTAGCTTAAACATTATTAAATAATGTGATTATATTACATTAGTCCTTTAATCCATTGTCTACATTAATAATATAATACAATTCAATATGTATATCCCATATTTCATAGTGCAGTTAATATTAGTAGACTAACGTTACAGTAAATCCGTGGTAAATGATGGAGTGTGTAGCCGGAAAAGCTTCTGACTGCTTCGTTGCGCAGTGTTCCTCCTGT
The DNA here is from genome assembly GCA_030578275.1 of Meda fulgida. NCBI lineage: Eukaryota > Metazoa > Chordata > Actinopteri > Cypriniformes > Leuciscidae > Meda > Meda fulgida. The sequence goes on from CM060624.1 coordinate 2,635,523, forward strand.
TCGTCAGCGCTGGTTCATCTGCCTTTACACTGGTTTAAATCACAGAGTCGTGTGTGTTCTTCGCTGAACTCAAGCGCTTCTCACTGGATCTCGTGAGCGAGACGATCAGAGTAAACGCATCACAGGCGCGCGGTTCAAATGAGTTTCATTCCGCTTCTTGGCGCATAATCATTATCGAACTCTTAATATCGTTTTATCGAGAAAAATGATAACGCGTTTTATCGCCCAGCCCTACTTCGGCTGTCAGATCAATACAGTCACTGCTTCATCTGTCAATGCGAACTCTCCATTACACGGCCTCGTTTACCAAACAATCCAGTCAAATGCTCCCGACAAACATATACTCCTCCGACGTGATCCAGGACACCATTAAATAAACCATCCACTTGTTTCTAACGCTGGGATCCTTCTGAAGTCTGTAAAAGAGGCAAACCAGCTGTTTTAAACTAGACGCAAACTTTCTTACACTCCTCCTCTTGTCCTGTTGTCGACAGACTCAAGTGTGTGAAGTCCGTCAGAAACTGAACGTGCGTCTGTATACTGCATCAGTGTAGACAGCGTCTGGGATTATAATGGCTTCTGTTTGCTTTTGACACGGCGCTCAGTTTAGTCAAATGTCGGCCGTTTAGCGACTGAATGCCAGTGGGCGGGGCCTTTATTACTAGTGGGCGGAGCTTATGGTGCGATCATGTAAAATAATGATGATGTCTTGCTCTGGAGGCGGGCATATGCAAATGCATTTGCCTTTGTGACATCACAGATCCTGCAATATCAAAAGCAGCCATTTCTGGAGCTTGATCAAATAAATGCTTTGAAGTAGGACGTTTGAACTCTGAAAATTGCAGGATGTTTTAATGGTACAAAGACCTCGTATATGTCAAAACATCAAGGCAAATTCGATTTTTCATGTCATGACCCCTTTAAAAGTATAGTTGAGTCACATTATCAGAAAAGCATTGGCTTAAAAATAATTAGACACATTCACCATATACTGATATCTTGCTCTACTCTAGTTCTTGTCAATAGATCTCTGATTATGAACAGCAAATTTTCTGATGAATTATGGGTAATGGGTGCTTTTTTTCTCCAGAGTTGAAGGTGGCAACGCTCAGTCATTCTTGAATATTACTAAAGTTTCTGAGTTGGACCTCCGTTCTGAGTTTCGCTGCACAACTGAAGACTCCTATAGAGTGATTTTTGTATCGATCACTTTGAAAAGTCGAGGTGAGATCCTATGATCCGATCTATGATGAATATAACTGAATTGAAATGTATTATTTTACCAAATATTTGGGTGCTTTATATTTTTATGCTCTATATTGTAATGCCTTGTCTTGACTTACAATAGAGAAAAGTTAATACTTGAATAAAATATTGCTAAGATCTCAAATTTAATATTCATATTTTTATTAGCATACATTTTTATCTTTATGTTTAATACATTTTATCATTATATTTTGAATGCATGAATGTTAATATTAAAATATTTGCTAAAAGTGTTTATGCTCATTTATTCGGCACAAGTCATGCTGTTTTACTCAGGTTTGCATGTTTTCATGTTGTATTGTAGGATCAATGCTCCCTGTGATTCTGGCATACATTTGCACATTTCTTCTCGTCCTGGTGCTCAGCGGAATAGTGCAGTGGTTTTCATTGGATCTGGTGCTGTTTTTAAGGGAAATTTTCATCAAGTTCAACAGGAAAGAGGGTAAAGAATAATATTTTTCAAATATTTTAATACATTTTGTATATCATTTTATTAAAAGTTATATACATAATACAATATTGTTTATTAAAATGCAGTTTTTCACTAGTAAAGGAGTGGGATTGTGCTAGATATACGTATATGGGGATAAATGCAAAAAGAAAATGATTTATTACTCAGTATTTCTGTCTTGTTTTCCAGTACAAAAATCTAAACATTCTTAAATCAACACGCATATAAGTCCGGTTTTCTGAACAAAATCAAGCGGCTTTTTGCTTAAAACAAGAACAAATATCTGCCAATGGGATCAGAAAAATAATCTTGTTTTCCCTTTGAATTGTTTTTTTTTCTGACCCCATTGACAGCGTTTTTTGTTTTAAGAATAAACACTTTAATTTGATCAATTCTTTGGAAAACAAGTTTTAAATATCTTATCATATATTTTGCTTTTCAAGTAAATGTTTATATGTATCATTTGTGTGTGTGTGTGTGTGTGTGTGTGTGTGAGTGTGTGTGTGAGTGTGTGTGAGTGTGAGTGTGAGTGTGAGTGTGAGTGTGAGTGTGAGTGTGTGTGTGTGTGTGTGTGTGTGTGAATACTGTCATTAACACATATGACTACACTGCAATGCAAAAGTACAAATGCTCGTTTTGACAGATGGGAAGCTGTATGATGCTTATGTGATTTACCAGAGGAACAACTCGGATGAAACGACAAGCAAAACTGTGTGTGACTTTGTCAATGGATCTCTTCTAACAGTGCTGGAGGGCTACTGTGGCTTTAAACTTTTTATTCACGGCAGAGACGACCTACCTGGGGAAGGTACGCTTGATGAACTTTTTCATATAAATATCTGTCAGTGATGTATTTTTGATACGTTGTGTGATGGTCATTGCAGAAAAAATATGTTGTTCCTCAGTATTTCCTGTACAAATATTTAAACATGCAAATTTTTAAATATTTGAAAATCAAAATTAAGTGACTTCATGCTTAAAACAAGAAAAAAATTGCTGCCATTAGGATAAAAAACGTTTTCCCTTTAAGTTAAGTTTTTTTTGGGACCCCATTGGCAGCTATTTGATATTGTTTTAGGCATAATCTTAATTTCATAATCCCCCCTCCTTTTCATAAAACAAGACTTAATATCATAAAGTCCCCCTGTATTCATCTTTGATCCCCAAATTATGTATTTAAAAATGTGTTCCTTATTCATGCCTTAAAATATCTTGAATGTAACTCGACACCCTTGCCTCATTTCGTATACGTGGTTCTATGAATATGCAAATGAGCCCCGCCTCCACTCACTCACTCACTCAGAGATCCACTGGTTGACGAGCACACATTGATCTGATTGGTTACAAGGTAGTTTGTGACGTCAGAAACACCAGCGATTTCACACCGTGTTTTTGAGACTGTCTTTGGTTCACTGCAGTTTTTAGCAGAAAATACTCAGCAATGCTGCCGACTTATGAACTTACACATGCTTTGTCTTAAAGCATATTAAAAACACCACATAGATACATAATCAACAACATTAAAAACTTGATTTTCACCACAGATTTTCATCACACACTGGTGCTTTTTGATGCATGTTTCATGCATGTTTCTCAAATGTCCCATGTTCCTTCCTGTGTCTTAACTAGATTGCTTGAACCTGATTGAAGCTAAGATACAGCTTAGTCGGAGGCTTATCGTCATTTTAACACCAGGAACAACTAGCATATCTCCTATAGCTTATGATCTGCAAGTGGGGCTCCATCAGGCTCTGGTACAAGGAGAAACCGGTGTGATTCTCATCCAGCTGGGACAGATGCAAGACTACACACATCTGCCTCTCGGACTGCAACATCTCCTCTGCAAGAATAATCCTTTACTGTGGAGAGACGGCCAATCCTCACCAACCTCCAGGTTCTGGAAGAGAGTGCGATATAGGATGCCTGTTGCCTCATCCCATCAGAGGAAAAGACCACTAGAATGTCAGAGTTTACCAGTTTAAATCAAGACATGCTTTTCAGGTTCAGGATTCACAAGCATTTTCTTTAGGAAGGAAGTTAAAACAAGTCTTGAGATAAATTTTCAAGAAGAATTTTTTTTTAAGAAGAATATTTGGTGAGGTCCCATATTTTACTAATTTTTGTAGATTTATTACTGAATTTTCAAATTCAGCAAAAAGTCCTATCTGACATAATCATGACCAATCATTGTTTGCATCATTGATCATTGGTGCACTCGTGCACATCCCTAGTAATATTTAAAGTTTGGTGTCTGTACAATTTTTTTTAATTATTTTTAAAAAGTCTCTCACCAAAGACTGCATTTATTTGATCTAAAATACTGTAAAAATTGTGAAATGTGACACTGAAGACTGGAGTAATGATGCTGAAAATTCAGCTTTGAACAGGAATAAATTACACTTTATTATATATTCACATAGAAAACAGCTGTTATAAACTAATAATAATTCAAAATTTTTACAGTATTTTAGATCAAATAAATGCAGTCTTTGGTAAGAGACTTTTTAAAAATAATTAAAAATATAGCTGCGAGCAGCGATTGCGGGCCCAAGCCGGTGGCACCAGGGGTGGCGGTGCCGCCAGTTTTGGCCCTTCATCGCTGCTCGCAGCTATATATATGGTTATTTTGCATGACGTGCAAAAACGTAACCCAGCTTTGACTGTTGAAAATAAGTGTGCTGTAGAGCTTGCATCAGTGTGGGCTCTGCAAAAGTGCGCATCCAGGGCACATATAAACCACAAAGTATGCGTGAGCAACCTTCTGAAACCTAAAATGAAAAATGAGACAGCCTACGGTCTCATGGATTTAAAAGACACATGAAATAAGTACACAAGACCGAAAATTCATATGAAGTGTGCCGTTTGGGGACAGGGCCTATGATCGTGAACCACAATAGCCACATATATGAGATCATTTAAATTTAGAATAATTTTTAGGTCAATGTTTTGCAGCACTTAAATGTGTAAATCCAGAAGCCCAGTATTTATCTGGAGGTCTTTGTCCTTTGCCTGTCACCTGGTTTGTCTCTGCCTTTTCTGTTCTGCCCTGTTTGCCATTGTTCTCCCTGCCTGTCTTGACCATTCTTAATAAAAAGCTGCAAATGGATTCCCCTGGCCTGACCCTGCCTCGATACAACACACATGCTGCATCTGCTCGCTATCTGCCGAACGGCTCTGGTAGATCCGCTTCAGCACTGATGATGTTGTAGGAATAGTGCGCTCTGGTTGGTCTGGATTATTCGGGAATTTTTATTTTATACAGAAATAAGTTATTTATAATTCAGATGATATATATATATATATATATATATATATATATATATATATATATATATATATATATATATATATATATATATATATATAGACAGAGAATATTACTTGCCATACCTGATTAGAATAATGAAAATATAAATAAAAAAATAACTAGGGAATCACTAAACCGAGAGAATTATTCTGATTTGATGATACACTGAAAATATTACACAAGCAATCCTTTAAATTTAATATATTCAGAACAGAACAAGAATTTTAAAAAAAACTATAAACAAGAAGTAAACGAAATAATGTAAAGCGAAAGTGAAAGTAAGTGGTGTTGGGCTCACATAACTCATTAGAATCAAACTGTTTCAACATTTGCGATGTATTTGGATGCTAAACTATTCTTTATTATAGGCTTTGTACTTCACTCACGTTCCAATATATGTGTGCGTGTGTGTGAGAGAGAGGCGCGGGCGCGATCGAACTGTGTGTGTGTGAGAGAGAGAGAGAGAGAGACAGAGACAGACACGGGCGCGATCGAACTGTGTGTGTGTGAGAGAGAGAGAGACAGAGACAGACACGGGCGCGATCGAACTGTGTGTGTGTGTGTGTGTGTGAGAGAGAGAAAGAGAGCGGCGCGGGCGACCTGTGTGTGTGTGTGTGTGCGCGTAATACATGTAATAAATAAATAAAAGTGCGTATAAATACAATTTGGGACACAAGAGGGCAGTATGGCCCTATATGTATGAATTTGTGTTTAAACTATCACCCGAAGAGACACCCCCCCCCTCCCCCCCTCCTCCAGTGATGTAGTGGTGTCTGGAGAAGTGGGTATACTCTTAATTTATGTCCCCAATATTTTTTATAAGCGTCCCAGCAAAGGATGAACGCTCTGTGTTATAAACAGTGACGTGTATAGTCTTGGATATTAGTATTGAATATGCAAGACTATATAATTAATTAATAGAATAGAACATAGAATTACTAGAATTCTAGCATATCAGGGCCGTACACAGGAATTATAAGAATTACCATAAATTAGAAGCCTTTGATTTTCCTGATCTCGACATGAGCATTTTAATGTGTTTTGAAGGCCAAAAAAATGGACAACTGTAGCTTAAAAGCATGTCGGTGGGCAGTAGCATGAAGCATTTGATCAGATTCTTAAACATGAGAATCAGTTTAAATGTCGCAATGAATGATCCACTAATGCAGAATGTTTATACTTATTGTTGACAATGCACAATCACATATTCAAAACGGGAAAAATCCGCTGGTAATTTTTCATCCTCAATGTCTTGACTTCACGCTGACCGAGTTTCATGGCATCTCGATCAATTCTCTAGGAGGAGTACTTTAAATTCCATTGCATGCGTTTTCCAAACAACCCATAATAGCCGACTTCCTGTTGGGCTGGCGTAAAACTTAGAGCACGAAAGTTGTTCACCCCGATGAGATCTATTAAGTGTACCGAGTTTCATATTATTACATGCAAGCGTGTTTGATTTATGGACCAAGTTTTCGGACCCCGTTCCAGGGGGCGCTGTCGAGCCCCTCTGCCACGCCCGGGTACTAGCTTCAGCCCGGCTCTGATGGCCGTGGGTTCTGACCCGTGTGCAAAGTTTCAATAGTTTTCGAGCACGTTAAGGGCCCCAAAAGTGCCAAAAAGGTAGTAAAATAATAATTTTCCTAATTTCCCTTAGGAAAACAATAGGGCCTTCGCCTTTTCAAGGCTTGGGCCCTAAAAATTGTAAAAAGAGTAAAAAAAAAAGTGTAAGACTTAAGCAATACTCGTTCCTTACTCTCAGGAAGTTACATTAGTAACCGAGACGTTTTCAACACTGATAATAATCAGAAATCATTCTAATATGATGATTTGCTGCTCAGGAAACATTTCTGATTATTATAAGTGTTGAAAACGTCTCGGTTACTAAAGTCTTACACTATGGGAAATCTCCCTTTCTCGAAAACATTGGAGCCATTTTTTTTAAACGCAGTGCAGCTGCACAGCAGACATACAAATAAATGAGCGATTGCAAAACCATGTCGCAAGACTGTGTTTTCTCCAGTTCCTCTGTAAGAATCCCCAAAGCAACCGAATCAGGAACAATGCGTGTGATTTTTGGGTATATACACTTCAGTTCAAGTGTGTTCATTTTTTGGTGTGCATCTCTAGAGAAAGTGGATTCTAGATCCTTTCCTGCTCAACGCTGCTTGCTGTTATTTTATAACCTGATGATCTCAAGATGAGAACAAGTTATTTTTAACAAATTGCTTGATTGAACTGCTTAGAAGTAAGTTACTCTTTGTACATCCATTCTCCAGGACCGCCCTGGGAAGGGATTAGCTGAAGAATCATAATCTGTAACCTTTTTATTATTTTGCTAAGAGTTTATGATTATTGTGTAACAAAGTATATTTATCTTTTGTATAAATAAATCTTTATTTTATAAAGACAAGTATTTTTTGTTTTACTGCAGCTGTACAAAGAAAGTTCAATAGCAATAAGATACATTTGTACATCTTCACCAACCAGGACAAAAAGGAATCCAGGAAGCTTTCACCGGACGGTAAGTCAAAGTCAAAGTTTATTTATAAAGCACTGTTAAAAACAGCAAGTGTTTGACAAAGTGCTGTACACTTATATCCTATATCACTACTACAAACCATCAATGACACAAAAAAATAAAAGCAATAAAACAACTCTCACATAGCGTCAAATGCCAAACTGTAATAATAGGTTTTAAGACTAGATTTAAAACAGCAAGTGTCTGAGCCTGTCTGATGTACAAGGGCAAATTGTCCCAAAGCTTTGGTCCAGCTACTGCAAATGCTCTTCAGCTTAACCCGAGGGACAACTAAAAGCAAATGGTCAGCAGACCTAAGCGCTCTTGACGGCGCAGACTGCTTGATCAGTTCAGACAGATACTTCGGTGCCAGACCATTAAGGGATTTGAAAACAAACATCAAAATCTTAAAATTAATCCTGAAATGGACAGGCAACCAGTGAAGAGAGGAGAGAATAGGGGTAATGTGTTCCCGCTTTCGTGTTCCCGTCAACAGGCGAGCTGCTGCATTCTGGACCGTCTGCAGTCTGGAGAGAGAGGCCTGACTAATGCCTACATAGAGGCCATTACAATAGTCCAGACGCGATGAGATAAAAATATGAAGCAGTCAATAAAAGACAGGAAAGATTTAGGTAAGCATGAAAGATCCTTTGAGTCAATGATTGTTATTGTTGAATATGGCGTTAAGGGACATCCTTTAGATTTAACTGGTATAACTAACTATAGCCAAGTGTAGTAAACCTGACCTGACAGCAAAAGCCCACTTTAATAGGGGCTATTCAGGCAATGAGGAAAATACCAGATCTCACCACAAAAGGGCCAGGCTCCTTCTTATATGGTATTCATGTTTATAGTTGTTATAGTTCATGTTTACCCAGGAGCAGACGTCGGGCCTTATGGTTGTGGAAAATGTGCTTAAGCACTTTATTCATACGGAAAGAGCCCTCGCTTGTAAAGCGGGAACTTCCATGTTATAAAACCTCATAAATGTGGACGGTCGCCAGCCGCCGCACAAATATCTTCAATTGGTATTCAACTCGACCATGCCCATGACGAGGCCATGCCTCTAGTGGAATGAGCTTTGATGCCTATGGAACAAAGGAGGCCCTTAGACTCATAAGCCAGCGAGATAGCATCAACTAACCAGCTTGACAGTCTCGGCTTCGTGACCGCGAAACCTCTGGTGCGAGCGCCGAAGCGTACGAAGAGCTGTTCTGACTGCCTGAAGGGGGCAGTACGCTCCAAATAGCCTCACAGTAGGTTTGTGCAGAGCCCGTCTACGGAGAGCCTAGCCACTCCCTATTAGGTCCTATTGAACCGAATTTTGGTTGTAGTTCCACCAGAGCTCCACTGGGGGCGATCGTCCGAGTGCTAAATGAATGGGAGTCTATGGAGCTCGACGGCTAAATGTGTCTCTTTCACCCGATTGCCGTTGAGAAATCTCAGATTTGATTGTAGGTTTTGCAAGTTCAACATGGGTTAAGGTCGAAAGTTGAATAAACGAGTACTTTTGTCCTTTCGATTTCTTACAGGTTGAGTTGTTGTTGCCCATAACACGCTAGCATTCTGCTAATGATGCTGATTGGTCAGTGAAAGATTGAATTACGACAGAGACACCGCTTGATGGCATCGTGGCATCCGAAGCGGGACCAGAATGTTAAGAACTTTAGTTTAACAAAAACTCTTCTAGCACGTGTATTTACCTGTCAGCCGTGTTGTCGATGCCTCGAGAGAAAAGAAAGTGCAGAGCGCGAAAGCACCAAAGTGACTGAAGGATTGCCGTAAAGCAGTATCTCTGGTCGTACGATGTGTATGACGTCATTGACATTTTAAAAGACTTTTTAAAGCAAATAAGTGACTCTAAAAATCTAACACTCAGCAGTGTAATTTCTTTGCATCTCCTTTCAAATACAACATTCAAATTACTAGACAAAAAAAATGATATCCTGAGAAAAGTGGATTTTGAGGGGTAAAGCTCCATAGACCTCCATTCATTCTGCACTCGTCCTGTGAGCGCCCTCATGTGGAGCCAGAGTGGAACTGCACTCGTCCTGTGAGCGCCCTCATGTGGAGCCAGAGTGGAACTGCACTCGTCCTGTGAGAGTTCAGAACTAGTTCAGAACCTGGAAGTTTACTGAGAGTGGACGTTCTCCCCTTATTAGACATTTTCTGGTTTGTCTCTTTGTTCTTCTGACCGTATTGACCTGCGCTCTGACTAAATAAAAAAAATGTAATTTGAAATAACCCAATAAATTCATAAAACATCTTACTTTTGGGGATTTAAGACAATTTGGAGGTTTTCCTAACTTTTTCTTTTCAATAATTTGAAATCTTCTGCAGTTTTATCATACTTAACATTAATGGCCCAATTTTAACGATCTAAGCGTATGGTCAAAAGCGGACGGTGCAAATGCACTTCTGGCGTGTCCGAATCCACTTTTGCTAGTTTAACGACGGGAAAAGGGGTCGGCGCATGGCCTAAAAGGGTTGTCCCTATTCTCTTATTGATTAATCTGTGTATTTTGGGCATAACGTGCAATAAACCAATCAGAATCTTAGGTGAGTCTTGGAGTCAGGTTTTTCACAACGACCCTCCCAGCAAACAAAAAGTGTTCCCCTAACGTTACCGTATGGTTCCCATTTGGTTATTTTTTTGGGAACCAAACAAGAACGTTCTAGGAACGTTCCCTGTAGGTTCTTTTTAGGTTTAATTTTATAACCTAAAGGGAATGTTCCCATAAAGTTTCCAGAACGTTCCCTTAAGGTTAGTCTACTTCTATTTACGTTAAGAAAACTTTCCTTGATCATCAATAGGGAACGTTCTGGGAACCAAAAACTAACGTTCCCAGAACGTAAAATTGTTAGCTGGGCTGCTTCCCGGGAATAGGTCAGTGCACCTCACTTTTTTTGGTCATAATTCCTTTTGTTCCTTACATCACACTTGTTTGCCTGTTCTTTCGCTATCTCACAAGCTTCAAGCATCACTTTTGTCCATCGTTCCATGTACTCACTATAACTCTGAGAGTTGTTGTCTGAGTGGAGTCCGACGGGCAGCCTTGGTGAATGGTCGAACAGCAGATGGGAAGGTCAGAAGCCAGTCACGTCACATCTAGTATAGTTGTAGGCAAATATTAATTTGTTCAGTGTATCCTTCCAATTTGATTTTTGTCTTTCAGTCAGGGTTTTCAGCATCTGCAGTAATGTCAGGTTAAATCTTTCCACCTGCCCATTCCCTTGGGGGTGGTCCTTGAGCCGGCAATGCCACTGTACTTTGAGTTGGGTAAGCTGATTTTCAAATTCTCCCCCTTGGTCGTGGTAAAATCTGGGCAGAAAATTTCATAATTAGTTACAAATTCATCCGTGTGCGTGACAAGTTCGAGTTCGTTCAAATTGCAAATTGCACTCGAGTCGGAGTTCGAGTAGCTACCCCAACTCTAGAATACACCTGTCTGTTAACAATGAGTTGACAGTTTCAACGTTCTTGTTCACTTTTATTTATTTAGAAGATCTGAGGTGAATTGTTGCTTTCAGCACGGCTATAAAAGACACACAAAAAATGATATGCAAAGTTAAACTCACACAGACGCATTTAACATAAAATAAAGCACATAGCCTACCTGAGATTAGCATAGGCCTACTCCCGCGACGTCGCAGAAATAGGAACCGTTTCTAAAAACAGAAGTGTTGCGTGTGGCCGTCGCAGCTGGTTAGGACAAAAACTCGGATTAACATGGAAAATATACCTTTTATCGCGTCTGTTAGTTGGAAACAATGGAAACACTGGCATAACTGCTTGCGTTTCGCGTTTGATACTTGCGTTTCAGATCGTTAAAATAGGGCCCTTAGTCTGGTTATGGTTATTAATGTGTTTACATAAAGCTTACTAATATTTTGATTAGTATTGGAATATCCTTGCGCAAGTAAACAGGGTCAGTGAGTCACTACCAGACGTTCTGATTAAAGATTAATGTATTATCTAAATTAGAAATTCACTATTCATTTACTAAAATAATGCGACCGAATTTACCACAGTGAATCAGGACGAAAATAGCAAAAAGGCTTGAGGTGTGAGAAAAAGAAAAAAAGGTATGGGATAAAAATATGAGATTTGGTATTTACTAAGTGCATTGTGTATGTTGACTAAAATTGTTTTGTGAGGTAAATACTCTTTTCAAAGGGGTTCACACAAAAATTTAAATAGTTGTAATTAGGGCTGCAAAACATTAATCGCGCGACTAATCGTTTGCAGAATAAACGTTTTTGTTTACATCATATATGTGTACTGTGTATAATAATTATGTATATATAAATACACAAACATGCATATATAATTTTAAGAAAAAAATCTATTTATATATTAAGTATTTATAATTACTGTATATATAATATAAATTATATTTAAATATAAAAATGTATATAAACATGTACATATTTGTAAAATATATACATGCATGCATGTGTGTGTGTGTGTTTATAAACACATAATTATTTAACACAGTACACACACATATATGATGTAAACAAAAACTTTTATTCTGCAAACGATTAGTTGCGATTAATCGTTATGCAGCCCGAGTTATAATTAGGCTTTTGGCCCTCATTTTGTTACATACCTGTATTCATTTCTTCCATAGAACACAAAATGAGACCTTTTTTGAAAGTATGTTTTCCCCATGCATGAAGTTTTGTACCATAAGCACTATAAAAATAGTCCATACAACTGTGTGCTATAATTCAACTCAAAGGAATAACTAAACTGAACAGAATATACTGAATCTTAGACTAAATAGTAGGGTTAGAATCAGCTGAATAGAATAAAGCTGAATCAGCATTAGCAGTCTAGTTCAACAGAAAGCGTGTCCGTCCATTAAAGCAGTCACTTTTCTCAGTGATAATGTAATCTGATCATCCATGTAAAGAATTGCACCTGGTGACCATTGCTGTGGCAACTTGTTTTGGTGACTAGAAAACTTGTGAAAAACCGCACAGCAATGTGTTTAATGTCAAGCTTTCAGCATGGATCTTTCTTATTTTTCTTCAGTTTGAAACCCAGTCAGAACATACAATGATGATTATATGAAGCTGTGAATATAAGAGGTAAAAGAATCTAAAACTTCGATATTTCAAACATCCAAGTCACTTTTAATAATCTGTTATATTGTGTGTGTGTTTTTTGTTAATCTTTAAATGAGTTTCTTATTTAGTATGTTAAATTAGCTTATTACTTTTTCGAAAATAAGCTTTTTCTTTTTTTATTGCTAGAAGGATGTCATTTAGTTTCACTGTTCTTAAACGTAAGAACATGTCCTGTGTGTGTTTGTAGAACAAGATGTTTTGCTTTCAAATACTCGGTTTAACAAATTCACATTTTATTACAAAAATGGGTAACACTTTACGGTAAGGGTACATGAATTATCATGAATTCATCTATAAATTCATGCATGAATTATGCATTCATTCATGCATTAATATCTCATGCATCATCAGGAACCAACACGAGTTCAACGTTTTTCCATTCATGACTTCATGGATGAACAACACCTTAATTAAAACATTAACTAAGATGAGCACATCATCATGAAATATGATTTCTTACTCATGATCATTGTTTTCTTTGTTCTTTGTCTATGTCAGTGACCTAGTCACCACTTTAGTTGAAGGGGCACACATGATGAAGTCATTGATAGATAATGCTTAGTTAATGATGACTACTGTATTGGACAGACCACAAAATAGACCAATCACAGCTCAGAGCACACGCATTCTGTTGACATCCAAATACAGTAGTCATCATTAACTAAGCATTATCTATCAATGACTTCATCATGTGTGTGGCCCCTCAACTAAAGTGGTGACTAGGTCCTTTGAAACACTGATGAACAATGTGCTATTAATGGTGGCATAACTGTGAACAAAGAAAACATAATGATCATGAGTAATAAATCATAATTCATGATGATGTGCTCATCTTAGTTAATGTTTTAATTAAGGTGTTGTTTATCCATTGAAAAACGTTGAACTCGTGTTGGTTCCTGATGATTCATGAGATATTAATGCATGAATGAATGCATAATTCATGCATTAATTTATATGATAATTCATGTACCCTTACCGTAAAGTGTTACCCAAAAATGTTTTGTTTCCAGAAATGCTGTGCACATCAGAGGAGAAAGTCCACCCGACGGATGTCAGCAAAATCCAATTAGGAAATCTGGTACGGACAAGTTTATTCTCAAACACTGAGAAGGTGAGACCTATGTGTGTTTGTGGCTATTTACATATTTTAAATGAAAAGATAATTTAAATAAGACACAGAACGAGCGTTCCTGGTAGCGAGTGTTTATGAAAACTACCATATGTGCAACCGAGTTGCATACAAACATTTCAGTTTTTATTTTAGTGTAATTATAATGCGTGAAAATAAATACCAGCTGAATATAATAACTCTTTATATAATAATTTTAATATTATAATAATGTAACAAATAAGAGGACAAATAAGATTTAGTTATGTTAACATTAACTAAAACCATAAAACTTTTCATTACTTGAAATAAACGAAAACATTATCTGAAATAACAAAGAAGGTTAACTATAAATTAAATAGACTTAATAAAAAATGTGTAGACATATTTAAGAACAAAACCTAATAAAAAATGACAAAAACACAACAAAATCACTAAAACTTTAAAGATGAACTGAACTGAAATTTGAAAAAAGGTGATATAACAGATGTATTTTATTTATTATCATTGGTACAATTATTAAAATGGCAGAAATTGTTAAAAGGGATAAAACTGTACGGTGAAAATGTTGTTTTTGTTACACGGGCGCCCCCATGTTGGATTTCAAAAGTTTTAGTGTAATTTACTTTTAATTGTCATAAACAACACATCAACATCAACGTCGATTTTTGTCAGTTAAGTTCATCTTTAAAATGGAAATGAAACCAGAAAGTATAAAAATAAACTCAATTCAAAATAATAACAAATACTATAATACTATATCATTGATACTAAAATAATGCTGCTGAATTATATATTTATACACAACATATAGTGTCTCTTGCATTCACTTATATCAGTGTTCAACCAAGCAAAAATATTATGAGTTTATCATTTTAGTTTGGAGGGAAAAAATGTATTTAAAGTTCCCCTGTAGTCAATCATTTTATCCCTTAAAACTCCTCTTTTATGAGGATGTTTTTTCCTTGTCAGTTCAAGTATTGTAATTTTGACTGGTTAAGTTGCAGTATGTTTTCATTGTACAAATCATGATTTAAGCCCCTGTCCGTATTTCAGTAGCGCTTCCGTCCCTGTGTCTGACATCAGTCTGACTGCAGTGCAGTTTTTCATTGTAGACCGTCCTGCCCACACACACCCTTCCCCTCCCATACACACTGAGTGCCGTCTCATGCACACTCACTGTCTCTGATATGAGCATGGGTGAGGCAGCGGTGGAGCCGATCCTCCAGCAAGCTCTCGCTCTGAGCGTTGCTGAGGTTGGCCGAAATCTGTCTATCTCTCCCTTCTTCCAGCGCATCTTGCTCACCTCCTGGATTAAAGACAACATCAAGAAGAAAGAGTGCTGCTTCTATGTGGAGGATGCCAGGTATGAGGAGTGTGTGTGTGTGTGTGTGTGATGGACAGATCATACAGAATGTCTGGTGTTTAATGACCTTGACTTGTAAAGCTTAATCATTCTGTGGAATTAACCCTTTAAACCTACTGTATCATATTTGATACGCAATTTTTTAAGGATCAACATGATGAAAACTTTACTAATAAACCTCTTGCACTCGATCTACTACATGCCTTCGTCGTATGATTGATAGTTTATACTTTTTAACAAGTAAAAGGCCTGTTAGTATAATTGTAAACCTCTTCAGATGTGTTTCACATGTTTGTTTGGTTTTTGCTGTAAAATCTTCACTGATTTTTATAAAGTACACGTAAGAATAACTTATCACTTATTCAAGATCAACACTTACCGGACTGAAGCTACTTGTTTAATCGATTATCCATATCATGTTCAAATGTGAGTATCAATTACAGTATGATCATCAGGCTTTTGAGGAAGGATTGTTCATCTCTCAATCTTCACTGTATAACATCGCATTACATGTTTTAAAGCTTTGATCATAAAGGATTAGGTTAGGGTTAGTATTTAAACATCATCTTAAGATATTATTGGAGATATAGAGTGACAACTTATTATTTATATAAGTTTTGATATTTGATATTTATTTTCCAGCGAGAATATTTTTATTTTAGATAAGAAATGTTATATAATGTCTATAACTCAACGCCGTGATATGTTATGCCCTAAATTAATACATGATTAACTAACTGTATTTTCTTTTCAAATGTACATTTCTGATATGCACTTTCTGTAAAGTTGCTTTGAAACAATATGTATTGTGAAAAGCGCAATACAAATAAATTTGAATTGAATTGAATAATGACATCAAGCTTTGGCTGTATAATAATTTCCTTCAATTAAATGATAGTAAAACCAAGGTTTTGATTGTAGGCCCTTCCACGTCATCTCTATCTACTCCTTAAAATTACTCCTTAAAATCTCTTATGTCCTTAAATTTAGAAGATCACGTAAAGAGTATTGGGGTAATTATGGACTCTTATTTAAATTTTAATGCAGATTAGTGCTGAGTAGCTTATTTCGTTTTAGATCAATCACTAAATTTAAGCATTTTATAACCAGAAAAGATATGGAAATTGTGATCCATCTGTGATCTCATAAAGGTTAGATGATTTGTACATTGGTTCTAAGTCTGCGTAAGCTTGTCTGCAATTGGTGCAAAATGCACAAGAAAACATGCCATTTTACTTCCATATTAGCATCTTTAAAATAGTTTGTCACGGCCGGCTCGCAAGCCGCGACAAAGAAGGAGACAACACGTTGGATCTTGCTCAAAAAGATAACATTTATTAAAGTAAGAATAATTAAATAAGACGGAGACGAGATGGCAAGCAAAAAAAACAAACAGAATCCAAGACACGAATGGCACGAGGATGGGGGAGCGCGCCCCGTCACAGCTGAAGGGAACAGCTTTTAATTGCCGGCATCAGCTCCAACACAGGTGTAACTCCTTAGTCAATAATGACATCACTCACTAACTCCATCCTGTAAACCAAACAGAAAGAAACACACAACCTACAAATATAACCCATACTGGGTTCATAACACCCTTCCCCCATAGAAAAGGGTTTACACTTATGAAACCCAACCTAAACCCTTCACCCGATACCCCCCCACATTACTGTATAACACCAACTTCATCTTATCCCCAATGTCCTCAGCAACTACGGGCCCTGTTGAAGCAATTTAAGAGAGTAAAGGGAAGCAAGACAGAACATTGTTTGTAAACAGTTAGGAAGAGTAAGGAACTCTAGACAATGCGTCTGCCACCACATTGTCAGTACCTTTGATGTGTTGGCAGTATGAAGAGGCACCAACGAGTCAAACGTTGATTGGGGCACCGCAAAGAGTGTAAATAAACAAGTGGATTGTGGTCAGTGTAGACGACCAAAGAATCTGACACTGATCCCACATACACCTCAAAATGATGCAGGGCCCAAATCAGCGCTAAAGCCTCTGTCTCGATCACCGAATAATTTAACTGATAAGAAGAAAACTTCTTCGAAAAATAACTCACGGAACGGTGAATCCCCTCATCGTTAGCTTGTAACAATACAGCTCCCGCACCCACGTTGCTAGCATCCACGCACAACCTAAAAGGGCGGTCAAATCTAGGAGCTGCTAACACAGGAGCGGAAGTGAGCAGTGATTTAGCTGCCTCAAAAGCCTCCTGGCAGACAGAAGTCCAGATAAAATCGGCTTGTGCCTTCAGCAAATCAGAGTGGGGCTACCACGGTGGAAAAATTCCTACAAAATCCCCGGTAGTAACCCACTAACCCTAAAAAACGCATCAACTCCTTTTTAGTGGAAGGAGAAGGAAATAGATCAATGGCCTCAACCTTAGCCCGAACTGGACGCACACAACCCTGTCCCACGACCTTACCAAAGTAAGTCACGGTGGCCTTGGCAAACTCACATTTGGCCAAATTGACCGTCAGACCAGCCTCAACAAAATGGGAGAACAGATCTGCAATACGACTCAAGTGCTGCTCCCACGAATCACTAAAAACCACCACATCGTCTAAATAAACCGCTACTCCCTCCAATCCAAACACAACCCTATTCATAAGTCGCTGAAACGTTGCAGGCGCATTTCTGAGACTAAAACTCATAACATTATAAGAAAATAACCCCTCAGATGTAATAAAGGAAGAGATCTCCTGAGCCCTTGGGGTCAACGGAACCTGCCAGTAGCCCTTGAGCAGATCGAACTTACTTACAAATTTCGCTGCCCCAACCCGATCAACACAATCCTCAAGACGAGGAAGTGGAAAGGAGTCTGGTTTCGTCACTTTATTTACCTTCCTATAATCGGTACAAAACCGATAAGTTCCATCAGATTTATTTACCAGCAAGCAGGGAGATGCCCAGCTGGAAAATGATGGCCGTGCAATGTCATGATCTAGCATATATTGAACATCAGCAACCAGGTGTAAAAGTTTATTTGGGGACACACGATAAAAATGTTGGCGAATGGGCTCAGCCTCCCCAACATCAATATCGTGCTCCGCCCAATGTGTACACAAAGGTACATCACCAAATAAAGAGACATGATGATTAATAAGAGCAGTCAAGTCGGTACGTTCCCTCTCTGTTTTCAAAGTCTCTGAATTTTTAAGACGTCCCAACAGCACCGTATCCTCAGGGAAAGAAACCCCTTCATCAGTTAACTCTTCCAAAGGAACAGGTGAAATCCTCTCAACTACTAGTGCAGGTTTCACATCTATTCTGGTCTCTAACACTTCAGGAGAACGACAATAATAGGGCTTCAACAAATTAATATGACACAGCTGTGTTGACTTCCTTCTCTCTGGGGTGGCAATAAGATAATTTAACTCAGTACTCTGCTTCACTACTACATACGGACCAGTAAACCGAGCTTGAAATGGTGAGCCCTCCACAGGTAACAGAGCCAACACTTGATCACCAGACATAAATTGTCGTTTCTCAGTTCGCCGATCGTAAAGTGACTTAATACGTCCCTGCGAAAAGTGCAACTGTTCCCTTGCCATCTTTCCTGCTTCATACAATCTGCGCTTAAAGTCGTTCACATAACTTAACAAATTCTGAGGCGGTGTATCTTCAGTCCAGTTATCGCGGAGCACAGCCAGCGGTCCCCGAACGGTGTGCCCAAACACCAAGTCATTGGGACTAAAACGAGTACTTTCCTGGCTCACCTCACGCGCTGACAACATCAACCACGGCAATCCCTGCTCCCAATCACCCCCCAGCTCTGTACAATAAGCACGCAGCAAGGACTTCAGCGTCTGATGGAAACGCTCCAAAGCCCCTTGGCTTTGAGCATGATAAGCACTAGCTTTATTGTGTTTAATATGCAACAGTTTCAAAACCTGCGAAAACAAGTGAGATGTAAAATTAGAACCTTGGTCACTCTGCACAATCTTTGGAATGCCAAAGATAGAAATGAATTGAGTCAAGGCCTTCACCACTGATTTTGCAGTGATTGTACGGAGGGGATAGGCCGCAGGGTATCGAGTCGATGCACACATCACAGTGAGCAAATAAATACTACCTGATTTTGATCTAGGCAGTGGGCCTACACAATCAATAATCAAGTGCTCAAAAGGTGGACTAATAGCAGGAATTGGAAACAGTGGAGCAGGTTTGATCTTCTGATTTGGCTTGCCTGTGAGTTGACAGGTATGACATGTCTTGATATACTTTGACACATCCTTCTTCAATTTAGGCCAAAAAAAATGACGAAGGATTCTGTCATAAGTCTTTCTTACCCCTAAATGTCCAGAAAGTTTATCATGAGAAATCTCCAACACCAATTATCGATATTTCTCTGGAACTACCACCTGCAAGATAGGATCCCCAGCAAAGTCACTTCCACGAGGAATCCATTTCCTTACCAACATTCCATCCTGCAAAAGATAACCCTGAGCAGCATGCCTAATTTCATCAGGAGACATCAAACTCTCAAACAATGTATGGAGAGAAGGATCAAGCTTCTGCTCCTGGATCAAATCAGAAGAGGAAACAGAAAAGTCATCAGGCAAGGAAAATGCTGGTCCACCCAAAGAATCAGATGTTAACCTTGGCTGTGCAGAGGTCATGGATCGAGTTACAGCACAAGCAGTAAATACCTGTGGAAAGTTCTTGTTGCTCTCATCAGAACCTGTAAGGGGAAAAGATGAAACCACAGGAGGTGAAAAGGTAACAGGCCAAACCCTACCCCCTGCCAAATTATTGCCAAGGATGATATCTACCCCCTCCACTGGTAACGATGGACGCACTCCAACCACCACTTCTCCATTCACAAGTTCAGATGACAACATAATTTTATGTAACGGGACAGATAGGATATTTAACCCAATTCCTCTTATAAAAACGCTAGTCTCGGTATCACTCGCAGAGGAAAATGGCAGCACATCCTGCAAAATAAAGGACTCAGATGCTCCCGTGTCCCTCAGTATCGTTACTGGAACATTTGTCTCTTTACCCACAAGCGACACGTGCCCGTAAGTAATAAAAGGTGCATAATCTCCATCCTTTAATTGGTTAACTGCTGTAGGAGATCTTTCAGAAGACAAGCTAACAGGAATCAACAATGGTGCCACAAGGCCTGCTGGTTTAACACGAAGAACCTTTCCTCCCTTACTCTTATCTTTAAGCATAGGGCACTCATTTTTCCAATGGCCTTTACCACGACAATAATTACAGATCAGAGATGAATCCCTGGGCATGTGATCTACTTTATCTTCAAAAATATCATCCCTTTTCCGAAACTCAAAACTACTCTTGTGCGATAAAATAAAGTCATCAGCCAACTCAGCAGCTTTAGCAGTTGTTTCAGCTTTCTGCTCATTTATGTATGTTGCTATTCGAGCAGGAACAGAGTTCTTAAACTCTTCAAACGTGGTTACCTCAGATGCCATACACCAGCGGTTAAATGCAGAGCTCATTGTGAGCTCTCTAGCAAACTCCATATGAGCCTCGTTTACACCCTAAGACAATGTTCTGAATTTTTGTCGGTATGCTTCTGGTACTCATAACTCATAAGCTTTTAAAACTGCCACTTTAACAGCATCGTAATCGTTGTAGTCCGAGAGTGACAGGGCAGAATAAGCTTCTTGAGCCCTGCCTGTGAGCACACATTGTAACAGCAGTGTACGTTCCTTACCAGGCCAACCTCTTGCCTCAGCTAATCGCTCAAACAATACAAAAAAGGTATCTGGCTCTCGCTCGTTAAACTTAGGCATTAACCTCAAATTTCCAGCAGTGTCAAACCCTTGAGGAGCACCCTGCAAAGCATCAGTTGAACCATTTAGTCCACCTTCTCTCATTATTTCCAAGCGATATTTCTGCAGCTCAACATTAGTCTGTTCATTTCTAGTTTTCTCACGCTCTACTTCCAATTTCAAGCGTTCCTGTTCAAGCTGTAACAACAATAATCGTTCCTGCTGTTCAAAAGTTAAAGAGCCGACCTGAGGTTTAACTTGAGAGGTGGTAGCTGTATCGGACGTAGCTGTATCGGACATTTCAAACAATACGGCCTTTTTTATTAGTCTTGTTATAAGTACCTCTCTAATTGTACTATCCTTAAACCTCTTATCTCCAAGTTCAATTTCGTAATGATCCGCAATTTCGAATAACTGATCTTTTGTACACGAATCCAGCAAATCTTCCGAAGGAGAACTAATAAACTCTTCGACTAGATTAGACATCTTTTCACCTTAAATGCACATTACAAATAGAAAAAGTGTTTTTACAAACCACAGCAGGAGGAATAAAAGAGTTCCCTCTAACAATCTAACTAACTAACTCAACCCTATAATCTTCATGTGGTCATTGGTGAGGGGTATTTTAAGCACCAACTCCCATTAGTACGAAGAAAAGCAACCAGCACACTGACGACTCACTCATACCATGGATATGCACCCGAGACAACTGCTCTACTCACGGTCACCACACAAAAATAAAAAAATTACATCACATCCACTCGTTCCAAAAGGGAACGAGCAGCTAAGCCTAACCAGGGAACACAAATATTGTTAAATATTCTTCCCACAATAGGATCTGCAAAAATCACTTACCTCCTACAAAAACAGCATGGGACAGCCAAATTACAGATACAGCACTCCACGCATTCCGTTGTCAAAAACAAAACCAACGCGTATTTCCTTCAAAGTACGATGTATAAAAACATCCCAAACAATAGCGCTAAACAAACAAACGTACAATTTTACATTCGGCAAACCAACACGCCAATTTACTTACAAAATAACCAAACGCAAAACAAAGAAAGCGCTTCCAAATCATGTCGAAATACAACTAGAATTTTCAAACGTTACATCCCGGACGAGCCCCCATTTGTCATGGCCGGCTCGCAAGCCGCGACAAAGAAGGAGACAACACGTTGGATCTTGCTCAAAAAGATTTATTAAACATTTCAAAAACATTTATTTAAGTAAGAATAATTAAATAAGACGGAGACGAGATGGCAAGCAAAAAAAAAAAACAGATTTCAAGACACGAATGGCACGAGGATGGGGGAGCGCGCCCCGTCACAGCTGAAGGGAACAGCTTTTAATTGCCGGCATCAGCTCCAACACAGGTGTAACTCCTTAGTCAATAATGACATCACTCACTAACTCCATCCTGTAAACCAAACAGAAAGAAACACACAACCTACAAATATAACCCATACTGGGTTCATAACAAGTTCGATTTCAAAGTTATTGTTTATGTTGACAAGGCACTAGCAGACAATACTCTCTGATTTCTTTTACTTTACCTCTCAATCTTGAGCACTCAGGTCTTCTGATAAACGTCTATTAATAGTTCCTCATTTTAACTATATATCAAGATATGACCATGCTTTTTCTCTAATAATAATGATGCATACAATTATCATGACTTGTGCACTCTATATATATATACAGGTCCTTCTCAAAAAATTAGCATATTGTGATAAAGTTCATTATTTTCCATAATATAATGATACAAATTAAACTTTCATATATTTTAGATTCATTGCACACCAACTGAAATATTTCAGGTGTTTTATTGTTTTAATACTGATGATTTTGGCATACAGCTCATGAAAACCCAAAATTCCTGTCTCAAAAAATTAGCATATCATGAAAAGGTTCTCTAAACGAGCTATTAGCCTAATCATCTGAATCAATTAATTAACTCTAAACACCTGCAAAAGATTCCTGAGGCTTTTAAAAACTCCCAGCCTGTTTCATTACTCAAAACCGCAATCATGGGTAAGACTGCCGACCTGACTGCTGTCCAGAAGGCCATCATTGACACCCTCAAGCAAGAGGGTAAGACACAGAAAGAAATTTCTGAACAAATAGGCTGTTCCCAGAGTGCTGTATCAAGGCACCTCAGTGGGAAGTCTGTGGGAAGGAAAAAGTGTGGCAATAAACGCTGCACAACGAGAAGAGGTGACCGGACCCTGAGGATGATTGTGGAGAAGGACTGATTCCAGACCTTGGGGGACCTGCGGAAGCAGTGGACTGAGTCTGGAGTAGAAACATCCAGAGCCACCGTGCACAGGCGTGTGCAGGAAATGGGCTACAGGTGCCGCATTCCCCAGGTCAAGCCACTTTTGAACCAGAAACAGCGGCAGAAGCGCCTGACCTGGGCTACAGAGAAGCAGCACTGGACTGTTGCTCAGTGGTTGCATGTCATTTGGAAAACAAGTTGCCAGAGTCTGGAGGAAGACTGGGGAGAAGGAAATGCCAAAATGCCTGAAGTCCAGTGTCAAGTACCCACAGTCAGTGATGGTCTGGGGTGCCATGTCAGCTGCTGGTGTTGGTCCACTGTGTTTTATCAAGGGCAGGGTCAATGCAGCTAGCTATCAGGAGATTTTGGAGCACTTCATGCTTCCACCTGCTGAAAAGCTTTATGGAGATGAAGATTTCATTCTTCAGCACGACCTGGCACCTGCTCACAGTGCCAAAACCACTGGTAAATGGTTTACTGACCATGGTATTACTGTGCTCAGTTGGCCTGCCAACTCTCCTGACCTGAACCCCATAGAGAATCTGTGGGATATTGTGAAGAGAAAGTTGAGAGACGCAAGACCCAACACTCTGGATGAGCTTAAGGCCGCTCTCGAAGCATCCTGGGCCTCCAGAACACCTCAGCAGTGCCACAGGCTGATTGCCTCCATGCCACGCCGCATTGAAGCAGTCATTTCTGCAAAAGGATTCCCGACCAAGTATTGAGTGCATAACTGAACATAATTATTTGAAGGTTGACTTTTTTTTTGTATTAAAAACACTTCTTTTATTGGTCAGATGAAATATCCTAATTTCTTGAGACAGGAATTTTGGGTTTTCATGAGCTGAATGCCAAAATCATCAGTATTAAAACAATAAAAGACCTGAAATATTTCAGTTGGTGTGCAATGAATCTAAAATATATGAAAGTTAAATTTTTATCATTACATTATGGAAAATAATGAACTTTATCACAATATGCTAATTTTTTGAGAAGGACCTATATATATATATATATATGTATATATATATATATATATATATATATATATATATATATATATATATATATATATATATATATATATATTGTGTATATATATATATATATATATATATATATATATATATATATATGGTACAATTATTTTAAAAGTCATCGTGTGTATATAAAATATGATGAAGGATAATTCATGATGTGTTATGTGCATATGCAACTTGACCAACGTAAAGTAAAGATCACGTGTACTCCTGATCGCTTCTGTGTGTGCTTCAGCAACATTCGGACAATATGTGTGTTGTGCGTGTTGTTGGGCTGGAACTCATGTGTGGATAACATGGATTACTGTTGACAGGGAGGGGATTTGTAAGTGTGGTTACCCAAAGATCCAGCACTGCGATGAGGCCATCAAACCGGAGGACTATGTTGGGGAGCAGTGGGACAAACACAGGCACATCAGAGAAATGCCCACCGATGCTTTTGGAGAGATCAGCTTTGGTAGACCTGGACAGAAACCCGGGAAGGTAAAATGATGACTCGATTCAAACGGACCTCCTTTCTTTAATAAACTTTTACTATGATTTACTAAAAAAAAAAATTTTTTGGTGAAACATTTTTACACTTAAAAATATTGATTAAAGCAGTGAAATCAATTACATATGCACTGTATGAACGGAGTAAATGGAAGTAAAAACATTAAGCAGATCGGAGTAACTGCATTTGGTACATTAACAAATGAAATTGAGTAGAAATAATTGGGGGAACACTCATATTTATGAGTAATATTCACTTTTTTATTTCCTTTTGTAAAAATAATCCATATAACCACCTGTATACATGAAATTGGCCTATTGTTGATGAGTACAGCAATACAGCATATTTTATACTGTTTTAACGTGTAAGTTATACAATATTGCCTACTGTTAGGTGTGATGACGCAACATTTATGATAAGATGCAATTGTCACTATATATGAAGTGGCAGAAACAACCAAGAGCAACACAGAGGTAACAATTAAGTTCTATTTATTTGTAATGATGGAAAAGGTTACAGGAAAGAAAAAATATTAGAAATAGAAAAAGAAACAAAACAAGGGTGTCGCCAAATTAATAATATAATCAAAAGCCAAATTCCCATACCTATTAGCCCAACCTCTAAACTATCTACCAAAAGAAAAATGCAGAAACAAAACCGAGTTCTTCAGCGTATGTCGACGCCTTAAACAATGCTGATTAAAACAAAAATACTATTAATGGCGATCACTCTTCAACTAACACAGAGAAATACCTACCGATGTTACAAAAGTTAAATTGACTGATTGACAGATTAAAAATCAGTTTAATTAGCCATTCTCAAATATTTTGATGGAAATTTCACAAATATATTAAGTGTATTTTAAATAAATAATTGGTTAGTTAGTAATTGGTTGTCACTAAATTATTTAACTGTATAGTATAACTGTACATTTCAGACAAAATTAACTGTTGGATTTTTTTTGTCAATTATTTTGGCATGTTCAACTCAAACTATCAAGTAAATGATATTCAGAGATTTTATAAAAGAAGTTAATAAAGTTAATTTTTAGTGTAATATTTACTAAGCCACTGAATTATTTTTTAGAGTGTATATATTCTTAAAAAAAAATAAAGGTTCTGAAAGTGAGTTCTTTTTTAGCAATTCCATAGAAGATCCATTGCAGTAATCAGTTTTTTTTTCTTTGTCAATAACATTTTAATTATCTAAACAACCTTTTAACACTATAAAGAACCTTTTATCCAATGGAAAGGTCCCATGGATGTTAAAGGTTATTTGTGTAGGAGATTAAATGTCTATTTGGTGAAGCTTAGAGTCACTGAAACAGGATTTAAAAAGTAGACTGCAAAAAAAAACAAACATATTCTTAAAGAGAATTTTGTCTTGTTTTCCAGTTAAAACAAATAAAAGTCCTTAAATTGAGAAACATTTACTTGAGAAGATACACTTAGATAATTATCCTTGATTTCATAGATTGAATCTTGAATATAAGAGTATTTTGTCATTTACACAACACTGTTTTCAACAAATAATGCAAAACTTTGACGTTAATTTACACAATGCCGTTTTAGGGACCTGAAAATGCAAACTTTTGAAAATAGTTTAAAAGTGCACATTTTTTGAAAACAAGACCATTATCGTCTCCGTATAAACAACAAAAACGTGAATTTGTGAAAACGGTGATCTCATCACATGCATATTAAACGAAATCGCATGCTGTCTAGAAGGTACTTCATTTGGTTTGAAACTTACTTCGCAACCATTAAAAACAGTAAGTTCTGTATAGTATGAATGTGTTTAGTATGAATAAAATCCGGATGTACTACATTCACCATGAATGTTCTTTTCATGTGACATACGGCCTCAGTTGCGTGGCTTTACCGCCATTCACTATCCTCTCCCGTGGCCTCATGGGATAGTAAAGTCAAATGCACACTTCAGAATCTCAGTAGGTCATCCTGGTACTTTTCACCTTCTGTCTTATGAATACTATGAATTCAGACATACTTCTCAGCCTTCTCGTCTACTATATAGTAGGGAAGTAGGCATATTCGTACGCAGCATCAGTCTATAGACATGTTTTACAAAGTGACATCGCAATTACTGGCGTTTCTAGACATTTTTGTGGATCCGTGTGAATGGGGATTGTTTTGACAACATTGTCTTTTAAATGTAATATTATATTGTAGTAGAAGTACAAATTGAATGGTGTAGAAGGACTGAAATTCCCGAAACTGATTATTTTACAAAAATATTTCATATCAGAAATGACATCTGACAACAATAATACAAATTTTGTATAGAAGCATCTGGCAAATGCAAAAACAAAAAAAAAAAGTTATTATCAGGCTGTTCCTCCATCACAGTTAGAAGGTTAAATACATTCACCTTTGTCTTATGCTAGAATTATACATGCGAACTCATAGAAGGGACTCTGCTGTGTGTGTTTAGTATGTTCGGGTGTCGTCGGACACGACCTGTGAGAGTCTGTACCAGCTGATGACAGAACAGTGGAAAGAGCCTTTGCCGAACCTGCTGATTTCAGTGACCGGCGGTGCCAAAAACTTCTACATGAAGAATCACCTGAAGGACAAGTTCCGTCGGGGTCTCTTTAAAATCGCCCGGGCCACAGGTACACTGATCATAAGAAAAGTCAAATGCTTGATTGTTTAAATCAGTGGAAAATTTTAACTATATTATTGCATAGCTCTCTATATAAAGTTATGTATATAGATCATATAATATGAATATTAAGAATACACAACTCTTGTCTTTGTTAATTGTGTTTAATGCATGTGTTCAGTTTAATTTATTATCCCAGAGAGAAATTGATTTTGCATTTATTTTTACAAATAAAATACACATTGCCTTCTGTAGATTTGCTTATAGCTAAATTTAACTCATTTTTCAGAATTTATGAACTTATATGGTAAATTGCCAGAACCCATTTACAGTTATTTTTTGAGAAGGTCCTGTTCACACATGATCTCTTAATGGTAATTAATCGACTGTATGTGTAAAAGGGGCTTATGATGCCTTATAAAATGGTTAGTTCCAATCCTTGATTCTGATTGGCCAATAGCTGTGCTTTATTCACGATAAAACACGGCTATGACCGCTTCACCCAACGGTTCTATTTATCACTGCGCCCTTAGCAACACCCTTAGCAACCACACGTATCAACATAAACAGAGAAAAAAACGTAAGAATTAAAAAGGCTAAAATGTTTAAAGTAAATTTCGATTTACTAGGTGGCATGACGATGGATAAGTGGTTTGAGGAACAATTTGTAGAGACTTCTACAAATAAGAGCCGTCATTCTGAAGTGCTGAAATGTAACGTTAACACTGATACATTCGAGAAGACTCGTAATGAAAAAATGCCGTGCAGCAAACCCAATGGGCAGTGAAATGCTTCGGTGACTGGTGTAGTGAAAAGGGTTGCCGCATTGATTTTAAACAAATCACCAAGACGGAATTCAACGCACTTCTCCGTGACTTCTACGGGACTGTCAGAAGCGCCAAAGGCGAAAAATATGGGATCAGTAACGTTAGCTAAGTAGCGTTACGTGCGGGTCTGAACAGATTCCTGAATGATCCACCTTTGGGTTTGTGTCTGATGAGATTCACCTCATCCAATAATGTTTTCGTTGGAGTCGTAAAGACAATGAGAATAGAGGGTCGTGATCAAACGGAGCATCACACACCGATTTGTACTAAAGATTTCAGCACCATAAAACCTTAATCCTAACACAAAGACTCGTACAAATATTGTGTTGTAAAAGATAAAAATGAGACAAAGTTTGAGAACGGGTTGTTCTTTTTATTTGAGCTTTCATGCATATTACATATTGGAACGTTGTTGTTCACGGTCAGGGACTTTTTTTTCTAGCGGAAGGAATGCTTTTATTGATTTAACTTCATGAAATTTCCACAATACATTTTTTTTTTCTTTAATATTGTGTGGTATTTTCGAGGTAAGTGCTCGAAGCAAGTGCTGTATCGTGAATGAGTAACAGCTGAAGGGGTTGCAGGCACGAAACAACGCCCTTCAACCATTCACGATACAGCACAGCCTCTCGTACCTTACCTTATTGCTTACTTAAATGCTAAATATGTAGCTAGGTTGTAACAGAGTATATGTCTCAATGATACTGACTGAGGATTAGACCCGTCACAAACAGGTCTAGCACAAGCGGCAGAATCAAGTGTTGGATGGTTTGTTGTTTTGAGACTAACGTTACACTTCTCTAATTGAATAGATTTAAATTTCTTTCACATTTCCTCTCTTAATGTGTTCTGAACCATAATTTCTCTTTTGTTTTGAAGGATTGTTTATATTTCTTGTATGCATCGACTTTTTCTGTTTGTTAATATTGCAAAAAACGAAACAAAACAAAAAAACACTTCTCTAGTCCCAGTGCTGTGTGTGTGGCAGGTGCGTGGATCCTGACCGGAGGAACACATGCTGGTGTGATGAAGCACGTTGGCATGGCCGTGCGAGATTACAAACTAAGTAGTGGTTTGAGGGAGGAACAGATCGTCGTCATCGGTGTGGCACCCTGGGGAGTCATTCACAACAGCAACACACTGATCCATCCTAAGGTCAGATGTTGCCCACACCTGAGTACATACAGTATTGGTCATGTTGATAAGATCATATTTACAAGTTGAACTTACATGGACACCAGCACAGTCATAAACACGAGTGGGAAAACTCGGGATTTTCTTTAAGCCCCGATCTTAACAAGTTGGGTGCGTGTCAGTGAGAAATGTGTCATATTGATATTGTCAGAGAAAAGCTTATTCTCTGCACAAAATATAAAATAGCATTGTTTGTAACATAACTATGTAAAGTAATGATAAAGTTTACAGCGGATTCATAAATGAATTAAAAACATAAAAAAGCAAAATACACCTGATGCACATTCTTTGTTCTTCATTTTCTAGAAGTCGCGTTTAAAAAGCTTGCTGTATTTCCGTGTGGCTAATTAAGAGATGGTACATCTCGCTCCGATGAAAGTGACTTTAACGCACCTGACGTCATAAACACGAGTTCCCAACTCGTAAAATACAAACTTCCCAGGAGGACTTGAACGCACCATATTATGAACAACCCAAGACCAGTGTAAAGTTAAGAAATGACACCAGGATGTGTGTCCATTAAAACAGTGGATCCAGTACTCAAACCATACTCTTTTATTTGTAAATGGCAGCATGTGAATGAAGCCATAGTTGGGATTGGGAATCTGGGTAGGGTTGCACCAGCCACACTAGAGGCTTAGTAACTACTAGCTAGTTTGTAACTAACTCTGTACTTTATTCTGTTGCACCATTTGTTCGTAAGGCAGAACGTAGCTAGTAGGTCGTAAGCTCTCCGTAAAGTAATGCGTAGTCGCGTAATATGACGTTCAGCCTCGATGATCCAATAGCAGCCTTCAAATACGTGAGCAGAAGTTGTGTTGAAATGCCGTGAATTTCAGTTTATCCTTCATTCTAACTTCTTTTGCCTCTCGTTACTAACGGTAAACATAAGTTTCCATTAAATATGATACTTGATCATGAATAACATAAGTGTTTTTATAGGTAAATAACATTCCGAAACTGTATTTGAAATGAAATGAATAAGGATCAATTCAATATTGATTCAAAAAACAAGAAATTAAATTTATTGATTATGACTGATATTTGAAATCATACATTAAATGAAATATACTGCACTTAATATATTTTTTTATATAAAATATATATTTTACCAAAAAATTTACGTGTTACGTGTATTTTTACTATAAAATTACTATAAAATCAAAGCCATATTTCTAACCAAGTTGTGTTCCTAATTTGAAGTTGATATCACAAAAATTGAAGTTCCCATGAGATTTTGTTTAGGCGTAATACCAAAAATGACATAAATTCCATTGAATTTAATTGTATGCATTCTGCTGTGACAAATTAATAAATTTCTGTCCAAATATCACTTCTGTCACAAAATATGGAACCTTGAGACTCAGACCTTTCTGACAATGTGTTTTGTCAAGATTAAGAAAGGTTTTGATCATAAATTATGATGGGCAATGAAAAAGTATGGCAAAGTATGTGTATGAATTCCGGTACCATTAAGTGCCATCTCAACCATTTGGTAGAGGCCGATATTTAAAAAATTATGGGATGTGTTGGAAAAAAAATACATTGAGTGTGGTGACTAGCGACATAAGGAGATAAGAAATGCAAACAAAAAAAAATTCCATCACTTTTTCTTGTTGAGGACTTTTAATCATTGCAAATATATTTGTGAATCGGGTAGTGTTTGTCACTGCATATTAAACCAGATCTAGCTTTATGTTGATAACTGTGGAAATTGCAGTCAACTGAATGCTATTAATGATGTTAGAACATCAAAGTTTGATGAGGTCTTGTCATCCTTCTCTTTTAGGGCCTTTTCCCAGCACACTACTCTCTGGACGAGCAGGGCCAGGGCCGTCTCTCGTGTCTCGATATCAATCATACTAACTTCCTTCTGGTGGATGATGGCACTCATGGACATTATGGAGTTGAGATTGAGCTGCGGACCTGTCTTGAGAAACTCATCTCTCAACTATCACTGGGAAATGGAGGTGCAGCTTCATTAGATTACTCATAATTGAATATCATAATATCATTTGGTTTTTGCAATCACAGTAGTAATTATATGGCCCATATGGCCCCATTATGATTTAATTATAATGGAATATACAGCGAGGAAAATAAGTATTTGAACACCCTGCTATTTTGCAAGTTCTCCCACTTAGAAATCATGGAGGGGTCTGAAATTGTCATCGTAGATTCATGTCCACTGTGAGAGACATAATCTAAAAAAAAAAAATCCAGAAATCACAATGTATGATTTAACTATTTATTTGTATGATACAGCTGCAAATAAGTATTTGAACATCTGAGAAAATCAATGTTAATATTTGGTACAGTAGCCTTTGTTTGCAATTACAGAGGTCAAACGTTTCCTGTAGTTTTTCACCAGGTTTGCACACACTGCAGGAGGGGTTCTGGCCCACTCCTCCACACAGATCTTCTCTAGATCAGTCAGGTTTCTGGGCTGTCGCTGAGAAACACGGAGTTTGAGCTCCCTCCAAAGATTCTCTATTGGGTTTAGGTCTGGAGACTGGCTAGGCCACGCCAGAACCTTGATATGCTTCTTACAGAGCCACTCCCTGGTTATCCTGGCTGTGTGCTTCGGGTCATTGTCATGCTGGAAGACCCAGCCTCGACCCATCTTCAATGCTCTAACTGAGGGAAGGAGGTTGTTCCCCAAAATCTCGCAATACATTGCCCCGGTCATCCTCTCCTTAATACAGTGCAGTCGCCCTGTCCCATGTGCAGAAAAACACCCCCAAAGCATGATGCTACCACCGCCATGCTTCACAGTAGGGATGGTGTTCCTGTGACGGCACTCCTCATTCTTCTTCCTCCAAACACGGCGAGTGGAATTATGACCAAAAAGTTCTATTTTGGTCTCATCTGACCACGTCTCTTTCTCTCATGACTCTGAATCATCCAAATGGTCATTGGCAAACTTAAGACGGGCCTTGACATGTGCTGGTTTAAGCAGGGGAACCTTCCGTGCCATGCACGCGGGAGATTGACAGTCATGTTTAGCTTCTTCCATTTTCTAATGATTGCTCCAACAGCGGACCTTTTTTCACCAAGCTGCTTGGCAATTTCCCCGTAGCCCTTTCCAGCCTTGTGGAGGTGTACAATTTTGTCTCTAGTGTCTTTGGACAGCTCTTTGGTCTTGGCCATGTTAGTAGTTGGATTCTTACTGATTGTATGGGGTGGACAGGTGTCTTTATTCAGCTAACGACCTCGAACAGGTGCATCTAATTTAGGATAATAAATGGAGTGGAGGTGGACATTTTAAAGGCAGACTAACAGGTCTTTGAGGGTCAGAAGTCTAGCTGATAGACAGGTGTTCAAATACTTATTTGCAGCTGTATCATACAAATAAATAGTTAAAAAATCATATATTGTGATTTCTGGATATTTTTTTTTGATTATGTCTCTCACAGTGGACATGCACCTACGATGACAATTTCAGACCCCTCCACGATTTCTAAGTGGGAGAACTTGCAAAATAGCAGGGTGTTCAAATACTTATTTTCCTCACTGTAGATCAAATATAGATTTCCAGTGTAATGATAAATTAGTGTACAGTACAGTACTACAGTATAAGTTCAAAAGTTTGGAGTTGGTATGATTTGTTGAATGTTTTTGAAAGAAGTCTCTTATCACGGCTGAGTTTATTTTTCTTCAAAATACAGTGAAAATTCTGAGATATCATTAAAATTCCAAAGAACTGTTTTCTATTCAAAAAGATTCTATTGTGTTCTATTTCTGTTTTTTATTTGTTTTATTTGTGGTAATAATGCAATGAAAGATGCCATATTGTTCCAACATATTTTTTGGCCATGATGTCATATAAAGAAATTATGAACACATGCAAAAACAAGAGAGAACCAACAGAATATCAATAACTGGCTATGTACTAGTCAATGTATGTTTTTTGCATTTTGTTTTTGTGTAGTAAAATAAAACCTGTAGCTGTAGTTTGCCTTTTTTTGCCAAATAATCTTTTCAGATAAATACCTTAACCAAGTATATTTTTTTGTTTTTCCCTTATTTAAAAATTTGTAAACAATATAAACTATTTTTCTTATATTTTGATGGTTTAATTGAACTTGTAGGGTCATTAAAACAAATATCCCCTCCGAACATCACTTTTGGCCACTAATGTATCTTGTTTTAAGAATATTTACATATTTGTAATGGAAACGTAACAAAAATACAAGTAAGAAAATAATTTTTGCAGTGTAACACAGATGATCTCAAAATTATGAATAAAAGCCACACCGTTTTAATTTCAATGCTCTTTAACACTATTCACTGATCACTTTTGATTATTTGTGAAGTGTTTCGCGTGTTTATTAGCGTGGTCTTTCCATCAGAGAGTGCCGTGAAGATACCGGTGGTCTGTGTGGTCTTGAATGGGGGTCCAGGAACTCTAGACGTGAGATTTTAAAGTCATCAGTTTTGTAGATCATCATACAGTAGCTGAATGTTCTTTCATGAATCCAAATGCACATATTTATCCACAGACGATCTACAATTCAATGCTGAACAAGACCCCGTGTGTCGTGCTTGAGGGATCTGGACGCCTGGCTGATGTCATTGCTCAGGTGGCGGCCCTGCCGGTGTCAAAGGTCACTCTGGTCCTCATCAGCAAGCTCTTGAAGAGGTTTTTTGTACAAGAGTACAAAAGCTTTACTGAGGTGCAGGTCATTGAGTGGACCAAGAAGGTAATGGACAAAAACATACATGCATATTACGACAGTTTCACACAAACTCAAAATTACACCGTAGGAATCGAGAAATGGTTCTTATTTAGAACTTTTCCTGTGACAAAGTTTGGTGTCAATAATTTTTTTTTCTGTTTTTGAAAGAAGTCACTTCTGTTGTTCACCAAGACTGCTTTTATTTGATTCAAAATACAGTAAAAACTCTAATATCGTAAAATATATGTATATTTTAAAATAACTGTTTTCTATGTGAAAAGATTTAAAATGTTATTTATTCCTGTGATCAAAGCTGAATTTTCGTGTATTTTGGAAAATATTTTGTGGAAACTGTGATACTTATTTTCAGGATTCTTTGATGATGATTAATAGAAAGTAACAAAGAACAGCATTTACCCTAAAAAGAATCTTTTGTAACGTTATAAATGTCTTTACAGTCACTTTTGATCAATTTAATATATCCTTGCTGAGTAAAATAATGAATTTCTAAAAAATACTTTCTGACCGCTTCACCAACACGTAACACACACTCATTGCGCCCGCTTCACTAACACGTAACACACACTCATTACGCCCGCTTCACAAACGCGTAACACACACTCATTACGCCCGCTTCACTAACACGCTTCACTAACATGTAACACACACTCATTACGCCCATTTCACTAACACGCTTCACTAACATGTAACACACACTCATTACGCCCGCTTCACTAACACGCTTCACTAACATGTAACACACACTCATTACGCCCGCTTCACTAACACGCTTCACTAACATGTAACACACACTCATTACGCCCGCTTCACTAACACGCTTCACTAACATGTAACACACACTCATTACGCCCGCTTCACTAACACGCTTCACCAACATGTAACACACACTCATTACGCCCGCTTCACTAACACGCTTCACCAACACGTAACACACACTCATTGCGCCCGCTTCACTAACACGTAACACACACTCATTGCAACCACTTCACAAACGCGTAACACACACTCATTGCGTAACACACACTCATTGTGAATGTTTCATTAACACGTAACACACACTCATTGTGTAACACACACTCATTGCGTAACACGTAACACACACTCATTGCGTAACACGGAACACACACTCATTGTGACCACTTCCCTAACACGTAACACACACTCATTACGCCCGCTTCACTAACACGCTTCACTAACATGTAACACACACTCATTACGCCCGCTTCACTAACACGCTTCACTAACACGTAACACACACTCATTACGCCCGCTTCACTAACACGCTTCACTAACACGTAACACACACTCATTGCGTAACACACACTCATTGCGTAACACGTAACACACACTCATTGCGTAACACGGAACACACACTCATTGTGACCACTTCACTAACACGTAAGACACACTCATTACGCCCGCTTCACTAACACGCTTCACTAACATGAAACACACACTCATTACGCCCGCTTCACTAACACGCTTCACTAACACGTAACACACACTCATTACGCCCGCTTCACTAACACGTAACACACACTCATTACGCACGCTTCACTAACACGCTTCACTAACACGTAACACACACTCATTACGCCCGCTTCACTAACACGTAACACACACTCATTACGCACGCTTCACTAACACGTAACACACACTCATTACGCACGCTTCACTAACACGCTTCACTAACACGCTTCACTAACACGCTTCACTAACACGTAACACACACTCATTACGCACGCTTCACTAACACGCTTCACTAACACGCTTCACTAACACGTAACACACACTCATTACGCACGCTTCACTAACACGTTCTTTAGATCCAGGACATTATCCGGATGCCTCATCTGCTGACTGTGTTTCGTATTGACGAGGATGAAAACTATGATGTTGATGTTGCTATTCTACAGGCTCTGCTGAAAGGTATGATCACTTTTTAGGCAGAACATGCTCAAATCCCTCCATTTCTTAATCTGGAAACTGAAGACATTCACATTTCCGGGCAGAGGGTAATTGGATTATGCTGGTGATGGATGGATAACCAATGGTGGATCTTTAGCTGTAATATTGACAGTGATCGAGAGCCCTTCGACATTATTCTTTATGTTTTATGAAATGACCAGAGTTTTGAAGTTGTCTAATGGTTTGGCCTGATGGTTTCTAGACATAATGAATCACGTTCCTGGAAAAACCCCACAAGGGGTTTATATTGTTCAGCTAAGACTGACTTGAGCACATTTATCCTCCCTTAAGAGTCTGGAAACCTCCCTGATTGCGGAAGCTCTTAGAGTTTATGTTATATTGATGGAGGACGTATCTCTTAAATGCTAAAAGGTTTCTAAACATTGAATATGTGCGCTCACATGCACAGTTTGTTACTTTTTTTACTTTTTTTTTTTAAATAGATGCTTGTGACCTGAGACAGTTTCTCAGTGGAACACAAAAAGAGATGTTAGACAGATTTATTTTTTATTTTTCATGCTAAAAGTATAAGGTGACCAGGAGTTGTAGAGCGGTTTTACCCGGTACAGAATTAGAGGATATCATATAAACCATTTATTTTTGTAAGATAAATAGCCACATAAAATGATCTTTTGATTCAAGAAAGGCCTGATATATTTTATTTTAAATGAATATGACTAAAGGAAATCCCTAAAGTTAATTCATAGTCCTGCAGCAGTGTTATTTTAGTATTATTTATATAGTATTATAGTATTTTTTTTTTATTAGCTTTTATTTTAGTTTTAGTAATTTTGTTGTGTGCTTTCGTCATGTTTATTAAATTGTTTTACTTTTTTTTCTAATATATGTAAAATAATGCAACACATTTCTAATTTAATTTTGTTTTGTTTATTTTTTAAACTTTTTTATGAACTTCTTGGAGACGCAAGGGTTGAGAATCCAAATGCATCGTTTATTAGAGGGTAATGGAATGGAAATTATTTTATTTGAAACAGGGACAATGCACAAATAAACATTAAACTTGTTAAACAAGAGAATATGTCTTGGGCCAGGTTGTAGCAACAATTGCTAATTTCCACCTGTAGTCCCTGGGCAGGTATGACAAATTTAAAATTATTTTATTTTATAAAAGATATTTTAATAAGACAGCTGAATACAGTCAGTGATGATGAGATCAGGCAGTGAGTTCTGGGAAATGTAGTTTGTGAGGGAATGAGAATAGTCTGCCCTCTGGTGGCTATCAATGGCACTCCAGCTGGTGATTGTGTTAAGTTAAAAAAAAAAAATGTTTTAGATAACAATAACAGCACTGCACATTAGGCAGCATTTCTCATTTTTAATCCAGGCAACATTTCGTTGTATTATTTTACTTTATTTCAGTTTCAGTTACAAAACATTCTTTGATAGTTTTAGTTTAAGTTGACAACAAACTATAAGACGGGTCGGGGACTCGTTCAGGAGGAGAAACGTGTTGTTACAGTCACGTGATGTTGCTCCTCAGCCTCCAGAAGTGATGAACATGCTGGCCGCCGGGCCTGGGAGAGACAGCTGGAGCTCGCGGTGGCCTGGAACCGGGTTGACATCGCAGAGAGTGAGATCTTCACCGAGGAGAGCCAGTGGACGGTGGGTGAAAATAATGCGAAAACTAGAGACATTACAAAAAATAAAACTAATTGATCAACTGGAAACTTTTGAACATGCCACATTGAAATAATGTTAATTCAATTTTCTAAAATGCATCGAGTATGTTCACTGCACGGGTTGTGCCCCTATTATGCTATTTTAAAGGTTCCTCATTTAGTTTTGGAGTCTCCTATAGGTTTACATGCATCCAAGGTCAAAAATACTTTTATTTACTCATATTATACATTGCAGCATCACTTCTTTTCTCACAGTGTCTGAGATGGTTTGATCAAGGGTCCGGTTTCTCTAAACCACTCCTTTATATAAGTATACTCTGCTCTGATTGGTCAGATGACTCAGTCTGTTGTGATTGGTCTACTCTGATCTGATTGGTCAGATGGCCCAGTCTGTTGTGATTGGTCTACTCTGCTCTGATTGGTCAGATGGCCCAGTCTGGTGTGATTGGTCTACTCTGCTCTGATTGGTCAGATGGCCCAGTCTGGTGTGATTGGTCTACTCTGCTCTGATTGGTCAGATGGTCCAGTCTGGTGTGATTGGTCTACTCTGCTCTGATTGGTCAGATGGCCCAGTCTGGTGTGATTGGTCTACTCTGCTCTGATTGGTCAGATGGTCCAGTCTGGTGTGATTGGTCTACTCTTCTCTGATTGGTCAGATGGCCCAGTCTGTTGTGATTGGTCTACTCTGCTCTGATTGGTCAGATGGCCCAATCTGGTGTGATTGGTCTACTCTGCTCTGATTGGTCAGATGGCCCAATCTGGTGTGATTGGTCTACTCTGCTCTGATTGGTCAGATGGCCCAGTCTGGTGTGATTGGTCTACTCTGCTCTGATTGGTCAGATGGCCCAGTCTGGTGTGATTGGTCTACTCTGCTCTGATTGGTCAGATGGCCCAGTCTGGTGTGATTGGTCTACTCTGCTCTGATTGGTCAGATGGCCCAGTCTGGTGTGATTGGTCTACTCTGCTCTGATTGGTCAGATGGTCCAGTCTGGTGTGATTGGTCTACTCTGCTCTGATTGGTCAGATGCCCCAGTCTGGTGTGATTGGTCTACTCTGCTCTGATTGGTCAGATGGTCCAGTCTGGTGTGATTGGTCTACTCTTCTCTGATTGGTCAGATTGCCCAGTCTGTTGTGATTGGTCTACTCTGCTCTGATTGGTCAGATGGCCCAATCTGGTGTGATTGGTCTACTCTGCTCTGATTGGTCAGATGGCCCAGTCTGGTGTGATTGGTCTACTCTGCTCTGATTGGTCAGATGGCCCAGTCTGGTGTGATTGGTCTACTCTGCTCTGATTGGTCAGATGGCCCAGTCTGGTGTGATTGGTCTACTCTGCTCTGATTGGTCAGATGACTCAGTCTGTTGTGATTGGTCTACTCTGCTCTGATTGGTCAGATGGCCCAGTCTGGTGTGAGTGGTCTACTCTGCTCTGATTGGTCAGATGGCCCAGTCTGGTGTGAGTGGTCTACTCTGCTCTGATTGGTCAGATGGCCCAGTGTGTTGTGATTGGTCTACTCTGATCTGATTGGTCAGATGGCCCAGTGTGTTGTGATTGGTCTACTCTGCTCTGATTGGTCAGATGACCCAGTCTGGTGTGATTGGTCTACTCTGCTCTGATTGGTCAGATGGCCCAATCTGGTGTGATTGGTCTACTCTGCTCTGATTGGTCAGATGGCCCAGTCTGGTGTGATTGGTCTACTCTGCTCTGATTGGTCAGATGGCCCAGTCTGGTGTGATTGGTCTGCTCTGATTGGTCAGATGGCCCAGTCTGGTGTGATTGGTCTACTCTGCTCTGATTGGTCAGATGGCCCAGTCTGGTGTGATTGGTCTACTCTGCTCTGATTGGTCAGATGGCCCAGTCTGTTGTGATTGGTTGGCTGCTTACAGCATGTGTTAGAAAAACAAAACAGCCATATCTGAATTTCTCCTCCGGATCTTCTTCACCATTTGATACACAGTGATACGAACAGTAATGATGGTAATGAACGGTTTTACCGTATCAATTCCAGCATGAGTCCTCATAGTTTTGAAGTGCATGCAATGAAAACAGCATCTTCTCGATATATCAACAACACAAACCAAAGTCAAAGTAGAAGTTGTTTGCGGGCAGCCAATGAAGACCATAGGCTGGCATTATGCAAATGTATTACAAACATTAGTAGGTTCAGCAGGAAGTGAGACTGTAATTACTGACGATTCATTTCAGGCAGTTCAGAACCGATTCTTTCTTTCAGGAGACAAAAAGTTTTGATCTTTGAAACTTTGCAGACCTTTTACATTCAAAGAGCTATATTATACACTATATCCAGAAAAGCATAATAGGGGCACGTTAACGTCTTTTCACTTGTTATTTGGTAAGGGCTTCACAAACTTTTGCATGCAAACTCATTATTTAAAAACTATCTTCATAAAGTGCCTGTGGAGTCTCATTGAATGTATATTATGTTTGGTTTGTCATGATTTGTTGATATCTTTCCCGTCTCAGTCCTGTGATCTGCATCCGACCATGTATTCTGCGCTGGTGGGCAACAAACCTGAGTTTGTGCGGCTGTTGCTGGAGAATGGAGTGTGTGTGCGTAAGTTTCTGGAAGAAGAGGGGACTCTCTGTAAGCTCTACACAGACCTACCCGCCTGCTTCTTCCGGCGCAAGCTTGAGAAACGGGCCGAGGATGGCAAAAACCACACCGGTGAAACGCCGACCCCTGGAAGCAAAAAAATTTCCTTGAGTTGCGTGTCTGAAGAAGTGCGCCACCTGCTGGGAAGTTTTACTCAACCGTTATACGTCTCTTCACGCTACAAGAAAACCACAGATGATGTCTGTTTAACGGCAAGTTTGAGATCTGAGATCTGACCTGGAGATAGTGGTCATGAAACCGCTTCACAAACAGTCTTTTCAACCTCATAGTATCATTATTTCTGTGATGCAATAATTCAAATTATCATAGAAGTACTTGGATTAAAGTTTAAAGTTTAAATATGAACACCGATGTTTACGATAGCGACAGCTTTTGATAGAAACTTGGTGCTTAAAATAACGCGTTTATCGATTACATTGTTTCGCCAAGTGACTGTTAAAAAATGAATAATTTATACAAGACAATTTATGATGCTTCTGAAATAAAAGTCAGAAAGATGTGATGATTTGTTTTTGTAAATATGACTCATCTTATACATCATGTACAGTCTGTATAAGTGCATGATTTAACTTTCCCCGATGGAAAAAATGCAATATATCGTAATATCGATTCCCAATATTTGTAGAATCGCAATTCATAAAAAAATCAGAATCCAAAATAGGGGTCATAGAAGAACCATTTTGGTTCCCGAAAAACCTTTTATTGAATCGTTCTTAAAAGAACAATTTTTTGAACATATTAATAATCTAAAGAACCTTTTTCCACTATAAATACACTTTGGTGGACCAAATTTGTTCTTTATGGAGTCAATGATGCAGATAAAGAACCATTACATTAAATTTAACAGAATGATTATTTATCTTACACAAACCTTTCTCAAAGTTACTAAAAAATTGACTTTGGGATTTTTGAACTGAACTGGGTTTAATGAGCGGCCAAATCATCTAAAAAATGGTTCTTTTTAGAACGATTCACTAAAAGGTTTTTCGGGAACCAAAATGGTTCTTCTATGACCCCTATTTTGGAACCTTTATTTTTAAGAGTGTAGTTTCTGATATGCTTTGTGAGAATTATCAGTAAATCATCAAACTATAAAGCTTTAATTCTAGTTTGCCTGTAATGAAAAGAGTCTGGCTGTTTTGTTCACTGACGCTCTGCATCTCTCAGGTGCCGTCCAAAGGGCCGGTGGATCTGCCGTGTTCTGGGGAAGACCCGAGCGCACTCGCGGTTTGGGACCCGGGCCGGGATCTCTTCCTCTGGGCTGTGGTGCAGAATAACAGAGAGCTGGCGGAGATCGGCTGGGAACAGGTACAGCTCTGACTAGAGACACAGCTTTATATTCTCCGGTTTTCTGCTTCAATTTAGTGATAGAAGCTGATATTTTGCTGCAACTGTGAAATACAAATAATCTTAAAACTTTAAATAAAATTAGTACTCTACTCTTTGGAAAACTTATTTTATTTTATTTTTTATTATTTACTAAAATGTACTACTATTATAGTATTTATTGATTTAAAAAAAATCATATTTTGTTTTCATTTTAATTTTCATAATTTTGTTATGTGCTTTTGTCATGTTTATTCATTTTAGTTTTTTTATATTTCTAATAGTGATTATATTTTTATATTTCTATTCTTTGATTTTATTTTAGTTTTAATCATTTTAATTCTTATACATGTTTCATTTTGTTTTTAATCAAGGACAATTCTAAGGATTTCATCTAATAATTGTAGTTTATTCTAATAATAATAATTATTATTGTTATTATTTTACTTTCCAACTTTCTGATAGACAACATTGTTGCCTCTGATTCAGTAAAATGTATTTTAATCATATGACAGTTAATTCAGTTAATTAAACTGGATAAAAATAATCTACTCATTCATTTGAGAACCAGCGTGGAATTTGAAGTGAAATATTTTGTTGTTGTTTATACAGATTATATTTTAGGTTTTAAAGTGTCCAATAACCAAAACACACAACCAATTTTGAATAGTTTTGTTTGTGTTTTTTTTGACACAATAATACATAATCTTTAGACTATGAAAGAACAATTAAAACTAAATTAAATAATATATAATAATTATTACCATTATATTGTGATTCCTCTTTGACCATTCATTTTATTGAATTATTTGTTTGGATAGTTCATATGATTAAACTGGTTCAAAAACAACAACAACAAAAAACAATTCACCGATTAATTTGAATCCCTGTGTGTCTTGTATTTATAGTATTTTGTTTTATTACATTATATCAATGAGAGAGTTTTCTATTATTATTGGTTGTAGTTTGCATAAATGTATTAATTCAAATGTTGTTTTGTGACAGGTAAATACTGATCTGATTGCATAATCTTAAAAATAAAGTCTCCAAAATAGGGGTCATAGAAGAACCATTTTGGTTCCCGAAAAACCTTTTAGTGAATCGTTCTAAAAAGAACTATTTTCTGAGATGATTTGGCCGCTCATTAAACCCAGTGTCAGTTCAAAAATCCAAAAGTCAATTTTTTAGTAACTTTGAGAAAGGTTTGTGTAAGATAAATAATCATTCTGTT
Organism: Meda fulgida; assembly: GCA_030578275.1. Classification (NCBI taxonomy): domain Eukaryota; kingdom Metazoa; phylum Chordata; class Actinopteri; order Cypriniformes; family Leuciscidae; genus Meda; species Meda fulgida. The sequence continues at coordinate 2,678,383 of CM060624.1, forward strand.
AAATTTAATGTAATGGTTCTTTATCTGCATCATTGACTCCATAAAGAACCATTTTGTTCCACAAAAGTTTATTTATAGTGGAAAAAGGTTCTTTAGATTATTAATATGTTCAAAAAATGGTTATTTTTAGAACGATTCAATAAAAGGTTTTTTGGGAACCAAAATGGTTCTTCTATGACCCCTATTTTGAAACCTTTATTTTTAAGAGTGTGAATAAATCAGATCATCTGATTCTGTATTTAAATAGAATGAGAGAAGTTGCAGTTTAAAGATTTGTGTGTGTGTGTGTGTGTGTGTGTGTGTGTGTGTGTGTGTGTGTGTGTGTGTGTGTGTGTGTGTGTTGTTTTTGTAGTGCAAAGACTGTATCGCAGCCGCTCTGGCCGCCAGTAAGATCTTGAGGAAACTGGCGCAGGAGAGCAGCGAGGAAGATAGCGAAGAGGCAAAGAAAATGAGAGAACTGGCCAACCACTATGAGAAACAAGCCATCGGTATGATTTCAGATTCATTCTTTATTGTCCTTAATTCATACTTTGCACGTGACGTCACAAGCACTGGGTGGCGGGCGAGAACGTCGTTCTCCAGCAACAAAACCCAGTAAACTAATCAAGGATCTTGCCAGGACGTCGCCAGTTTTACTATACAAAAGTTGGTGTTTTGAGGTGTATGCCAGATAGTTGTTGTGCGATTGGTTGCACTAACCAGATGAGATAAGCAACCTTCACAGTATACACATCTGTGCAGTGATCATTCATCACTCCATCAAAGGTCATTTCAACATTTGAATACAATGGGTGTATGATCATGTAATTATTTGTGTCTTTAAGTGACCCTGTCGTTTCGTCCATCAACGCCACCAGCTGGTTCGGCGAGTCAGCTGTGTGTGTTATGAGTGTAAGCTCGGCTAACTGGCAAAATTCATTGAAAATTAAAGACTTCCGGGCACTTTGATGCTCTCGCACAGTATAGCTGTCGTATTTTTCTAACAACAACAAAAGTGTGTGATAGGTGGTTTTGAGGCTTGTGATATCTATGGTTTTCAGTGAGAACCAGAGATGACCCAACAGTAGAGCTAGATTATATACGGAGGAATTATTACTGCTCGATTATCTTAAAATAAAAACTTGTCTGCGTCACACAATTTAGCTACCTTGGAGTTAATCCTAGTCCATAGTTATGCAGCTAGCTCGCTAACAGACTTGATAGCTACTAGAAAGACCTGGAACTACTGGACTCTACGTTGAAAACACCCGTTTGTTGCCCGCCAGGTATCCATGGTAGTCACGTGACTGCAAAGTATGAATAGAGGACATTTGTTTTCACAGACTGCACCAGGAGTAACATGTGTACACCACCCAGAATACACATATTTTGTACACATAAATAAACATATTACAAAAAAAATGTAAAAAAATTGTCGTGTAACAAATCTCACTTGAAACTCCTTGAACCTGAGCCGTAATGTTTAACCGTGTGTGTGTGACCTCAGGTGTCTTCAGCGAGTGTCACAGCTGGGACGCCCAGCGAGCGCAGACACTCCTGATCCGCATCTCTCCGCTGTGGGGCGGAAGCACGTGTCTGTGGCTCGCTCTCGAGGCCGACGATAAGAGCTTCGTCGCTCACTCCGGAGTGCAGGTGAACAAACCCAGCGGCATATTCAGAAATATCTGTCTTAGCTTATTATACTCGGAAAGGAGAAAGTACTTCAACATTAAAAAAAAAAATCACCTTTAATATAAAACATTGGTTTTAATGACTGATATCTATTAAGTGTTCAATAACCTATATGCAGAATTTTTTGGGGGTTTATTTCTGTTTTTTGACACAAATGATTTTTAAAACCTTTAAAGAACAGTTATTTATTTTGAATATTACATAAAGAAATTGTTATTATTATTATATTGCATAGATTTATATAGATCTTTTTCTAAAGAAATTATTTAGTATTATGCACATTGTTGTTTAAGCAGTTATTTATTTGAAAAAAAATGTGGTCCTAATGGTTGCAAATTATTGTTACTAAATATTACATAAAAATAATATAATATATTGCACAGATAACAAAAGGATCATTTGTACAACAATAACGTTATTATATAATAACTCTTATTGTTATTTATAGTATTAATTTTTTTATGCAATTATGTTTATATGTATTGTTTTGTGGTCTTAATGGTTGCAAATTATTAGTATAATACCAACTTTTGTTATATTTTATATTATATTTATATAACTGTCACAGAGTCAGCCAAATGTGTCACGTCTATTAGTCAAGCTTAAAATGTTACATGTTTTTCACATGAGAATGAATGGGTGGGCGAGTAATTCATGTGCAATAAGAGTTACTTTTCCTGTGAAACCTGTTATTTTTGCTGTTATTCCTTCAAACCAACTAGCAGTTTATCTATACGGCTCATCCCTGATAGCTCAGGTCTCATCGAGTGTCTCTGTCAGGCCCTGCTCACTCAGATCTGGTTTGGAGAGCTGTCAGTGGAGAATCCACACTGGAAGATTCTTCTGTGCATGATCTTCTTTCCTCTGATATACACCGGCTTCCTCATCTTCAGGTAAAAACCTTCGCTCCCACTTTGTCTGCTCGACCAAATGGTTGAGCACATTTTGAGTCACTGTTTTATTGAGAGGAGTACCTAACTTAACTCAAGCTGATTGAGCATCTCTACCATCTGGTTGAGGTCTGTTATGCCAAACAAATCCACTAGATGTCCCAGTGTCAATCAACAGCACTTGTCTCAACACTTCTTCTAACATGGATGTCAGAAACAAGTAAATCACCCCAGCCATGTGAACTGTTTTTGGTGAAATGTTGCATATTTTTTGTACATATTGCACTGTAAGAGCCCTAACTTTACAAAATCATGTTACTTGGTGCCATGAAAAAACGTACGTATGTTTTTAATAATTTTTCAAAAACATGCTCAACCAAACGGTTGATTTGGCACATAACGGTTAACCGTCACCCCCCTTTTTGAGAATGGACATTACAATGCACTATTACATTTTGGTTGTAATTCAAGAATGCTTTGAAGAGTTTGGTCTTGTTTTAAAGAAAACACTCAGAAGATTATTGCTGAAGTAAAATCACTTAAAAAAATAAAAGTATGAAAAAGTTATGGAAGTTTTAACTTTACATTAAATCAAATATACTGCACTTAATATTTTTTCTTTTATATAAAATATATGTTTTACAAAATATTTTTTTACTATAAAATCAAAGCCATATATCTAACCAAGTTGTGTTCCTAATTTGAAGTTGATATCACAAAAATTGAAGTTCCCATGACATTTTGTTTAGGCGTAATACCAAAAATGACATAAATTCCATTGAATTTAATTGTATGCATTCTGCTGTGACAAATTAATAAATTTCTGTCCAAATATCACTTCTGTCACAAAATATGGAACCTTGAGACTCAGACCTTTCTGACAATGTGTTTTGTCAAGATTAGGAAAGGTTTTGATCATACATTATGATGGGCAATGAAAAAGTATGGCAAAGTATGTGTATGAATTCCGGTACCACTTTTTTACCATTAAGTGCCATCTCAACCATTTGGTAGAGGCCGATATTTAAAAAATTATGGGATGTGTTGAAAAAAAAATACATTGCGTGTGGTTACTAGCGACATAAGGAGATAAGAAATGCAAACAAAAAAATGTCCATCACTTTTTTCTTGGTGCAGACTTTAAAGGTTAAGTGGCATGATGTACTGTTCATGTTGCATTGTAAAACACTTCTGCTGCTATTGAGGTGCGATACGGGTAAGGTTAGGGACAGGTGTGTGTGTGTGTGTGTGTGTGGTAGGTTTAAGGGTGGGTTAAGGTGTAAGGGAAGGGTATTACATAAATTACATAAATCAATAATTATGCAGGTATTTTTTAAATATAAGTAATATGTAAAAACATGTGCACAAAAAGTCAATTGTATCAAATTATTAATTTCAATGTTAGTACGTAGTAGTTAAATCCATTTAATATAAAGTGGGACCAAACTTTCTAATTGAACGTTGAAAACAAACCTTTTGTGTGGTCAGGAAGTCATGTGTATGTGTCATTACATGCACACACCATCAGATGGCAGCATTGCAGTCTCAATAATTACACTTTTACCACAAACACTGACTTTTTATGACTCTTAATCAATGTTTTAACCCTTATTGTTGAAACGAACTCTCGTAGACGTGATGAAGAAATCCAGAGACAGGCCAAGAGAATGGAGCAGGAGGAGAAGCAGAAGCTGGAGAACGAGTCAGTCCCCAGAAACGCAGATGCCAAGATCAAACGCTGTTCACAGTTAGTTACAAACATCTACAGGCCACAGAGATGTAGAGGTGCCGAGTGAATGCCTCAATTACTGCATCAAACTAATGGTAGCAATAGCATTATACAGCTTATTTATGCTCAAAATGCAAAACCATTTTGAAAAATATCTTGTGTTTTTTTTAACACAGTAATTCATAATCTTTAGACTATTAAAGAACAATTATTCATTATTAATATTACATATACATCATTTTTATTATTACGTCTGTGTAATATTTATACTGAGTTATTATTATTATTATTGTTATTACATAACCAATATGCAGAACCTGTTTTTAATTATTTAATATTTTTTGACACTATAATAAATATAATTTTGACTATTAAAGAACAATTATTCATTATGAATGTTACATAAATGTATTATTATATAATATATATTATACTATTATTATAATTATAAATACTTGAATCAAAATTATTTCATCAAACTAATTAGCATCATACAACTTATTTTTTTGTTTAAGTGTTTAATATATTACGATGGTCTTATAGTTTTATTTTTTGACAATACATATTCTTTAGGCTATTAAAAAACAATTATTCATTTTTTTAATATATACATGTGTGTGTGTGTGTGTGTGTGTGTATTTATATACATATACATATATACATTTGATTACTTTATTACATTTCTAAACCTGAAAATCACTGTTTATTTCATTTGTATCTTTGCTTTATTGTGTTTATTTGAGCTATTCCTTGTAGTTTGATTATTTGTTCTTATTTTTATTTGACAGTAGTCCTTTTTTCCCTGAACTGTTGCCCGATGTCAGCATCTATGTTAGAAACATACTAAAACAGTGTGTGGCTGAATAATGAAGGAATATTACTGTCTCAGTGTCCACTTACAGAAGTCTGATCTGAAGCCTCTGACCTGTTCGTCACGTCTCATGAGTCTCTTCGCGTCTCCTCAAGTGAAGTTTTACTGGAGCATCGTCTCGTATTTTGGCTTCTTGTGGCTCTTTGCTGTCGTGCTCATGATCGATTTTCAGGAATATCCGTCGTGGAGAGAACTTCTGCTCTATGTGTGGCTCACCTCGCTGGTGTGTGAGGAGGTTAGACAGGTGAGACACACACACACACACACACACACACACACACACACACACTACATGTCAAGATTAGGATTTTCTATGTTCTTTGAAGTCTCTTCTGCTCACCAAGGCTGCATTTATTTGATCTAAATACAGCAAAAATAGTGATATTATGAAATATTATTACAATTTACAATAACTGGTTTCTATGAAAGCTTGTTTTCGCTTTTTACAATTCGCAATTCTGACTTTATATCTCGCAATTTGCGAAGAGTAGTCTGAATTGTGAGATAAAAAGTCTCAAATAACTTTTATTCAGTGATGGAGACAACCTTATATAGTTTTCTATGTGTAATATATTTTAAACTGTAATTTATTCCTGTGATCAAAGCTGTATTTCAGCATCATTACTCCAGTCTTCAGTGTCACATGATCCTTCAGAAATCAGGAGAATATGATGATTTGATGATCAAGAAACATTTCTGATTATTATCAATGTTGAAAACAGTTGTGCTGCTTCATATTTTTATGATACAAAACCACTCTAAAGCTTGAGGGTAAGATTAACATAATAATAATAATAAATTAATAATTTAGCTACAATGCATGATTAACAGTGACAGTAATGACCAAAAAATGCTGTTCTTTTGAACTTTTAATTCATCGAAGAATCCTGGAAAATATTTATCATGGTTTACACAAAAATATGAAGCAGCTGAAACTGTTTTCAACATTGATAATAACAAGAACCATTACTAATAATTGATCATCAATAATAATTGATCAGTAAATCATCATATTAGAGTGATTTCCAAAGGATCATGTGACACTGAAGACTGGAGTAATGCTGCTACAGCTTTAAATCACAGGAATAAATTACACTTTACTATATATTCACATAGAAAACAGTAATTTTAAATTGTAATAATATTTCACAATTGTACTGTTTTTACTGCATTTTTGATCAATTAAATTCACCTTGGGGAGCAGAAGAGACTTCTTTCAAAAACATGAAAGAATTGTAAGCCAAAGTACTGTTATTACATCTGTCTATTACATGTTTATGAATATGTCTATATTTAAGCCCTCTGATACTCCGCAGCTCTATCATGACTTCGATGGGTCCGGCTTTCAGAAGAAAGCAAAGCTGTATATCAGGGATCTGTGGAACATTCTGGATGTGCTGTCAATCGTGCTGTTCATTTCTGGTCTGGTCTGCAGGTCAACACAACCACTCTTCCACTAAATACCGATGATTCAGATTCATTCAGTACAGTTCATGTTTGCCTTAAGTTAAAATTACACAAAAAATATCCTCAAAATATCCTTCATCCTCACATCCTCCACTAGGGCTGTATGAAACGTTAAAAAAACATACGATTTTTTTTATCAAGAGGAAGCATAATTTTTACCCAAACAGTCAATATAGTCAAATAGATTCAAAATTTTTAATCATATAAAGATGTAAAATACAATTTTCATTTATATGCACCAGTATAACAATAGTAATGTAAAGCAATAATTATCTGCATGTTTTTACTAAAGCATTTAATGCATTAAAATGTCAAATTTTTAATAGAAAATTATATGTTATGATTCTGTTCATTAAAATAATTTCACTGAAATAAATCAAACCTACCAACACTAATAGACTCTCATATAAAGGATTAAAGTTTTTGTTCCTGATCTTGAGTTGTTTATTTTTAGGTGTTCAAGCACGAAGTGCTGAAAACCTATTGTAATTGCTATTTGAAAAAAAAAAATCCCCTAAAACGCATCGTGCAGCCCAAACCGTAAGGCCTAGAAACTTGAAACCTGGCCAGATGGTAGGGCCTCAATTTGGGGACAACCTATCAGAGAATGACCCCGATTGGCCCATAGGTGGCGCTACAGCAACCAAAAGTACTAAATTGCTCATAACTCCTAGACCGTTTGACTTAGAATCAAGGTCTTTACACCACTGTGATCCTTGGCTCAAGACGGAAAAGGTGTACATCTCCGAAAAAATTAAAAAATTGTCCAAAACCTACTTTTGCGAACTAGTCCCTGGTTTTTCGCCCGATCGGAACCAAACCAGTCTAGTCCTATTCTCTGGACTCTCTAGATCAATAATTATCAAAAAAAAGTTATCAAATAATAATTATCAAAAAATTGAAATTTTGCAATTGCGTGGCTGTAACAGGGTCATATAGGAAAGGGGCGTGGCAAAATACAGTCAAAAGCCTATAAATCATAAATAAAAACTCACAACTTCACAAAAATCGATGAGCATATGAGACAATGTCATGAACAAGCATGCAAAGTTTTATGGAGATCGGACAATAGGTGGCGCTATAACTGTTGAAAAGCTTTAAAACCATGTATTTCCTATGGTAAATTGCCTGTATTGGCTGTAAACGGTCTTTTCCATCTATTATGTCAGTGGTTAAAAGCTTGCTAAATAAAACTTAATGTCTTAAATGCTTATTTGCTTAAAGGCCTTAACTGCTTGAACACCGCTAAATGCTGCTTGCAGCTTTAATTTTTTTTTTTTTTACACTTAATTAAATTCTGTGTTTTTCATACAGACTTCAAGCCTCCCGCACGGTCTTGTACGTGGGTAAAGTTCTACTCTGCATCGACTTCATCATATTCTGTCTACGATTAATGGCCATCTTCACTATCAGTCGAAACCTGGGTCCGAAAATAATCATTGTCAGGAGAATGGTGGGTCCGCATGTTCATAAAGTTCATTTCTTCAGTTTAATATGTTAAGCAATAGTTCTGCTCAGCCTAAGTGTTGAGAGACTAAGCTATGAGGAAACAAATGCAAAAAAACTGCTATTAATAATATTGAATGACGTGAGTTCTTCAGATATATTCTTCCTATCATAGTGCACATCAAACAAAAATGTTTTTGCATTTTTTCCCGTTTCATATTCTCTCTTCTTCTTTGCAGATGATGGATTTGTTCTTCTTCATGTTTCTGCTCAGTATCTGGGTGGTAGCGTACGGCGTGGCGAAACAGGGCATTATGATCCAAAATGAAGAGAGACTAAACTGGATCATCCGAGGAGCGGTCTATGATCCCTACCTCATCATATTTGGCAACTTCCCCACTAATATAGACAGTGAGCAGTTTACTCTAAATCAAGTTCAATTATTATTTTTTTGCAATAACATTAAAATTGAAGATGTGCCTGCTGTGAGCTCCTAGAGTAGGTGTGATTTCTGCTTTATTTTTTAAAAATGTTGAATTGTCAAATATCTACTAAAGAAGAACTGCATCAATCTCCCTACACTGTCAAATAACGTATAGATTTGCATATATTTAAATATGCAATACCAGGTGAGAAAAAGTAACGTAATGCATTACTTTCCATCAAAAAACAACCTAATTAGTTACTTTTTGGGGACATTCAATTTTATTTTAACAATATTATTACAACATTATTTTCCTGTTATCTCTGTAAAGCTGCTTTGAAACAATCTGTATTGTAAAAAGTGCTATATAAATAAAGTTGCCTTGACATGACATTTTAGGGAGTAACACATTATTGTTACGCAACTTTCCCCAACACTGATTATAAAATTATATTATAAAATATTGCATATGCAATAATAATGCAAATGTGCTTATACTATAGATTGTATCATTGTTTTTATTGTAACATTGTAGAACATTCAGAAGTCCAGAGATTTATACAAAGTATAGACAAATGAGATACAAATACAGGTGATACTGGAAAAATGTGAATATCGTGCTAAAGTTATAATGTGATTATGATTATGGCTTACAGCTTATGGAAACCCCATTCAAATCTCAGAAAATTAGAATATTACATGAAATCAATAAAAAAAAGGATTTTAAATACAGAAATGTCAGCCCTCTGAAAAGTATAATCATGCATATGTATATAGTTATATTTACTAAATATATTAGTTTCACCTTTAATTTGAATGACTGAAATACATGAACTTTTGCACGATATTGTAATTTTTCAGTTTCACCTTTGTCTCTGTTTTGCAATCCAGACACTCAGTTTGATAAAAGCAGCTGCAGTGTGAACGCCACGGATCCGCTGAAGCCCAAATGCCCCGTGCTGAACGCCGATGACCTGCCCATGTTCCCAGAATGGCTGACCATCATCATGCTGTGTGTCTATCTGCTGTTCGCCAACATCTTACTGCTCAACCTCCTCATCGCTATCTTCAAGTGAGTGAACAAACACTTGCTTCATTTACACAATGACTCCGTTCCAAACCTAGTAAGCTGACTTGATGCCTACTGTCTGCATGCACTCTTTATAGGCAGCAACTCTGTATCTACTGTAGTGTATCTTACGAGAGACTTATTTTATAAAATAGTACATTTTTATTAAATAAATAATTGTTCAACATTAAATAAATATTTACACTACCGTTCAAAAGTTTGGGGTCAATTTGTTTTTTTTTTAAAGAAATGAATACGTTTCTTCAGAAAGGACGCATGAAATTGATATAAAGTGACAGTAAAGACATTTATAATAATGCAAAATATTTATTTTTGAATGAAATGCTTTTCTCTTGAACTTTCAAAGAATCCTGAAAAAAATGAATCACTGTTTGCACAAAAATATGAAGCAGCACAACTGTTGTCAACTGTGATAATAATCATAAATGTTTCTTGAGCATCAGATCATCATATTAGAGTGATTTCTGAAGGATCATGTGACACTGAAGACTGGAGTAATGATGCTGAAAATTCAGCTTTGATCACAGGAATAAATTACATTTTAAAATATATTCACATAGAAAACAGCTGTTTTACATTGAAATAATATTTAACAATATTACTGGGTTTGTTTCGTATTTTTAATCAAATAAATGCAGCCTTGGTGAGCAGAAGAGACTTCTTTTAAAAACATAAAAAATCTTACCGACCCCAAACTTTTGAACGGTCGTGTATATTATAAAATATTGCATATGCAATAATAATGCGAATGTGCTTATACTATAGATTGTATCATTGTTTTTATTGTAACATTGTAGAACATTCAGAAGTCCAGAGATTTATACAAAATATAGACAAATCAGATATAAATACAGGTGAAACTGGAAAAATGTGAATATCGTGCTAAAGTTGTGGTGAATTCAGGTTGATTGGGATTTTTTTTTTTTCAGTCAGTAAAAAGTAAACAGACTGAAAAAGTTGAACAGAAACACTTGCCTGTTTTCCCAAATAGTACATTTTTATTCAATGTAGTTATTTAATGTTGAACAATCATTTATGTATTTGTTTTTGTTTATTTAAGCACATAATAATGATCTAGTTCTTTAATATATATATATATATATATATGTATATATATATATTTGTGTGTGTTTGTTTAACCTTGAAAATTAATATTTGTACAAATAATTGTATTTCTTCTTGCCCATAATACAGACACACACACACACACACACACACACACACACACACACACACACACACACACACACACACACTTACAGGGCTTTAAACTCTATCTTTGCATCCCAGCTACACGTTCCAGGAGGTTCAAGACAACACGGACACCATCTGGAAGTTCCAGCGTTACGAGCTGATTAAGGAGTATCACAGTCGACCTGCTCTTCCTCCACCCTTCATCCTCCTCAGCCACATCCTCCTCTTCATCAGACAAGTGTTGCTGCGCTATCCTTCACCGAGACACAAACACTTCAGTGAGTGCCGGGCCAGGACCACACTACAGACACACAACCTCTACTGAAAACACACACATGATCACTGATGTTCGTTAGTCTAGATCAGACGATGAGCATACAGTCGGGTCCAGTTTATGTGCATTAGCGCCCGCACCCTTTCTCAGCTGCACTGGTTCCAGAAGTACTTTTCCATTCATTTTTCCATAGGGATTTAAAAAAAAATTAAGGTATTAGTTCACTTCAGAGTTAAATGTCCTGATAATTTACTCTCCCCCACGTCATCCAAGATATTCATGTCTTCTTTCTTCAGTCGAAAAAAAGAAATGAAGGTTTTTGAGGAAAACACTCCAGGATTTCCTCCATATAGTGTGTTCAATGGGGTCCAACGGGCCGAAGCTCCAGATGTGAGTTTCAGTGCAGCTTCAAAGTCTCGACACGATCCAGCCGAGGAACACGAGTCTCATCTAGACAAACCAGTGTTTTCCTCAAAAACCTTCATTTCTTTTTTTCGACTGAAGAAAGAAAGACATGAATATCTTGGATGACGTGGGGGAGAGTAAATCATCAGGACAGTTTAATTCTGAAGTGAAAAACTCCTTTAATAAGCGATGATTTGAAGCATTGCGAACAGCATAATCGAATTAACTTTAGGAAGATTCTGACTTACATTGCGTTCAATGTTTACTTTTTATTCCTGGAAATCAAATCCCTAACAAGTCCTACTGTTTGAGCTACATCAACAAAGCTTATATTTCTTATGTTTTGAATGTCCTGATCACTTTAAAAAACTGCGTTGAATGTCTAAATCCCTGGTTAAGTACGCACATTGTTCTGCACAGGGCAGGTACTAGAGGAGGCCGAGGAAGAGAAGCTGTTGTCATGGGAGGCTTTCATGAAGGACAACTATCTGGCATCCACACGACAGAACGAGAGCCAGAGCGTGGAGCGTCGTATCCAGGACACCGCAGAGAAGTAACTCAGAGAAGCACAAGACTTAAATAAGACATGAAACATGTTTGAGTACTGAATTTGAGTTGAGGAAACTATGAATCAACTTTTGAGTATAAGGAAGGGCGGAGTAATGGTCTGAAAAGTTAGTGGGAGGGGCTTACTATATTATTCATGAGGTTAAAATTCTTAACTTCATGAATATTAATTATGTGACATGATGTTCCTACTTGATTTGCTAAAAGGCAGAGATGGATTAAGTACACAACATGTTTAATAATAAAATTATTCTGGTATTTTCTAACTCAAAAATAAATGAAAGTATTTTTTTATTACAACTTTTTTTTTTTAAGAATGCTTTTATATTTCTTTTCTTAATATTGTTCTAATGGCAAAATTTTAAGGGGCTATATGTAAGAATTTTCATTTATCAATTGCTTTTTTATTCCCAATGAGTGAACAGCTTGTAACTAACATCAAAAAGAATCCCCAACTTCCTAGGTTGTCCATGAAAGTCTGTAGACTGATATTTATGTGAAGGACTCAAGAAATCAAAATGATGTGACGTTTACGCCCAAGAGCCTCTCTTCCGTTCAGTGACACAGGAAATTAACGCTTATACAATGTTCAGGATAATACCGAAATAATCTTTCTTTATTGTAAAGGGATTGATTCAAACTAAAGTCTCACATAGCCAGATTTATATAGTCTATAATCTTAAAATTACTTTATAATCAAATTATCATAAGTGTAATTTTAATGAGCTCATCTGTCGACATGATGCCGGTGAATCTCAGATCTGCTGCACACATCCACATCTCTGATCAGTCTTTCTGAACTGCTGTTTCTCACCGCTGTCGTTTTTGTTGTTTATTTTGTTATTGAAAGAAAAGCACGTATTTACATATTCATTTAGAAGCTGTAATGATGCCGTCTAGATATAAGTTTACAGTAACAGTATATCCAATTTCTTTTTACTTCTAAGCAAAGAACGAAAAAGATCTTTGCCGTGAGTATATCTCTCTTGTACGTTACGAGCAATAAGCTGCAGTTCACCTAACGGCCACCGGTGTCGCTAATAACAAGGGTTTCTGAAGTCTACACACAACCCCTTCAAGAAGAATTTGTGTTCTGAAAAGAATGATCTTAAAAATCATAATAACCTCTTACAGTTACGCCCGTTTCACACATACTCTGTTTGCTGTGCGTATGCGGTGCGTATTTTTTTTCCGTACTCATGTTAAACGTGATGCATAGTTCGTAGTCAAAATGAACACAAATTGACATGAAAATGTAGTAATTTCATCATAAATGTATTTAATTAAATAAAATGTAGTAATCTCAACATAAATGCATTTAATTAAATACTACTATTTTTCATATTTTTACTTTAAGACTTTAAGAAAACTACAATTAACTTCAACAAGGCGACATAATGAACGACACTCGTTGACACACAGGTGGAAAAACAAGTTCTTTGTGACATGCAAGATTTATTGTATAAAGATTTCAAAAGGAAAGGAATGAGTCTGCTGTTTCTGTCAATTTTAAGTTTTAAATTTAAAATGTTTGCCATAAGTACATGGTTCAATATGTTACCACTTGCTTGAGCAACTTAATATATAATCTATATAGAAGTAATGCATTGAATAATACGTTGTTTAAATTGTGTTTAAACGTGAACACGTCTATTAAAGAGTGTATATGTGTACAAAGAGAATCGCACTGGTTGACAACTTTTTTCAAATAAAAGTTGCTGATAACTTCTGGATTTGAAATACAAATAGTAAGTAAATGTGTTTGTGGCACAGCCGCAGAACAGTTGCGCACCGCAAACGCAGCATGTGAAAGCACTATAGCCCTGTACCGCACATGGAGTATGTGTGAAACGAACATTAGGATAACCACCAACTTGTCCTAAATCTCGACAAGTACGAATTTTGATTAATTTATTGGGTTGTTTCACATATTAAGCGTTACAACATAACCCTAACTATATATGTTACATATTATTATTACTAGCAGGAATGAGAGTATAGTTTCTAGCCATATTGTCCTAGAAAATCGCAACTTTTTATTTTCCGTCGGTCTTAGTTCACGATGTAACTATAGAAGAGGAAAGTTTAAAATAGGAAAAATATCTAAACTCTTTGGTCATTTTTTTTTTAGAGAGATGCTAACGGTCTAATCTAGGGTGACCATATTTTGATTAAAAACCAGGACACTCGGCCCGGCAATGAGATCCTCAAATGATACTCGAAGTTTACTCAAAGATGCCTTATTAATATCAATACATTTAAAGTGGGCTATTCCTCCTCTGTATGGATAGAAAATTGTTATATTACAAAATACTATCTATAGCCAAAGACACTTATTCAGATATGCTTCTCAGAGGTTACTCAACATGTTTTATTATGACAGGTTTCAAAAATAACGAATGAAATAATGTTAGAAATAATGTCTCTTCTGTATTAGAAAAATAAATAACAAAAAAACTCCAAATTGAAAAAAAAAATAGCTCTCACAAACTTACAAAAACTCCCTCTTTATCCTGTTTTTCTTCCTCATCCTCCTTGTTTGCCCATCTATATTTTGCTGTAGAGCTGATCGTTCCCAGCAGTTTTTTGTTGCTTAACAAATAAGCATGAAAGTCTTAATGGCCCAATGAAAAATAATGAATCACTTTATAAAAAACAGCCCGGACAGGACGTGAAAACAGGACGTTTCTCACCCTAGTCTAATCAGATTCAATGGTCTATGCTAAAAGTGCTACCGCCAGACCCGGAGATCGGCTGAATGGATTCAAAAACTGTTTAACTCTAGGGGAGTTGGAAAATGAGCCTATTCCCAAAAAATTTCCTTTAAACCTCTGTTTTCCTCTCAGGGTCGGAGCGATGTCAGAACTTGTGGAGCGGGAGCAGGAGATGGTTTCGGCCACGATGGCAAAACGACTTAATAAGCTTGAAGAGCAGGTATCGTTCTGCCACACTCACAAATACACCGTATAAAGCGTTTTACTTTGTTCTGTTCATTATTTCAGGCAGCATGTCAAAGCAAATGTGAGTGTCAGATGGTAAATCTCTTGTCTTCTGGCAGGTCTCAGAGTCTGCCAAAGCTTTACGATGGATTATAGATGCGCTGAAATCTCAGGGATGCAAATCCAAAATGCAGCCTCCTCTAATGAGTAAGCAGTGTGTTGATAAAATCAGCTCTTATCAGATGCATGCATCCTTTTTCATACTCATGATCTGTCTTTATAAGGTCATTAAAGTATTAGAGACACAAATCCCATTTGTTGGTAATGAGATCTTACATACACTACTGTTCCAGAGTTTGGGACCCATCAGATTTGTTTAGTGTTTTTGAAAGAAGTCTTTATGCTCCTCAAGGCTGCATTTAATTGATACAAAATACAGTAAAAACACTAATTTTGTGACGTATTATTATAATTCAATTTCTGTTTGAATATATGTTAAAACATAATTTATTCCTGTGATCAAAGCTGAATTTTCAGCATCATTACTCCAGTCTTCAGAGTCACACGATCCTTCAGAAATCAGTATAATATGATGATATACTGCTCATGAAACATCTCAGATTATAATCAATGTTGAAAACAGTTGTGCTGCTTCATATTTTTGCAGAAAACATTATTTTTCAGGATTCTTAAAAAAAACTGTTTAAAACAGCATTTATTTGAAATTGAAACTATTTTGTAACATTATAAATGTCTTTGCTGTCACTTTTGATCAATTTAATGCAGTATTAATTTATGTTAGATTACTATTGTATGTTAGATAAACTTTTATCTGTCAGAAAAATAACAAGCACTGGTCATTTGCTGATTTTAAGACATTCAGGTCTTATTTTTATTTGTGGAAAGTGCCTAAATGCATGAAGGTCAGCAAAGGACAACAGCTGCTTTCCAGCTAACAAAACATGTACTAAGAACATTTAGTTGGTTAAAGGTGCTATATGTAACTTTTCTACTAAAACGAATCCTTTTTTTATTGCCTGTGTGTGAAGGGGTTGTAATCAACATTACAATGATCCACTTGTCGAGTTTTGCTATTACCTCTGAAGGTCAGTATTCCTATTTCTACGTGAAGGCTCCGTGTCGGATTTACCGCGCGAAATCCATCGGATGTGACGTGCATGCGCGCTCCCGAGCCTCTCTCCTTTTTCTAGACGGTCAGGGAGTTACGTCTGGTCAAAGGCACACGTTTTTCGGCTTTATATCTCGGTCAATCTTTGATGAATATTCCCAAGACCCCGAATTTGAGCTCTCTGGGTCTTCGCGTTCCAGAGATACGAGAGATTTTCTTCTGAGATCGTGACGTCACCGGCGTCCGCAATTTTGCAGCGCGCCCGATGGTTTTCGGCTAATATCTCT
This sequence comes from Meda fulgida, assembly GCA_030578275.1. Lineage (NCBI taxonomy): Eukaryota > Metazoa > Chordata > Actinopteri > Cypriniformes > Leuciscidae > Meda > Meda fulgida. The sequence continues at coordinate 2,694,766 of CM060624.1, forward strand.
GCATAAACACCACCAAACTTATATGGTTCTTTTCAGCTCGACTAGACGATTCCAACGAGCGCAGTGCTCACCGAATCCGTTGAGTATTCGCCGAGATATTAGCGTAATAGACGGTATTGCCTATGAGTTCGAGCACGAGTGCTCTTGTAAAAATGGGTTGAAATCTGAAACATCACAGCTAGAGGCCGCTAAAAACTACATATAGCCCCTTTAAGCAAACTTTAAATAAACATTGCATTTTATCACTCTTCAAACATTATGGGGACGTTACTTTTAAAATGTTCTCTGAACATTAGTAACATTTAAATCATGTTAGAGGAACATCCAACTAAAACATTTCAGAAAATGAATGATGTTTTTATGCTAACGTTTCGAGAACATTATTAAAGACCAGATAACTTTAAACAAACATTCTATTAACGTTATTGGAAGTTATTGTTCATTACTTTGAGAAGAACCTTGCCAGAACATTAGTTCATGTTCCAGCAGGTAAAAGCTCTGACCGGGACGATGGTGAATCTAGTGGACAGGAGACCGATGACGAATCGGCCACTCACACATTCGCACGTCAGCTTCAGTATCCCGGCAGTAACGTCAAACGCTATCCTGTGCCTGACGAGAAGGTGTCCTGGGAGGTGCCTGATATGAATAATACCACATATTTTATAACATTAAACAGCATTCTGTTGTATTGTTTATCTTATCTCACACATGTTGTACTCTTTTAGGTAAACTTCACTCCGTACCTTCCCCCAGTTTACAATCCACAGGACAGCAGCGGGTAAGTTTTATACGGAAAAATAGTGGCTCCATTAATCGAATTGATCTATGATACAGTCTTGTGCAATTATAATGCACTATTAAATATAGTTGAAAGTGAAAGGCAACACTCTGTTCTAATGATGCATTCAAGTCTTGTTGGAAATACGCACATGAACATCACCACAAAGTTGTAATTATGAGTGGAAGACTTGAGATTTTCTTTAATCCCAAAGTGTCCGTATGAAAACATGTTGGACGTAATAGCGTCTGTTTTAATGGTAAATTGGATGAAAAAGGAACTTTTAACAAAGTTGCATGTACAAAATACCATATATTATTGTACAATTGCGATAGAATTTTAAGTGGATCAAAAAAGTAAAAAAAAAAAAAAAACACTTCAAATGTTTATATATTTATAGCACCTTCTTAAATTGAATAAAAACATAAAATCACCATCTTGCTTTGACTAAAGTAATTGGAACGACTTCCCAACTCGTAAATACGAACTTCTCAAGAGGACTTGAACACACCATAAAGTTTTGCTTTTAAGAATGATCCCCAGCCAATTTAAACCGTAAGTTAAATAGAAATGACAGTAAGATGACTTTACTCAATTGCGATTTTGTTAAGCCTAAAAACTTATTATAAATCTTGAAATGCTTTTTTTGTTTTGTATTCCTGACAGTTTTGTTGATATTGTGAAGCTTTTTGTAAATAAAAACACTTTTTTCCTTCTTTTCTGTACAGCTCAGACACTTCAGTCTTAGACAAGTACAGGTATGCTGAGCAAAATATATTTCATCTGTGCCTTTATTCTCCTACTGGAATTTGCATTTAATAGCATTTGATTTAGTTTTATAGTCATGAATTGATTTGACAGGAATCCAGAAGGAAGGACTGGGATACGGGGAAAAGGGGCTCTGAAATCCCTCGGCCCGAATCACATTTTCCACCCAATCTTCACCAGGTATACACCACTGGAAATAAAACCCACTTCAAGTCCTGATCTTCACTTCCTCCTGGATTTAAAATCGAATCTCATATCAGAGGAAATTGAAGTTTACAACCGATTACACCAAAAACAACAGAGATTAGAGCTCACATTCATCTCACGTCCTGCTGTTAGTGTATTAGATATCAAGAAATGATTGAGCTGCCTGTTTTAAAGGTGGCGTGATGCTGAACACACAGTGCTGGAGTTTCTCTCCGTTTGCGAGGATGTAGAGAAGCCTGTGGCTCTTCCTGGGGTGAGAGTGCATAAAATAAAATCTGTACAGGGACATTTTCAGAATCTCAATATGATACAGAGAATCGTTGCATTTGCTTTATCATGCAGTCATAAAAATCATATTTGCTATATTGTAATTTTGGAACCAAGAGTAGACATGCACAAACAAGCTTTCTAGATATGCTTAGCATACTGTATATTATATAAGTCTTTTTTTATTATTCTTGCAGGGCCCAGCCAAACCTGATGAGCCTCTACCACAGATACTGGAGAGGATTCTGGGTAAAAAGTTACATGACAAGACTAAGACTGAACTAAAGGCTGGGGAACAGGTGAGCAAGATAAATCAACAAATGCTCAACTTTAGCGATTGTTTACAGACATTAGGAGCATACATTTGATCTGCATCGGCTTTCATGTTATCTATGGGTTAGTTAGCTAGTCCTGTTGCATGGGAAAAATACAGCACGCAGTGAGTACATAATTACAGAACTTAGATTTTTTTGACTATTCACTAAATTAACTAAATTAACCATTAACAAAATCGTATTGATTTATTTATCTATATATGCATGTTCAGATATTCATACGACAAAATATATTCTGGGGCCATGAAAGTTATGTGAAAATTATTATTCAAATAATGCTGGCGCTGGCTGGCAACTTAAAAAAAACGCATGTGGTTAAAGAGTAAAAAAAAAACATCGCCTGCAAAAATGCTCAAGGTGCTCGACAAAGAAAATAGTAAAAAAAAAACAGAAGAAAGTCGACACACCAAGTGTTACCATTTAATATTATATAGACTCACACAAAGGTAGTGTTTGAGCACGCAGGCTCTTCGTCCGGCAGTGACGTCTTTGTGTGACGCGTGTTTGAAACGCTACTTTTGTGTCAGTCCACTATTACATTTTTTGCATTTTTGGGGAAAGAGTTAATACTCATGTTACTTTTTTTTCCATATTTGATATACCAGTTGCACCAGTTGATTGTTTTGAGTTAGTTCCCCAAAGCTAAACTGATGTGTGTGTTTCTTCTCTAATGCAGGTGTATACAGGTTATGTAGATGACAGCAGGAACACTGATAATGCCTGGGTGGAGACCACCATCATCACACTTCACTGTGACAAACACACTCCTCTGATGGCAGAGCTAAACCACATAGTGAGTGGAAAATATCACTTCATCTCAGTGATTGTCCCGAAAATAAAATACAGCAAAGTGTCAAATACAAGTTAAAATGGTCAAAGTCAACTTAGGCAAGTAAATATCCTCAGGTGGGCTGTAAACCATGATGTGGTTTTAATCAGCCCTGTGTGTGTGTGTGTGTGTGTGTGTGTGTGTGTGGTGTGTGTGTGTGTGTGTGTGTGTGTGTGTGTGTGTGTGTGTGTGTGTGTGTGTGTGTGTGTGTGTGTGTGTGTGTGTGTGTGTGTGTGTGTGTGTGTGTGTGTGTGTGTGTGTGTGTGTGTGTGTGTGTGTACAGAATATATATATATATATATATATATATTATGGCTTAAAATCTGCCACAACTGCCATATTAATTATGAAATGCTGGTAATTAAAAGTAACAAATCATGTAAAAATGTTTCATCAAACTTTGATAATTGCCCTAATCTTTTAAACAACTGAGAAGATTTTTCTACATTTTATAAAAAAAAAATCACCTGTCAAGTTCCTGAATCTATGCTTATGAGAGTCAAAGTGGACATGGACTCATCTCAAGATCACTCATTTAACATCAATTGGCAAAAAAAAAGAAAGGAAAAAAAAGATCAGTCAATTATAGAAAATTATTGAAAATATTCAAATGCGTAGTTCATGCATAAAAAATGTCCATCAAAATATAACGTACAACTTCGTGTTTCAATCAGGAAGCAGCACATGTTGAACGACGTTCACTAACCCGGCGAGGTTTTTAAACTGGATTGTTTTTGTTGTATTTGGCATGAAGGACTTCACTCAGTTCCCTGATCATTCTGATTCAATTTCAGCGAGTGAAGAACACGTTTATACTCGCATGCGATGCGTTGTGTTCGGTACGTCATCTTCTCTGAGGGACGTATGTTCAACAGTGTGTCGAAGCCGCTCAGATCCACATTTTCTTCCTCTTCTCGGAAAGCGATACAACTTCAGGCACTGTGGGTTTTTCAGGAAGTGCGTGACCTTTCTTGACCTCTGCTACTACTAAATACTACTGTGTGTTGCACACGTTATTTTCTGACAGACATTGATGTTGTGATGTTCAAATGATGTGGATTTGAAACAGTGAGGTAATCGTGAGGTAGTAATTGTTTATTTCTGAGCCGGCAAGTATTCAGTGAAGCGACTGATGGCCATGAGTTTGTGTTGATGTTTTTAGTTGTAATATTCAAACCAGCCGAAGTTTTTGACGGACATGATAACGTGCATGATGGGTGAACTTTGTTTGATTTTTGGGTCATTTTAAAATGTGCTGGAGACGTTCTAAATAAAGATAATTTCGTGGCTTCAATAAATGACGTTACTGACATGAGACATGTCAAAAATGGTACATACTGCTACTGCAAATTCGTTGACTTTTGAAAATGTATTTATTTTTTCACCAGGAAAGAAACGTTTTTGAGGCACAAAGTTGTTTTTATTGTTTCTTATCATAAAAACCTTTAATTGATTTTAAAGTCCACCTTTGATCACCAAATTGACACATTTAAACACCAGCGATTTCACACCGTGTTTTTGAGACTGTCTTTGGTTCACTGCAGTTTAAAGCAGAAAATACTCAGCAATGCTGTCGACTTATGAACTTACACATGTGTGTCTTAAAGCATATTAAAAACACCACATAGACACATAAAC
>CM060624.1:2704590-2747090 GCA_030578275.1 Meda fulgida
GAGAGAGAGAGACGAGTGTGGGTGATCATCGCTGCGCCTGATGTGATGTAGACACACACACACACACACACACACACACACACACACACACACACACACACACACACACACACACACACACACACACACACACACACACACACACACACACACACACACACACACACACACACACACACACACACACACACACACACACACACAGTTCAAACACCAGTTCTTGTTCTTGTTCTTAAATCGCAATAGAATTTTAAACGGCTTCAAAATACATTTATACAAAAAAAGGAGTTGTTTCAACCCATTTTTGGGTCAAATATGGACAAACCCAACCGTTGTCTTACATTCTTAACCGCGGGTTTAAATGTTTAAGTTGTATGTTTTCTACATTTGCCCCAAACATGAGTTGAAACAACCCAGATTTTTTGTTTTTGTTGAGTGATTTCAGTTAATGTCCCTGGTTAAAGAGCTATTGGCCAAATTGATAGCTGTGTTTATGTGTGTATATATCATCTGCAGCTCTGACGTCTATGGGCCATTGGACACAGAGGACACTAGTTAGATGAAGCTGTTTGTTTCTCTGCCAAGACTGTGACTTGTCCCGGGGCCTCGATGGTGCTGCAAGTGCAGATGCACCGGCTGGAACAAAGCTTTCACATCACAAACTGACCAGCCTGATTGTTGTTGGAGGATAGGAACAAATCTTCCCATTCTAGTCTGCTTCAACACGGCTGGCAGATCTAGATGAATAGGCGAAATCTGTTTGCAATTGCTGTTTTGTTTTTGTATGTGTTAAGTGTAAATGTATAGTAGAGACTCACAAGGGATTTATTTTAGTGTTTTAGAGGGTTTGAGTCAAACGTTTTGTGAGTTGGTTTCTATTTCATCCGCTTCGTAAGCCTTAAATAAAGGTAGGTTCCTATTGTGACAACTTGCCCCGATCTCCCCTGCTTGGTTGAATATCCAGATAACTCTGATAGACTGGAGCCGCATGAAGCAAGTGTAGTCAGCAGTTATGTTGGCATCCTGGACCAAAGTTTACAGCCTGTAATATAATTAAAGAAGCTGATGTGTTGCAGAAACAAGCTTTGCTTTAGATTTTGTTCGTTTTATTTAACCTCATAAAGCCTGACATATTAAATAAGTTTTTTTTTTGTTAATAGAACAGTTTATTGAACCTTTAGACAACTTATACAAAAGTTTGCATATTTGTTTTGTATCACAGTCGATGCATCAGGCGTTTATGGCTCATATAGTGAGAATCTTGAGCTCATACTCGAGCAGGAAAAAAACACTTTCATTTTATTTAGAGTCCCAAACTAAAGAAAATATGCAATTTAATGCAGATTCTGATATTTATATGGTCAGAAAGTATGATGAAATTCTGATATCTTCTGATGTAAATCAATGAGATCTTTATAACAGTATAGCAGATGCTTACATAAAAGCATATAAACATAAGCTGTCACTCTGTATCTCCAATAATATCTTAAGATGATATTTAATGCTTAGTTTTATGATCAGAATAGTGTCATAAAAATATATAGATATAAAGTATAAAAAATATAAAGATCTGAATAGTTTCAAAGCATATAATGGAATGCAATGATGATTTAGAGATGAACAATAAACCTTTTCAAAAGCTGATGGATCATATTTAAACGTATTTGAACACATTTTTTTCAAAAAAAAATTATGGATTATCAAGCAAACTTAAATTGCTTCAGTCCAGTAAGTGTCTTGAAATATAACTGACAATATAAATGTTATTCTTATTTTAACTTTATAAAAGCCTTTAAAGTTTTTTCACAGTGAACCATGAGCTGAAGATGAACTTTTAGACAGGCTTTTATTTGCTGTCATTCAGACGACAGAAGGCATGTAGTAGATTGTGTGAAACCGTTTTTCAGCAATGTTTTGATCATTTAGAGCCCTTAGAAATTCATGTATCAATAGTAGTTTTATAGAGTTATGGCTGCAAAACATTTCAGAGTGCAGTTGGTAATGCTCAGCGTTTCCTTACGGGGTGATATAGATATGAAATATGATACAGTATAGGTTTTCTTTGGTCAGTTTTCTTATTCGAGTCAAATACTGTCATGGTGGAGTAATACTTCGAAGAGAATCTTGTTGAGCATGTTCAAGTCAGCATGTTTATTGCAAGCTATTTGAATTATAGGCCTAACTCATTTGGTTTAATAACCGGTTTGAAGTGCACGAACACAATTGCGATGTATTGGACAAACATTTGTGCATTTGTGTAAAGCTCTTGTGTAAAGAATGCCTCTAAATGTCCACGTGTGTGAGTAATGAGACGCGGCCTGTCTGTCCAGCATCATCGAGACGGTGCAGTTACAGGTCACTCTCCAATTTAGCAGATGTGGGTGTTCCTCGTTCTCCTCGTTCTCCTCTGCACCTCTAATTAAGCAAATGCACTCGAGACGCTTCTCGGCTCCAGCTCAACCTATTATCTTTGTTTTTTAAGTGTGATGGAAGGAAAGTGGATAGTTGGCACCCGCGAGCAAACGTGAGATTGCAAATGTGTGAGGGATTTTACAAGGGCACATTTACATAGACCCAATTCAAAGCAATACTTTATGTAAAAGTAGTTATTATAACGTGCACTATATATTCCTCTGAAGTCATATGATCCAGTTCAGATATCCTGATGAAGGAGATTTGAGAGAACTATTCCTGTAATGGCCAAAAAGCTGCATATTATCAGTAGTTAGTCACATTAAATGGCAATTGAGAAAGAAAACGGATGCATTCGGTCTTAAAGTGACAGCAGCCTAATATTCCTTCTGCTGTCTGTCTATAATCTCGATCAAACAACGACATACAAAGAGAAAATCCCTTTTCTAGCTTTAACAAAGATTCATTATTTCATTTTTACATTGAAGACTATGCAGTGTTATTTTACATTCGATACTGTGAGACTTGCCTTAAAAACATAAAGCACTGCTTATTTCATTCGGATCTTTGTTCTGTTGTATTTATCTATGCTTGTAATTTATTATTTTCTATGCAGATTCACTCCCCTACAAAATCACCTCAGTCATTCTAGAATGATTCATTCTTTACAGAGAGTTATTCAAGTCATCTGGTGAAACTGTTTTCACATCGCAATATCGCAGAAAAACTAAATATCGCAATGTCAGTTTTTTCCAATATCGTGCAGCCCTACTCGAGAATATTATCTGTCAGGGTTGTGAGAGCAAAAAGAGCTTATTGAAAACAGGCAGAGCGAGATGCTCATGTGTCCTCTTATGATTCAGCATCTGATTTCTTATATAATCGCTCCACTGAATCATTTGCAGATTGGACACTGAGGGTCTCCTGCACTACACTACTTAGATTCTAGAATATCTCTCTATATACTGTATAGAAATCCAAAATATGTCGTTGTTTCAGGTAGATTCAAAATGTTTAATGTACGAAGTAAAAAGTCTAGTTTCACACAGCTTTTACAACATTTACTCAAATTATATTTAATAATTTCCATGTATATATGCACCAGTACAACAATACAGAGTCATAAATGGCAATATGGATTTTTTTAATAAAACATTTTAACACATGAAAGTTGGCATGCACAAAACATCTTCACTCATAATATGTAGTTTCCCAGAAGTGACATCTCAAAGGGAGGAGTTTAACGAACGGGAAACAGTATTTATGTAATTGACATGTGGGACACATCCCTGTAATCCTGGAGAAAACCTCCTTCTGCCGTTTCATTTTCATAAGCTCACAGCGACTGTCAGGGTTACTCATGTATGTTTCATAAGCGAGAGGCCTCGAGGTCTGTGTTTTATCCTGTTTTAAGGGCATTTGTGTTCTTCTGGCTCACAGTTGTCCAGCCGGCAGCTTCTTTTGTCCTCTGTGAATGTGAAATACTAGAGATTTATTTTTATTTTTTTATTTATCCTTTATTTTACCAGGTGATGTCCCATTGAGAGATTCAAATCTCGAGCCCTGATGATTGATGGACACATACGGTTTTTAATGGCAGATGCTGATAGTGATATCTAGTGAATATTTTGATGGTACATTTCCAAATCTCAAGAGGGATTGATGCAGACGTGTGTGTTTAAGCAGAAGACACCAGACAACAGGTGAAACCCAAACCGAGACCAGGTGTCCCTCATCTCGGTCTCTTTCTCAGAACTCTGTTCATCCATTTCTTTGTATCTGCTTGTTTCTTTTTTTCAGCTCTGTTGACTTTCAGCGAAACTCAGTACACTGGAAAAAAGGGGGTAAGATTTACTTTAGAAATTACAAGTAAACTTCACAAATAAATAAAAGAAACGGCAAGTAACACATCGAGTTAATCATGAAAGGGTGAAGTAGAAAAACTCAAATAGTATTTTCTTGTAATCTTCCTTTTATTTACAACTTTACAGAAATCTTTTTTGAGTAAATCCAGTTGCAAAAATCACAACAATGCTGTTGAGAAAAATCTTGAAGTTCTTTTGAGATTTTAAGTTAATATTTTAATAATTTAACATCAAATTTGTGAATCACTGTCGTTTCTCTGATGTTGGTTAATGGTCACACATGACATGCAGATAAATTAATTAAATATGTTTTTTTAGCAAGTTTTATTTAATTTAAAATGATTCACTTATTTTAATTTGACATTATGATTTATTTAATTTTTAACTTTTCCCCAGTTTAGGAAACCGGCACTAGTGGTAAAGAAATAAAACGTATTGGTTTGTAGTTTGGTGGTTTCAGGTCCATGTCTATGGCTTTTAGGACATATATGCGACAGCTAGAAGTTTACGACAAATGAGCTTTTTAGCATGCATATTATAAAACGTGTTTCTCCTACTACAGTAAAACAATGCAAAATTATTGATGAAATCATCCTGTCCTGCAAATTTTTGTTCAGTAAAACGGAATAGTGTGTGAATGTCCCTCCCTGGTTGTGATGTAATCTAAAGGTTATTGGACGAGCCTTTTGATGCCTTGTTTTTAATAGGAAAAACATCCGCATAGGGAAAACATGGCGCTCACTGCCAGTTCATGGGGTGTGGAAAGGGTCTGTGTGCATTAGACCACACTCTTAAAAATAAAGGTTCCAAAATAGGGGTCATAGAAGAACCATTTTGTTTCCCAAAAAACATTTTTTGAGATGATTTGGCCGCTCATTAAACCCAGTTCAGTTCAAAAATCCAAAAGTCATTTTTTTTATTAACTTTGAGAAAGGTTTGTGTAAGATAAATAATCATTCTGTTAAATGTAATGTAATGGTTCTTTATCTGCATCATCGACTCAATAAAGAACCATTTTGATCCACAAAAGTTTATTTATAGTGGAAAAAGGTTCTTTAATGTTCAAAACATTGTTCTTTTTAGAACGATTCACTAAAAGGTTTTTTGGGAACCAAAATGGTTCTTCTATGACCCCTATTTTGGAACCTGTATTTTGAAGAGTGTGCATCCATGAGTTTGAGAGATCGCTGGTCCTCCTCCTGGATCCCTCGCTCTGACCTCGTGTGTTTCCTCAGCTCAGCGTGTGTCTTCTCCTGTGGAGTGACATTTCAGTAATGAAGCGACGGGTTGAGCAGTGAAGGGTCCGTCAGAAACTCAAGCGCTAACAGCACACACTTCTTCAAGGACCGCAGGAGATCCATGAATGGTCCAGTTCCAGCGCTACAAGACAGGATGAACACATTAAAGTGTTAGGTTACCCAAAAACGTCAATTCTGTCATCATTTACTCACCCTCATGTCGTTCCAAACCAAAGATTTCATCATGAAAATCTTCATTTGTGTTCCAAAGATGAACGAAAGTCTTACGGGTGTGGAACGGCATGAGGGTGAGTTGCCTAATTAATTCATGACACAATTTTCATTTTTGGGTGAACTAACCCTATACGGATGGCTGGTCAATATAGTTAAATTATATCTAAATAAATAAGTCATAGTTATTTTTATTTTATATTGAATTACATTGAGTTTTGTTATTTAATTTTTTTATTACATTTATTTAATTTATTTTTATTTTTAATTATTATTTATTTGTTCATTCTTTCTATTGGTAAATCTCAGAAAACTAGTAAAACAGCAGTTGCTTAGCTCAATTCATCTCTGACCATCAACTCAAACGGTTTATTTCAGGGAATTGATTCAAAACTCTGATTCAGTGACTCGTTTGCTCCTCATTACTCACAGAAGAATGCACATGGCATTTGTCATATTCGTTTTTTTTTTTTAAAGGTATTTGCAATCAAATGTTGCTGTTTATTACTAGATTTTTAATGCATTTTATACTTAAACAACTTGCGTTAAATATTATCAATCACAGTTCACAACAAATACATTTATTCATGCATACATTTACACTTCCTGAGGGAGTTTTACCAAAAAATATCAAAACTGCAAAAAAAAATGCATATTTGAAAACATTTAGGTAAACTAGTAAAACGTAGTAGTCGTCCATTATGATCCATCCTAGCTGTCAATCTCATTTTCATATATGGGTAAACTGTTTGTTTAAGAAAAGAGAACTGTTTCAATCTTTAAATGTAGAGTTGAGTTTCCTGGGAGGAGTTTGTAAATCCCACAATCCAACAATGATTGCGCTTATTTATTTTATTTATTCATTTATTTAACAGGGACCATACAGTCAAACATAGTCACAATACAAAGCCTGCAACTGATGCGCAGCATATAGAGTTTGTAGCTAATGCTAATTTACAACTCTTGTCCCTGGTTGGGCATTTCTAAGTACATTATAAATAAATACATACAAATATAAAACATTCACATTTCTTCAAACACACACACACGACCAGGAAAAGAACAATAGTTAAAAAAGGTTACAGTTTTGGTTTGCCTTTAGCAGCTTGTTTGAATGCATTTCATCTTGTTGTGATTGTATCGTCTTTAAACCCGAGAAGTGCACTAAGCAAACAGCCATTATGACTGTGCTCTTCTTCTGAAGGGTAAGACTTATTTTGCTTTATAGTGTGCTTGTTAGTGTATCATACATTCGTGTGTGTGTGTTTGTGTGTCCTCCCAGATTTGTGCTACTATAATTACTAGCGCCTGCAGCGTCTCATGGGGAGCGCATTAACACACACGAGTGGAGAAATAAAAATCATAATGTACACACACTCACTTCTCTTTTCTCCGTTGCTGCCCTCCTCTCTGATAATCACTATTTACAAGAATATTTGATGTCGAGTAGTCGTTGAAAAGTTGATACTGAACAAACATGTCATTAAAAAAATAGATTATTATATTTATTAATGTATAGATTTTTATCAATTATATCACTGAAGAAAATTGGATATTTGTTCTGCATGAAAAATATTTGATTTTTTTTTTATCTTGATTGATTCAAACCACCAGCTTCACATTTAAAAAACTTTGATAATGACAAAAAGCTCTTTTTTTTTTTAAATAAAATAGTTCTGATCTGATTTGCTTTGCATCTAACAAACCCCAATAACAAGCCCTTTTTCACATTACTCCATGTTTCTTCATTACTTGCAAAAATATTGTCAATAATATTGTTCAGTCCTGGCCATTGATATCTATGCAGCTTGAGGTCAGTACTATTTTTAAAAAATGTTTTTGAAATAAGTCTCTTCTGCTAACCAAGGCTGCATTTGATTAAAAAAAAAAATTAAATAGTGAAATATTATTAACATTTTTAATAGCTGTTAAAATGTAATTTATTCCTGTGATCAAAGCTGTATTTTCAGCATCATTACTCCAGTCTTCAGTGTCACATGATCCTTCAGAAATCAGGATAATAGAAGCATTTCTGAATATTGTTATAAACCGTTATGCTGCTTAACTTATTTGTGGAAACAGTGATACATTTTATTTTCAGGATTCTCTGATGAATGAAAAGTTTCAAAGAACAGCATTCATTTGAAATTGCAGTCTTTTGTAACATTATAAATGTCTTTAGTCACTTTTTATCAATTGTATGTGTCCATACCGAATAAAAGTATTAATAATGCATGTATTAACATCTTTTAAACGGTAGAGTATAGTCATATATAACGCTCAGGTTCTCTGCATTAGTATTCATCCCCTCATCCTCTCTGTTCTCTGGTCTTCCCCTTGTTTTCTCTGTTTTTCACATCTTTGGTGATTGGATGCCGTCCAGGCCTCTGTGTTCTTCATTTCAGGTCCTGTTCTAATGCAGCATCTGTAATTCCTTTATCTCCGTGATTCGGTCAAATTGCGCAATATATTAAATAACTGGTGATATAAAATTCAGCGACATCATGACAGTCTGCAGTGCACTTTACTCTGATTCAATGATTTGTTTATCACTTAAAGTTGTTGTCAAAAGAAAATATTCGCAGAAGTCACTGCTTGCCATTTTTGAGACGTTTAGTATAAATATCCATTTGTAAATATAGCTGTCTATGAATATTAGGGCATTTGAACATGATTTTTCATTTTTTATTTAGTGACACATTGTGGAAAAAATATGTATTTTAGAGTATTTACTGTTATTATTTATTTGTACAATATTTTACTTCTTACATTAACCATTTGGGTAATTTTGTATTTTGTGAAGCTGTTGTTTTCAAACCTAAGAAAATGTGAAAGTTAAATGCGTAATATCTGGTGCACTTTGACAATTCAAAATTATTCAAGATTATTCAGTGTTCAAATCGAACAAAGAAAAGGTCAGCGCATTGACTTGTACCTTTAAAGGGGACTCAAACCTCTTTTTAGTTGTGATGGTGTCTCTGTGTACATTACACCACATAATAATAATAATGTTATAGCCTAATATTATTCCTATGACTGTAATAGACATATATTGTAAAACAAATCCACTGAAAAATAAATTGAACTTAGTTTTGTCCTAATTTCTATAGATTAAGAGATAAACCTGTGAGCTTTTATTTAGGTGGAAAACAAGTTTACAAACTAATAATCTATAAACCAACAAGAATTGTCCATTTTGCTTTTTGATCTCCTAACGCTCAGAATGATCATGTACTTCTTTATTGGCTGTTGAAGGTTTTGTGTGATAAACCAGTAGATAACAGAGTCTGTTGCGTAACTCACCTGTCCAGACCTGACGAGGCGATCAGCGAGCTGTAATCTCAGACTCTGTCTGTCTGTCAGCTTCTGCCAGGCCTGACTGAACATGCTACACGACTCATGCATGTCTAAGGAGAGCGCGATACACACCCTGAACCCCTGGAGAGCGTGTGTGGCCACTATCATCTGATCTTTAATACACGTGTGCATGTGACGGGGTGTGTGATTGAGGGCTTGTGTGTTTTGGCTCTTGCGTCGTTGACTTTAAACCGTGCATTAACCTCTCGGACAGGACGACATCAGGGTTAGAAACCATTACAGACTTGACATGTTCTTCTTCCAAACCATTTGTTTGTGAGATGTATTTTGTATCGTGTGTGTGTGTGTGTGTGGATTTATAGGTATGCATGGAGGGATGGATGGATGGATGATGGGTGGATTGATTGATGGAGGGATGGATGGGTGGATTTATGGATACTTGGAGGGATGAATGGATGGATTGATGTAGGGATGAATGGATGGATTGATGTAGGGATGAATGGATGGATTGATGGAGGGATGAATGGATGGATTGATGGATGGAGGGATGGGTGGATGGATTGATGGAGGGATGAATGGATGGATTGATGGAGGGATGAATGGATGGATTGATGGATGGAGGGAGGGATGAATGGATGGATTGATGGAGGGATGGATGGGTGGATTTATGGAAACTTACTTGGAGGGAGGTTTGGATGGGTGGATGGATGGATGGGTGGATGGATGGATTGGTGGATGATGGAGGGATGATGGAGGGATGATGGATGGATGATGGATGGATTTATGGATACTTACTTGGATGGATGGATTTATGGATACTTACTTGGATGGATGGATTTATGGATATTTACGTGGATGGGGGGGTGGATGGATGGATTTATGGATACTTACTTGGATGAAGGGATGGATGGATTGGTGGATGGATGGAGGGATGATGGATGGATACTTGGATGAATGGATACTTAGATGGAGGGATGGGTGTGTGTGTGTGTGTATCAGTGTATTGTATATATAATGTGTGTATATTAAAACACACAAACTACCAGTCAAAAGTGTGAAATAAAAGGACATTTAAAAATGATTTTGAAAGAAGTGTCTTCTGCTCACCAAGGCTACATTTATTTGATCAAAAATACCACAATTTAAAATGTTTTCTATTTAAATATATTTGAACTTATTCCTATGATGGCAAAGCTGAGTCGCAGCAGCCAGATATCATATAATAAAACGACGCGTTAATATTTCAGCAGTGATTGGTGTTTTTACAGATCATGTGATTGAGCCGTCGGTTTACTGGAAGGCGTGTGAATTCATTCCCGTCTTCTGAGTTCTGCATTTCTCTTATTCATGTTGGGGACACAAGAGCTGTCAGTATGTGTGTTGCGACGGTTGTGAATTATTAATGAGTGAATGTAACGGAGCCGAGCCATCGCTGGATACTTTACAGCCAAAGAGCCGTGAGATGGATTTCAGTCCTTCATCTCTTCCCAACAAAGGACATGGCATTAGTATGCATGTGAATAAGGCCAAATGTATCTACTGAAGTTTAACTCGGACACCGTTTAGGTTTCCTTTAGGTCTAGACCTTGACCTTGAATCACCTCACTTGATTTGTCCTGGTAAAACCGCTTGGTTTGGAAGATGTTAGTGTGTGTAGTCGAGTATATCATCAACATTTGACCGAACCTACACAGATAAAGGCCAGTGTTGTGTTTGGGCTGCTCTATTTATGGTTCTGAATAAGCGATTTGATTTGCATGAACTTTGGAATGTGCTCAGTGTGTTAAACAGGCCTAGCTTGCTAAGCAAACATGTTTGACACTCCTGTATGTCAATGTTCAACCGCTTTCAACATGTCGGACTGTATAGTTCACATGTCGTTTATTATAATTTTTTTTAGATCTAATTATTAATCCGCACCGCAAAATCTTTTAAATGGATTATCAGCTTTGAGTAGCTAGTCTTTACAAGCAGATACAACTATAGTTTATGCTAAAATATCAGCATTCTTTAAATGTTTCCTACGTTTAAGCCTGTGGTGACTTGTATTAGCCATCTATCATTAAATACTGTTGTCAAAATGTTTTGGCAGACACCAATGTACCAGCCACAAGTATTTAGCAGCCAGCTATTTTTTTATTTAATTATTTTTTTATTGCACCATATTGTAATTGGTAGAAAATAGATTTTGTTAAAAAACTGACCGATAAAAATGGTCACTTTATACATAATTTTGTCATGTTTGTCTTGTAATGTAAGTCTGAGACTGATCCAACATCCAGGTGGTCCAATCCAGTAGTGTTCACAAAACTGAATGCTACTTCCATAGTAAAAACTGCCATAAAGTGCTCAGAATCTGAACCGCCGTCAGATGTCTTTGCTTGGCTGGAGGCTGTCAGTGTTTTCAGTTGTTTTGGTGTGGCTGGTTATTTAGTCTGCCAGAGGGAAACTAATGAAGCGATTATGGTAAACTTATTAGAGAAATCATAATTAAGTTGCTCCAGCATCATTAGCACATCCTCAGAAGTAGTTATGCATGCGTTTATGAAGTAATTAAAATAAGGTTCATGATTAATTTATAAACAGGACCCGCCAAAATGTAAATTACATGAATGTGAAACCTGTTTTTGTGTGTGTCTGTGTGTGTGTGTCTGTGTGTGTGTGTCTGTGTGTGTGTGTGTCTGTGTGTGTGTGTCTGTGTGTGTGTCTGTGTCTGTGTGTGTGTCTGTGTGTGTGTCTGTGTGTGTGTCTGTGTGTGTGTCTGTGTGTGTGTCTGTGTGTGTGTCTGTGTGTGTGTCTGTGTGTGTGTCTGTGTGTCTGTGTGTCTGTGTCTGTGTGTGTCTGTGTGTGTCTGTGTCTGTGTGTGTCTGTGTGTCTCTGTGTGTCTCTGTGTGTCTGTGTGTGTGTCTGTGTGTCTCTGTGTGTGTCTGTGTGTCTCTGTGTGTGTCTCTGTGTGTGTCTCTGTGTGTGTCTCTGTGTGTGTCTCTGTGTGTGTCTGTGTGTGTGTCTGTGTGTCTCTGTGTGTGTCTGTGTGTGTGTCTCTGTGTGTGTCTGTGTGTGTGTCTGTGTGTGTGTCTGTGTGTGTGTCTGTGTGTGTGTCTGTGTGTGTGTCTGTGTGTCTCTGTGTGTGTCTCTGTGTGTCCGTGTGTGTCCGTGTGTGTCCGTGTGTGTCCGTGTGTGTCCGTGTGTGTCCGTGTGTGTCCGTGTGTGTCCGTGTGTGTCCCTGTGTGTCCGTGTGTATGTTGCATTTGTAGTTTTGGGGAAAAACTGAACACTATTTTTTACTAGGGCTACGGTACCCAGTTAAGATATTTCTGTTAGACTAGTAATCATTCATTTAATGCCATTAGTTGACTAGTAGCACGATTATGATATTAATTTAATTCATTTTTGTATATATACACACATATATACTGGGGAGTGGCATCGGATGTGATGGTTTGAGTGTCAGAGCTGAGAAAGAATATTATATTTAACTTTGCTAATTGTTCTAATTTGCAGAGAAGTATTAACCCATAAATGGATGGAAAGCTGCTCGTCATCTAATGGATGCCGCTATTGAGAGAAAATCACGTACGGTTAACATCATAATGAACGCGGTGCTAACTTAGCTTCCACACGCCGTATGAACACTTGGATATGCGGATAATAAAAGCGCACATTATCCAGGTCAGCGTTAGAGCGAGCGGCCATGCGAAATCTGCTAGAACTTATAAGTTTAAATGATAATCCATCTGAGGTCGCGGAACGATAGGCGAGCGTTTGGATTTCCTGCCCGACATGGAAAAATGTTTTATTGTTTGTTTTTAATGTTAAAGTAATTATTTTTAGATCATTACGATTTTGTTTGCATTTATTATTTTTTGCAATTTTTTTCCTTAATTCTTGTTACTGTTATGCAAAAAAAAGTGACATTGGTCGCATGCGTTGCTCTAAATTAATGCTGATTTTATTTTGTTATTTTTTTTAATTGTACTCAATTGCAGTATTGAAATAAAATTGTTTCGCTGTATTGTAATGAGAATGTTACTCGTGTGCTGAATGTAATAGTCACATTGCAAAAAAAATCATAATTATCCTAGAATATGCTGTATTTTCTTTAGACCAAATATAATTTCTCATTTCCGTCTTTAGATTTCAGGGCGACATATGAGACGTTTCTTCATTAGAGTCACACTTTAGGGCAGACGTGAACCTCATTTAACAAAATGTTTTTAATCTTCATTTACAATTCCAGTGATAATATCTGAGACTGGCGTCAGTGGCGCATGAAGTGTGTCTTTTATGGTCTGTGACGCTTTAATTGGGCAGAATGGGGTGTAAACGCGACGGGTCTTTGTCCCGGTGCCTGCAGGGTGTGTTTGAGGAGGTGGGACTCGTTTGACATGCCACATCCCCCCTTTCATGAGCACACACACACACACACACACACCCCAGAGGTTTGACATTTAATGATCCGGACACGAGCAGCTGTTCATTAGTGGATCCCTTTAGTGTCCTGACACCCACAAAACACTGCTTTATCTCCATCCGTGTACCAGCTGAACCTCACAACTCCAAACATCAAGAGCCGATCGCCCTTCAAAATCACCAATATACAGTTACAGTACGTGGATTCATTTTTCTTTAATACTAAATAAACAACCTGTCAATGCAATAACATGCTTTGCAAATAACAGCAACAAACAAACCATCTAATAAGAGAGAATTATAGTAAAAAATAAATTCCACCTATATATATATATATGCAAAAATCAACTAATACACATAATAAAATTGCAGTGTTGCTTAATGTTATGTTGATGACAAAATCAGAACAGATCATTTCTAAATATTACTATTATTTTGTTTTATTAATTTATTTTATTTGATTTATAAAAAATTAAGACTTGATTATTGAAAACATTACAGCACAGTTTTATAACATTGAATAAATCTCTTCTGTCTTTAATCTAGGGCTGCATAACGATTAATCGCAACTAATCGTTTGCAGAATAAAAGTTTTTGTTTACATCATATATGTGTGTGTACTGTGTAAAATAATTATGTATTTATAAATACACACACATGCATGTATATATTTAAAAAATATTTACATGTTTATATACATTTTTAGATTTAAATATAATTTATATTATATATAATTATAAATACTTAATATATAAATAGATTTTTTCTTACAATTATACATGCATGTTTGTGTATTTATAAATGCATAATTATACACAGTACACATATATGATGTAAACAAAAACTTTTATTCTGCAAACGATTAGTCGCGATTAATCATTATGCAGCCCTACTTTAATCTTTAACAGGAAATGACATCAGGAAACATTTTTCAAGCATGGTTCAAGTGACCCAATTCTGTTTTAGTTTTTTTACACTGATATGACCCAGGACAGCAGGAAAAAGTACATGGATTCGATGTTCTCAGATCAGTTTCAGGCCTCATTCATACGTGGAAACTAGAAATTACATTTGCGTCTGCCGTGCAAGCGTACAGATCGGCTATTCCCGCCAATGCTTGATTGAAAAAGCGACGGTCACGTGACTCTTTCACTGGTGCAGTGCAGGACGAAGGCTCAACCCAGTGTTTTGCTGACCTTTAAAGCTGGTGTGGAAAGCAAAAGTTTGTATTATCATTGCAAATCACACTGTTTTTATTTCCTTTTCAGCCTGAGCTGTTCCAGGTCAGTACATCTACCTCGGGTTGTTTCGCCAAGTTTATACTGTAATGCAGATATCGGGGTCACCTGTAAACCCTGATGATAATGAGCTGAACAAAACATTTCCCAAAACCTTCCCTAACTTGATGCAGTGCATCTTGTCCTGGTTTTGGAAGAGGGATTTTGAGCTGTAAAACTGCTGAATTTTTAAATATGATCACAGTAACGGAGCTTTTCACACGTTATCCTCTAAATAATTGACTTCACTGGAGAGATTCTGTCTGCATACACATGCTTGTTTAAGTGTGTCCCGTCTCAGGCTTTTGCTTTAGTTTCGGTGACTTTCTTTTGGTGGTATTTCAGCGTTCCCTGCTGAACATTAACCCATATTCCAGTCTGGGATTCCCCAGCAGACGTTCAGGTTAACACTTCTCATGCACACACACTCTGGCTCAGCTTTTGATTTTTCCTTCGGAAAGTGCGATCAGAGAGTCTGATTACTGACCTGGTGACCCCTAACCTCTGACCCGTCTGTATTATTCACAGGTGCGTGAGAAGAGGAGATACACTGCGCTCCGCATCAGAGACACCTCAGGACATGAGCCTCAACTTCTCTGGAGGTAAACACTTTTATTATTAATAATGTGCACCATATGTTAAAAATTAGGATGCCGAATAAACTTAAATTGAGGACGTTTTTTCCATGTGCAGGAAGCATTTTTTAATAAAATAATTTTATGTACAGTTTATGTACTAGATAAAAAAAAATGATGCAAAAAAGCTGAGCTGAAAACATCTCTGATGGTTTAGTGCAATTACTTTAACAATTCTATATTATTACTATATTATTTTACCATATGTTGGTTTTTAAAATTAAAAAATAACCAGCCTTTGTTAGTAAAATGTGTTTGCATCTATTTAACTGTGTTGGTCTGGGACGGTCTCTGTGCGTCCAGTTGCATCCAGTGACAACAAATCTGATTGCGGACAATGAAATCAAGTTGTCACAATATTCAAGAATTGCATTCGCTAATTTAATGAACTAAATTAAACAAGCAGCAAAAATCACTTTTTGAGTGTATATGCTGTCTAATGTGGCTCGACATGCTGCTTTTGTCATGCTGGGAATTTATGCGTACCCAGCATGCTTTGCTGTAACAGGCTGAGGTCAATGAAAGGAAAGAAGTTTCTGTGTTGTGATCAAGCACAAACTGGGTAGAGTATTTCAGTTTAGAGAGCGGAGTGGTATGTAGTTTTACCTACCAAACTCTTACTATATATAACAAGAGCGAGAGGAAATTTGAGTCTTATTGTATTATTCTATTATTGCAAGTTTTTACAACACCAAGTTACAGTTCATATCCGGCCCAGAATGAGCGAGTTTCACGTTTTTATGGACATATTTCATCCACCCTAATGTGTCTAAATGAATAAATTAAGACATAAATATGATATTTTACATTTGTACTAATAAAATAAAATGATAATTCTGTCATATCAAAATTAAGATTAATGTCAATGTTTTGTAATCTCAGGTGGGTTTTGAGATTGAACTTGTTTAGCTGGGTCCTGGAATGGACACGTTTGGTGACTCCTGTGCTTAAGTAAATTATGATGAACGCTGTTACATTAATGAAATGTTGCACTTAAATCATTTTAGTGTGCCGGTCTGGCTCTGGATTTCTTGACGTTGTGTTCTGCTGACCTCTCGTAGAACAGCCCGTGATTATTTGCATGATGCTTGCAGCGCAGGCGTAACTTTGCACCGAAGCTTGTGGCTCTTCTGAGCAGAGACGGCTTTGAGATCTCAGAATGTTTCTTTGAGATGTGCCTCTGAATTGCACAAGAAATGAATGAATGAATTTGCGACTGCAAAATCTATTTATAAGCACATTCTATCTCGTTAACCAGAACTATTGTTGTGGCCATGTCCACACTAATACGTGTTCGTTTGAAAACGTATATTTTTCTCTCCGTTTTGGCCTTCCGTCCACACTGAGACGCCGTTTAAGTCAACGAAAACGTAGCTTTTGGAAAACGCTCTCCAAAGCGGATAGATTTGAAAACGCCGTTTTCGCGCTGTAGTGTGGGCTGTGAAGCCGAAGGGATTTGAAAACGATGACGTAAGTTTAGTCATGTGATCCATGTTGTACCAATGGATATTCATGTTTACTGGTATTGTGCCTGTTAATTATGTGCGATTCACTTTTACACTGGTGCTAAAATATGTTACTTCTTATAACTATGTTCTTCATATCACAGTAGCCTACTGCAAAGATGACAGAAAATGTACTCACATTTGCTGTCCTGCGGCAATACAGGAGAGCAGTCGCGCTTTAGACCAAACATGGAGAGATATTTTGAGAAATAAATTGCGCAATAACTTTATTTATTTTTCCATCTGTATCATCTCAGTGAGCTTTTGTGAGGTTTCACGCATGCGGAGTAAGGTGAATTTAGAAGTTTCTCATCCACACTGAAACGCTTGAAAATGCTAGTGTGGACGGAGAGCGTTTTTAAACGAAAACGCCGTTTTTAAATGTATCCGGATTAATGTAGACGTAGCCTCAATCATGACTGAAAACAAAAACAGCATTCAATCTTCGCCCCTCTGTTAAAATGAAATGCTATAAGCACCCAAATGATTGTCTTAACAAGTTATTCATTGAATCATTCAATCAAATGATTTGTTCAAAACGGCTGATTCATCAGGAACAAAACAGAAGTGACTGAGTGAGTCGTTGAGTCATTGATTCATTTGAACGATTTGTTCAAAAACGGCGATTTAGTCAGTAACGAGACTGAAACTGTGTTGAGGCATGGCTCTACTGTATGGAACTGTTTTCATTGGCAAAATAGAGGAAAAACTAGGGAAGCTTGTTTCTGTCATGGAATAAAACTTTAAAAGATAATTGCGAGTCAGAATTGCGTGAGATAAATTACAAATATTTATTTTTAAAATTCTTAATTGCGAGTTCATATCTCGCAATTATGACTTTATAACTTGTATATATCACGCAATTTTGAGATTAAAAAAAAAGACAGAATTGCGAGAGTCACCATTTTGTTTTGTATTCTGTGGTGGAAACAAGCTTCCAGAAGAAACAGACAATATTGTGTCTAAACTGTAAGTCACCGAATAGCCTATTAACTTATTGTTTATTGAATTGTTGTATCACATTTGCAAACGTGCTGATATTCGGGAAAACAGCACTTTTGCTTGTGTGATATTGCATATAAATATTAAAAACAAGAACTTATGCAGAGACTTTTTTTTGCACCATATCTTGTTTTTTAGAAGCATTTTTATTCATTTTGTTGGCATTTTTGTGCCAAGCCCCGTTAACTTCCACCGCTGGTGTGTGTGGGCTGCGTTTCGAGCGCAAGCCGAGGTGAAACATAGCAACGGCTGCTACTGCTTGAGCTGTAAACAGCGTTTTATTAGAGTGAAATTGCGGCAGAATAACTCCCCTTCACGTTGGTCTCCCAGCGTTGGGAAAGGGCTGAACTCTCCTCGTGTGCCGTCATGACATTCACTGAGCCGACATGAATTACCATCTGTGGAATTAGGCCAAATATGCGCTTTGTACAACTAAAGTGAGACCGTTTGTCGTCTGGTTCCTTAAATGCAGAATTCTGACTTCAGTTTGGAGAGTTATCTGTCTGGATTTTGCTTAAGGTGTGTTTATAGGCAGTGGGTTTGGTTTAAAATAGCAGCAAATGCACAAATCCACATCAGAACTCGCATGCTGAATGTGTACAGAGGTAAACGAGAGCACACACACACACTCTCCAGCCAAACATATGTTCACACATACACACTTGGGTTCCAAAGTTAACACTCGCCCAGTGCCAAATGTGTGGAAAAATTGGCTTTAGCGTAATAATGCCAGATATTCACCAGCTGTCGGGTCATCTTTTCATGATCTGCAACATTTATATTTTTTCATTTAGCAGATGCTTTTATCCGTAGCATTACATCGCATGGATTAAATCGAGTAAGAATGATTGTCTGAGCATTGATGACTGATGATTCTGCTAAAGACACTTTTACCTCAGTGAAAAATATATGTAGCCTATTTACATTTACTATGAATTGTGTTTTCACATTTTAGTTTCGCAAGTGACCTGTGCCTGTTTACATAGAATTAAATCTGTGCTTTTAAATCTAAATGATTGTTTCTAAAAATAAAATGGGAGGTTGAGACTGGGCTTAAAGGAGGGGTTTTGTTGCTTTTTTTGTATTTAATCTTCTACAGTATATTAATGCTTTAATTTAATAAACCTTTCGAGTTTATGCTAATAATAGTGTGTATATGTATATATATGTATATGTATGGTCTTAACGTTTTTATTATTATTTAACTGTCGAAATAAAAACAACGGGATGTTTTTTTGCTGATGCTTTTAAAACTAAATTATTGTTTCTACTTTTCATTATTGAAATGGGAAGTTGGGCCAGGACTTAATGATTGGAATGCAAGCTGATGTCATCTGTGTTTTTGATATGTTTCAACGAAGAAGATTTATTTTTTATATATATTCTAGCATGGATATAATGAGCTCAAAGATGGTGCTTCACAGAGAGTGAATGCGCCACATGCATTAGTCTCCCGTGTTTTGAAATCATTCCCTTGTCTGTTCCGCTTCCACATTCTGCCAGTGTGTGTGTGTGTGTGTGTGAGAGAGAGAGAGATCAGGCTCTCTGCATTGTGCCTGCGTCATCCGGCCCCTTCATTCATGAAAAGTGTGACGTGAGCAGTCGCCCTCTCTCTCTCTGTGTGTCTCTCTCTGTCTCTCTCTCTGTCTCTCTCTCTCTCTCTCTCTCTCTGCTGGCTGGTTTCAGCTGTTTCTCTGCTGAAGAGGAGGATCATGTATGGCATCTCCGTCAGCTGTGAGTAATCCACTGCAGCTCTGCGTTTGCATGCTTGTGTTACGCTTCAGTGTTGTTCTTTTCCTTCCTCCTGTGTATTTGTTGTCCCTGTATGTGTCTTCTTTCTTGTACATGCTTTGTGATGGCTGTTTAGAGTTGAAGATGAGTAACTTGAGTGAGTGTGTGTTAGTGTGCGTATGAGCTATATTTGTCTTGTTTGATGCGCCGATTCTCCTCCCGCCGCACTCTGTTGAAGGACAGATGGAGCAGCCAACAGGGATACACGCTACACACACACACACACACACACACACACACACACACGCATATGTAACTTAATGACTTCTCTCAAGGGAATCGCATGTCATACATTTTAAAAATGCGTCTCTTTCCGCTTCTTTTGTGTTGCCTTTTGTCCAGATTGAAATCTTTAATTACACAATATAGTCATTTTTTGCTTAATTTCAACTAAAATGGATTTACATAATAGCTGTTTAAATGCTTATTAATAAAATGTTCTCTTTATTTGGCACTTGATGGATGCAAGCCAAAAGCTAAATAATGAAACTGATTGTTTCGACTGTAAATTCTGAGCCTCGTTCGAAAGTGTTGTAAAATAGTCAATATTCACACACCTTCTGTATTAATGCTTTAAGTTACTGTAGTGCTGTAACTATAGTTTGCTTTATTATTTAACTTCTTCCTCATTTTGACTCTCATGATACCAAAGTTTCTGAAGTTGGTACCAGTACCAGTAAAATTAGTATTATATTATATTATTGCAGGGCCTAAGTCTTAACACACGTTCTATCTCTGGACAGTTGACATGCCAGTGCTTCATCGCCTTAATTAGTGCCTGTGCTAATCCTTAATTTAAATATTCAAGCCAAGAAGCGCAAAAGGAACTCAATTTGTTACTCACGCGCTGTTTTATGTGCAGACATCCAAATATATATATACAATTTTTTTTTTTTTTTTTTGGGTCGTCAATATTCTAATATTTTTTATATATATATATATAGAATTATTTTTTTTTGGCCATTAAATGGTTATATATTAGGGCTGTCAGTTAAACGTGTTATTAACGGCGTTAACTCAAACCCATTTTTACGGCGTAAATTTTTTTATCGCGAGATTAACGTTCTTTTTGGCCTAGCAAACTGTAGTTTGTTTCACTTGCTTTTGCTACAGGATGCGTCATGCGCGGCGCGGTCAAAGTTCAAAACAGTTCAACTTTTGCCGCTGCGTTCTGTGTCGACAGCCCAGCGCTGCGCATTCCACTTCCTGTCTGAAAGCAAAACTACAACACCACACCGGATCTAGCTAGACCGAAAACAACAGGCACGCGCACACACTTGTTTGGGCTTGCGAGCCGGCCAAGGAGAAGTAGGCTGGGTTAACGTTACGTTTTGTGTGGATGACGAGCGCGAGACGCCGAAATGGATGCCAATAAGATTCTGAATGGAAAGTTTAAAAAGTTGCCAAATGGTTCCATTGACGAGACCAAAGTGATCTGTGTGTTTTGTCGTTGTGAACTGAGCTATCATCATCGCTGCACGTCCAGTCTGAAATACCGCTTGATGGCCACACACACACACACACACACACACACACACACACACACACACACACACACACACACACACAGCTGATGCGCGTTCTCCGCCCCCTCGTCAATATCAGCACCTCGTCAGTATTTCTTTCACCCTTTTATTGATGGACAGTTACATTGTGTGAGATTATTTGCTCAAAGTGAAAATGTTAGTGTGAAATTGAACACAGTATATGCCAATGTTGTTTTCAATAAAAAAACATTTGCCGATCCACTTTTCCATGTTGATAAAAGCATTAAAACGAGAAAAAATAATGGGTCAAAAAGAAATCGAGAGATATTTAGAATAGATAAAAATGTGCGATTAATTGCGAGTTAACTATGACACAATGCGATTAATCACGATTAAATATTTGAATTGTTTGACAGTACTAGTGTGTATGTATGTGTGTGTATATATATATATATATATATAATTTTTTTTTTTTTTTACCGGCCATTAAATGGTTTTAAGCAAAAAAGGAAGTTATGACACCAAATATATATATATATATATATACACACACACACAGATTGTCATACAGCCTAGTCCTCTATTTGTCTTTTTGTTTGTGATGTCTGTTATATTGGGAAATCATGTCTGTAACCCAGATGCAATGGAGGAGAGCAGCTCAGTTTGTTTCTAAGCATGTTTATATAACCTCACGCTGGTCGCCAGAGGTTTAAATCAGCAGAGAGAGAGAGACGGAACTGCTCATACAGACTAATAGAAGAGCTTCTTCAGCCGGTTGTAAAGATGGAGTATAACGCAAGACTGCTGCTTGTGTGTGTGTGTGTGTGTTCAGTCCGCAGCAGCTAATGGAAGTGCCAATGTAAAGTATTGATTGTGTCAGAGCTTTAAAAGCGTGGGGGGTGAGAGAGAAGAGCTGTAAGTGCCAGTAATCTTGAGTCGTGTCGTGGCTGTGTCATTATATTGTGTGTGTGAGGGTCAGTCTCCTGCATCATCATCTTCATGCTGTGGAGCATCAGCTGGAGTCGCTCTCTCGTGTCCTGCGCGCTGGGATCTTTCTCATCACAACTGAGCTGAAGCTTTTCTGTCTTGTAATTCCTTGCTTCTTTCTGTGTCCGTAAAGTATTTTAATCAAGTTCTGGAAGTAAAAATCCCATTCATGTTCTCCCTAGGGGAATTGATTGAACAATAGCTTATAAACCATTAAAGACGGACCTTCTGTGAGCTAGTATATCTCACAACATCAATCTGTGTTATTTTAAATAATATAATTTAACAGTGGACTTCCTGGTGGAAAAACTACATTACCCATGATCCTGCAGAGAAATCTCTACCAATCAGAGAATCATGGCAAAATTACTTTTGAATTACGAAATGCTCTCAAACTTAAATATTTGTATTTATTTGCATGAAGAATGAATGGGGAAAAACACTTAAAAACATTTCTTACAAACTGATGAAGTTGTTTAGGCAAAGATAAACATTTACAAAAAATTACGCATGTAATATATTATCCATCCATCCACACACACACACACACACACACACACACACACACACACACACACACACACACACACACTCACACAGGCACACATAAGTATGTTTGTAGTGGATGGTTTTCAAAAAGTACAGTCTGTACTTTTCTGTTTTTTCAAACTCTTTTTTTGCTTCAAATCAAAGTTTGTAATTGTGATTCTCCTCGTAGCTGATGGGTTTGGTTTATGGCTTATAAATTTTTTTTTTTTTTTTTTTTTTTTTTTTTTTTAAATGAACACTTGGGATTCCAGGCTCAGCGTCTCTTTATCAAACACGTTTGGAGAGGGTCTGCGTGATGCCGGTTCCCCGGGGCTCTGAGTCTCCTGAGATCATGGGCCCTGCGGCTCTGTGACGTCGAACTGATGCACGGCTTCACAGTGTGTGTGTGTGTGTGTATTCCTCCCGTCTCCGCAGTCTTTTTTTAGCCGGCTGCTGCATCAGTGTTATTATGACTCACCTCATACTCCCACAAACCACCAGCCGTATTTGCAGGATTTACACTCGCTGTTCTTAAATCACTCCCCCTGCGAAATGAATGAGTTTGTGTGAGTGTGTGTGGGAAGGGAGAGGTGGTGATTTGCCCACGGGTTTGCTGTTAAGATCCAAACTTCATCCAGTATGACCATCTTGTGCATGATCACACTTACAGTGAATTTGTGCGTTGGTGATGTAGAAGCGTAGAGAGAGTTTGCTGTAAAGTTTGTACTATGGTGTTTGCATTTGTTTATTATATTTCAAAACAAACATACATTGAAACAATTCACAAGATGATTCCTATGAGACAGTTCTTTTGAGTGAATCAAAAACATAGAGTGAACAGTGTGGTCTGATTCATGAAAACATGATTCTGATGAGCCGGTACTTTTATTTATCCAGTTTACCTGAATCAGTCACAGATGCTACCGAATCAACACCTGAATCACTGTTAGATGAATCTTTGCGCTGAATCAGTCACAGATGCTACCGAATCAACACCTTAATCACCGTTAGATGAATATTTGTGCTGAATCAGTCACAGATGCTACCGAATCATCCCCTGAATCACTGTTCGATGAATCTTTGCGCTGAATCAGTCACAGATGCTACCGAATCATCACCTGAATCACTGTTAGATGAATCTTTGCACTGAATCAGTCACAGATGCTACCGAATCAACACCTGAATCACTGTTAGATGAATCTTTGCGCTGAATCAGTCACAGATGCTACCGAATCAACACCTTAATCACCGTTAGATGAATATTTGTGCTGAATCAATAACAGATGCTACCGAATCATCCCCTGAATCACTGTTCGATGAATCTTTGCGCTGAATCAGTCACAGATGCTACCGAATCATCACCTGAATCACTGTTCGATGAATCTTTGTGCTGAATCAATCACAGATGCTACCGAATCATCCCCTGAATCACTGTTAGATGAATCTTTGCACTGAATCAGTCACAGATGCTACCGAATCAACACCTGAATCACTGTTAGATGAATCTTTGCGCTGAATCAGTCACAGATGCTACCGAATCAACACCTGAATCACTGTTAGATGAATCTTTGCGCTGAATCAGTCACAGATGCTACCGAATCAACACCTTAATCACTGTTAGATGAATCTTTGTGCTGAATCAGTCACAGCTGCTACCGAATCAACACCTTAATCACTGTTAGATGAATATTTGTGCTGAATCAATCACAGATGCTACCGAATCAACACCTGAATCACTGTTCGATGAATCTTTGTGCTGAATCAATCACAGATGCTACCGAATCATCCCCTGAATCACTGTTAGATGAATATTTGCGCTGAATCAGTCACAGATGCTACCGAATCAACACCTGAATCACTGTTAGATGAATCTTTGCGCTGAATCAGTCACAGCTGCTACCGAATCATCCCCTGAATCACTGTTAGATGAAGATTTGTGCTGAATCAGTCACAGATGCTATCGAATCAACACCTGAATCACTGTTATATGAATCTTTGCACTGAATCAGTCACAGATGCTACCGAATCAACACCTGAATCACTGTTAGATGAATATTTGGGCTGAATCAGTCACAGATGCTACCGAATCAACACCTGAATCACTGTTAGATGAATCTTTGCACTGAATCAGTCACAGATGCTACCGAATCAACACCTGAATCACTGTTAGTTGAATCTTTGCACTGAATCAGTCACAGATGCTACCGAATCAACACCTGAATCACTGTTAGATGAATCTTTGCGCTGAATCAGTCACAGATGCTACCGAATCAACATATATATATGTATATATATATATGTGTGTGTGTAAATATTAACAATGACCGTGCAACTAAATTTTTATTTTCAATTTTTTTTTAATTATGTATTTATACAATAATAACCTATTTTTTGTAGATGTGTGTGTTTATATAGAGCGAAGAGTGCTTATATTGCATGGTTATCAAAATATTTTTAAAAAATCTTCTGACTTACTGTTAAAAGAAACCTACATTATGTATGTTATCGTGATATGAAATGATTCTCACCATGAGAAAAGCATTTGTTCCTGTCATCCGCCCCTGCTCACGCTGAAGCTGCTCACTCGACGTCAGACTGCCACTAACTAAAGCATGTATTCAGGCCGTTCATGTCCCTGTGTACTCTTATGATTTCAGCTCTGAGTAAACAGCAGCATTAGGATCCCAGAGGAGGAATAACTGGGCAGGCTCTGATCCGAACCCGGAGTAAACCCAAAGCAGGATCAGCACAGCTCAGGACACGCATGCAGGGACAGGTAGTGTGTGTGTGTGTGTGTGTGTGTGTGTGTGTGTGTGATAGATGCAGTGAATGTCAATGATTTCCATTTGAAGACTCAGAATATTGTTGGATCATCATATTTTGATTGACTTTTGCATTGACAGACTTTAGGAATATATTGCAGTATTTGATAAACACAACATTGCAATGCTTTTATTTTACCATTATGTTTCCTGAAGGCTGTATTTACTTTATTTAAAATTCAGTAGCAAAAGCAGTGTTTGAGTCGTAGGTTTGATTCATTTCCATGAATCAGTTCAAACTGTCTTCAGTGAACTGATTCAGAGCTATGATTCATCAATTCATTTGTACAGGTGAAACTCGAAAAATTAGAATATCGTGCAAAAGTTAGTGTATTTCAGTAATATATTTAGTATATATACATATGCATGATTATACTTTTCAGAGGGCTGACATTTCTCTTTTTAAAATCCTTTTTATTTTTTTTATTTCATGTAATATTTTATATTTAATAGTTAATAGTTTAGATTTTGAATTTGGGGTTTTCATAAGCTGTAAGCCATAATCATCGAACTTGTAACTTTTGCACGATATTGAGTTATTTGAGTTTCTCCTGTAAATAACACATTAGCTTACATTGTACTGAAAATTCAACTTAAACACACTGAGGGTTTTGTTACAGTTTTGGTTATTAGTTTTGAGCTATATGGGACTGGGCCAATAATTTCCAGTAATTTCTTTAGTCAGAACTGTTCTGTTTTTCCCCATCAGTACCTCATCTGTGGTCCGAGCAGATTATTTACAGGTTTACCCTGCTTTACCATAGTAGAGACTGTTACTAAAGCAGCTTTTCCTATCAAGTTGTGCGCCAACACACACATCAGGAGACTGTCCATGTCTTTGTGTTACATTTACATTACATTCATTCATTTAGCAGACGCTTTTATCCAAAGCGACTTACAAATGAGATCAATAGAAGCAGTTCAACTAACAGTAGGACAACAAAAAGTAAGTGCTACAACCTTTCTCAGTCTAATCTAACGCAGAACCTGTAAAGGTTTTTTTTTTTTAATAGAAAGGAAGAGAAAAGTGTTAGTATGACTGGAACAAGTGCTGCCGAAAGAGATGCGTCTTCAACCGTTTCTTGAAAAACTTGATTTTATTATGAGGGACTTTCCATGTTGGCAATGTTTGGAATAGCACACCACACTAGCTATGTTTCCCTCCAAACTTGTGAATTTCATTTGTTTGCAAAATTGTAATATGGCATAAAACATTTGCAAATAAAGCAGCGATTCCATCCCATGTGTTCATGAGAACAAAATCATCACTTCCTGGTAAATTTACACAATATATCTGTAATAAAAATGGAAGTTGCTGCAATCGGGCTTAAATAATATTAATGTATTGTATTAAATAATATTTAGCATTAATAAAATTATAGTTCATATATACTGTAAATATTCAGAAATTGAAAACTAAATGCATAAAATGACACCAATTTTTAGTTATTAACTTTGTTTACTTTTACTTTATTTCAATTAACAAAGTAATGTGACAGCATTGTGGCATACTATGGTTTGAAATGTGTTCTGTTGCATTGTACATACTTTTTATATATTTCATTCAGCATTTTGTGTTGTTTTATAGTAAAAAATAAATAAATAAAAAAAATCCTTAAAACAAGACACATTTACTTCAGGCAACATTGCATACAATTATTTTCATTGAATGTTCAAATTATTTTTTTTGTCTTACATTAGTAGCAATTCGTTCTTTTTTTAAAGCATTAATGTAATAACATCTAGTGGTTTATTATTAAATCAAGAAATATTTGCAAATGGAAGAAGAAAAAAAAACGTTGAAAACAAATCTTAATTTTGCTTTAAAATTGAATAAATGTATTAAATAAAATGTTGCATTAATACCATACTGTAATTAATTAATCAGAAATTGAAACTACAAGCAGAGTAAATGCATGCATTTTAAAAATGGCTGTATTTTGTATTATATTACAATACCAGACATCCCTACATCAGCATAATCCATTCCAAAGGAGGTTGTTGCCATTTTAGATGCTTGATAATTGGCTAAAAGCCTCTGGTGGTCTTTGGGATGTTGATGCTCACGACGGCTTGCTGAACTCTGAGCTTTGCATTGTTCGCTGTGATTGATTGGCCTCTCACATCTGTCAGTCATGAGCTCTCAGCGTGTGATTGGACGAGGCTCAGACTGATGGGCTCTTTGTTGTTTCAGCAGCTGTTCTCGACCCCCGACACACACATCATAGTGGAGTGTGTGTTTGCTCTTAGTGTCGGCAGGGCCCGTTTAAAATCATGTTTTCACCTTCATGTTGACATTACAGCTCATTGTGTTTAGCAGAGGTTTTCAAAATTAATAATAATTAAATAAGTTACAATGCACAGGAAGTGCAGTTTCATTCTGCATTCTAAACACTAGTCATCGTGAGATTAATCACAAATCATTTGAAAAGGCACAAGATTTCCAGGTTTTTTCAAGAAAAATATTATAATAGAATAAATGTATAATTATTTGTCAACATTTTCCAGATTAAATAAGTTAAATGTTGCAATTCTATTCTGCTTTCTGGTTGGAAATCATGAGCTTAATCACAAATTATTTGAAAGGCAATATATAAATACAAATATTATTTATCTTATTATTAATATATATTTTTTTTATTCTGTTGAAAGATTATTACATTAATTATTTAATAGAAGTTTGTTGTTATTTTTATAAACATTTTCCAGTTTTAAATTCATTAAACATGTTTAGGGGTTACTGGCATGAAAACATTTGAAACCTCCTGTAGTGTTTGTTTGTTTTGTTTTTAAATATGCAAGTATTAATGCCGTTTTGTAAACAAACTAAAATGTCCAAACTTAAAAATTTAATTTAATACATTTTTAAATCCTATTTCTTGACAGGTTTGTGAGATTCAGCCTCACACACACATCTGTGAACTGTGTGTGTGTGTGTGTGTGTGTGTGTGTGTGTGTGTGTGTGTGTGTGTGTGTGTGTGTGTGTGTGTGTGTGTGTGTGTGTGTGTGTGTGTGTGTGTGTGTGTGTGTGTTTATGAATCTCTGCACACTACAATTGTTTTTTTTTTTGTGGATGATCCATAATTGTTGTTTTAGGCCTGTCGGTGGATATGATCTTTACATAAGAGTTCACAGTGGTGCAGTGCAAGGGAATATCAGCGTGCTTGTGCCCTAAGCCTGAGTGTGTGTGTGTGTGTGTGTGTCATCCGCTGTGGCACAGAGCAGATTGTGCATCTTCTTGTGTCAGATGTGGGGGATCTGGGTGTGTGTCTGTTGACCATCGACAGGAACCTGATCCTCCAGCCCCACCAGCTGTCCCGTCCCCAGATCCACCAGCTGTCCCGTCCCCAGATCCACCAGCTGTCCCCAGATGAAGTGGGACATATTTCTTTCTTTTTTTTTTTTTTAAATAAAATAAATGTACATTTAGTTGTGAAGATCTGCTACTGCTAATCAGGGTAATTGGGGGAGGAGCATTCTCATTTGTGACTGGACAAAAATTTGCGTGTGTGATGAATCCGTATTTCTGGAACAAACCGGTTCCTGGTTCAGCAGTGCTGACGGCCGATGTGCAGAACGCACCCGTGTGTATCGAGACGCTCAGCCCAGTCGACGGATTAGTGGATCTCTCTCGTTCTGGCTTCCTGCACGTCTCTCTCTGTCTCTTTTTCTTCTCTCGGTTTTTCTCTTGTCAGAAAGAAGCATACTTTATATTATTATTTTTATGAATATCAAGTTCATTAATAACAGCAGCGGGGTTAGTTATCTAGTTGGACAGGAACTGCATTATAAGACCCAGATATTATTTATATCAGCACTGCCACCCAAACTCATGAATAATTCACAGCACTTCAGATTGATGTTGGCCGGACCAGACTGATCTGATCTGGACTGGACTGGACTGGACTGAACTGGACTGAACTGGACTGGACTGATCTGGACTGAACTGGACTGATCTGGACTGGACTGGACTGGACTGAACTGGACTGATCTGGACTGGACTGAACTGAACGGGGCTGGACTGGACTGATCTGGACTGGACTGATCTGGAATGGACTGGACTGGACTGAACTGGACTGAACTGGACTGGACTGATCTGGACTGAACTGGACTGATCTGGACTGGACTGGACTGAACTGGACTGATCTGGACTGGACTGGACTGGACTGAACTGGACTGATCTGGACTGGACTGAACGGGGCTGGACTGGACTGATCTGGACTGGACTGATCTGGAATGGACTGGACTGGACTGGACTGATCTGGACTGGACTGAACTGGACTGAACTGGACTGGACTGATCTGGACTGAACTGGACTGATCTGGACTGGACTGGACTGGACTGAACTGGACTGATCTGGACTGGACTGAACTGAACTGAACGGGGCTGGACTGGACTGATCTGGACTGGACTGATCTGGAATGGACTGATCTGGAATGGACTGGACTGGACTGATCTGGACTGGACTGGACTGATCTGGACTGGACTGGATATAGAAGCAGAACTAAACTGTTGCCATGACCAGCGTGTCTCTCCACGTGTCAATGCATTCTGGCAAGACTGTTGTTTCTTTCCCCTCCAGACTGTAACTCTGAGCCGGAGTGGAATTACACACACACACACACACACACTCACTCACTCTCACACAGGTTTGAGGGTTACCTGAGCAAACGCTCTCTGGTTTCCTGCTCCACTCTCGGCACACGTGATGCATTATTGATGCTGTTCTGCTGCAGCTCTATCACAGCCACTCACAGGATCATCTTACGCTGATAAACACACCAGATACCCCACATTAATACCCCACCGCATATAGTAGGCATGCACGATATATTGCCATTTTATTTATTTATTTGTTTGTTTGTTTGTAGTTTGTTTTTATTTATTAAATAATTGAATTATTATTAATATTAATTATATATTTTTTGCTTTGTTTTGTTTTTGTTGTTTTATTTATTTCATTTATTTGTTTGTTTTTAATTTTGTTTATTTTTTGGTATTTGTTTATTCATCTTTTATTTTCCATTTATTTTTATTTGTCTATTTATTGTATTGTTGTTATTATTATTTGTTTATTTTTATTTCTAGTCATTTATTATTTATTTAAAATAAATATTTATTCATCTTACATACTGTTAACTGTAGTGGAATGATGCTTAAATTCACTTACAAACTATTTATTTTTGTTTTAATTTTTCTTTTTACAAAGTTTTGTGGATTTTTAATATCAGCCATTTATCTTGTCATCCTCCGCCGTCCTCACTGAGAGAAAAGATTGATATTTTTGGGTTGGCATGTGCTGATAATAGTTCGCTGCCTGAGCAGATGTGTGAGCTGCTTTAAGGTGGAAGTGTTTCTCCTGTTTCTCACTAATCTGCTTTATCTGATCCGGAGCGTCCATTCTATCAGAATGGGAAAAGCTGATCCGGTTGCCGTTTCTCTCCTCTGACTCTCGGCTCTGATGGACTCTGACTCTCGCTGTTCTTTTGGGGTTTCATGACAGGTTTTTGAAGATGCTTTGTCTCTCTGCGTGTTTCATCCATGAGTGCAGAATATACTAAAATATATATTTATGTGAGTGTGCTTTGGGTTTATAAGGACATGATTGGATAAACAGAGCTGATTTTTCCCAGGTCATGTGTTTGAGTTTTGCTTTGGTAACTAAGAGTAGCGGGTCAGTTTGTTTGGCTATAATGATCAATAGTGGCTGAGAATACAGCAGCTGTCAGAGGTGGATCAGTATGTGTGTGTGTTACCCATAATCCTCAGTAAAACCCTCTTGTTCAATCTCAACCTTTTATCAGTGTGTAAGTTTTGAGCAGGAGTTAGTCGCAATATAGAAAGTTTTAATATACTTCTTTTTGTACATGGTAAAACAAATTCACACTATAGTCACACTACATTAAACATGACGCGTCTTCTGATTGGCTGTGATTGTGTCAAGAGGACAAACAGACTTTCAATTGGCTAAGAACAACAAACACCAGTGCAAATATTACAGTAAACTATAAGGGTTAATCTGCACAATATATTTATGTACATAATAAAGTGTGTGTGTGAGATCACAAGTAGACGAGGCAGACAAATTCCCGTTTTAATCCGTCTCTTTTTTCGGATTTAGACCCGCCAAAACGTTTTTCAACGTTTTAGACCCCGTTTATTACACCTGTATTTAGCATCGTCCGTTTGTGATCCGAACGCATCTTAATATCAGGTGTAAACGGCCATAAAGGTTCCTGACCTCAGTTTCAGACACTAATGCGACCAAAATAATTTCTGTTTTGGGAGAGTTGGTCTTGTGTAACTATAGCAGCAGATTATCAGATGTTCGTGTGTGTGTGTGTGTGAGAGAGTGATGGTGGGCTGCGAGCGATGTGTGCCAGATGTTTCTCTCTCCGAGCTTCTAATACTCGTTCCGCTTTAATCTCAGAGCTGCACTAACACAGTCGATCAACAGAGGCCGGATCACAACCACGGCTTCCCGGAATCTCTCTCTTTAAAGAGATAATCATCATTAATGCAAATGCCTCCAATCCCTCTCCCGCTGTGTGCGGAACGAGATTGGAAATTAAAATGATCAACTGTTTCAGTCTTTATTTAGCAGCCAGAGCTGTAATTGCTGTTAAAACGTTTGTTTATATATCACAAATTCATGATTACATATTTCCGAACCCAAGTGAGATGCCTGTCTGTCTGACGGTAGTTTCTTTTTGCTAAATCTTAATGCAGCATCACATGCATGCTTCACAGCATGAGACACAGTTATCCCAGAATGCATTATGACAAAATCCATTAAAAAAAAAAAAACATTTATTTATAGGGGAAAAAAACAATACTTTTATTCCACTAGGATGCATTAAATTGATTGAAAGTGACAGTAAAGACATTTATAATATAAGAAAAAAAAAGTACTTTTGAAATGTCCTTTGCACTCATGTCGCGTTGTTTGTGGGGGGGTTTCAGTGTCTTATTTCATGCCCCAGTTTTAAAAACTGTCAATCCATCAAGCTGGTTTTAAATGTAGAAATGTCCTGAAATTTTAAAACTTTTGAAATGTCCTGTGCACTCGTGTCTCAATGTTTGTGGGTTGTTTTCAGTGTCTTATTTCATGCTCCAGTTTTAAAAACAGTTTGTAACCAGAAAAAAAGAAAAGTCAATCCATCAAGCTGTTTTTAAATGCAGAAATGTCCTGACACGCCTCTCTCTCTGTCTGCAGGTGTGTCATAAACCCAAACAGAAGTCATCCGTAACGCCTTGTCGCTCATTTCCTGTCGGGTGAGGAGGGCGTCTGCCCATGCACACGCACGGCACCATGGGAAGCTCCCCGGAGGTGCTGTCCTGGACATCGTGTCCCAGTCTGCTAGTGGGGAAGCTGAAGGAAGAGCTCAAGCTCACGGTCGTCGGAGACTCCATCAAGAAGACTAGCAGCAACATTTCTCCTCAGGCTCTCCTGCCTCCTCCACCTTCTCCTCCACAGATCATCTCAGACCTCGCTCCTCCCACAACTCTTCCCGTTCCTCTTCAGCAGCTCTCGGTCCCGTGCAGAGACGAGGAGCCAGGCGGGGTCAGTCCTCCATGCACCGCTCTCAGCGAGGACTCCACGCGGGAACAGGGACACTTCGAAAACAGCGTGCTTCAGCTGCAGGAGCACGAGGAGGCCGAGTCTCCGGGATCCTGCGGTCAGGGAGGCTGTGGAAGTGGTGGAGAGGAGAAGAACGAGAAGAGCGGGTGTCCGGTGGAGCACAGCGGGAACGACACGCACCACCTCCCACATGACGACATCAAACTGCACTTTCACAGAGCCGGGCCGGGGAACGGAGGATTCCTGGAGGGGCTGTTTGGATGTTTGAGACCCGTGTGGAATATCATCGGGAAGACTTACTCGACTGAGTACAAACTTCAGCAGCAAGGTTAGTGATGAGTACGTTCAGGGCTTATTTTCTTTTCTTGCCCATCCAAAAATGTCACTGGCCCGACCAACAACAAAAAACATCAGGCTCATATTGTGAAAGAATGGTTGGGAGAGAGCATAAGATAAGGAATCATTTTCACACATGAATTTGTAACATAAACACAAAAGATGGAACGAAATCACTTTAAAGATGTAGGGTACCATACGATGAGTTTTTGCAGTGATTATATTTAAGTGCCATACAAGTAACAACAAATGTATTCACCCGTATATACATATCAGTTTAATAGTTTGTGTGATAGGAAAAACCTGAGTTTCCAACGCAGTTTGTCATAAGCCTCTAATGTTGTAATGAGTCCAGCATTCTCAAAGTCAATGACGCCACGATAATTTCAGTCAGTAAACATCCACGGGAAGTTCCACGGGTTTAAGAAGTTCAAAGACGACAAACTCAGTCAATATAATCCATTGGTAATTACGCGGTCGAACTTATCATAAAACAGTCCAATAGAGAAACTTGTCTCAAGACTTATTTAGCATTTTGCTCAATTAGTACATAAGGCTTAAATGAGTGGCAAAGAAAAAAACTATTTCCCCTCAAAAAGCTAAAAATCACAGATGAATACAATGAGCTACAGCTCACATCCCTGTTTTAGTTACCTCACTTCTTCTCTGCTTATATCCGCATCCTCCCCCCTCAGAACTGATGACAAAGCACTAGTAACTGTGAATTCAACCTAGAACTGTTACAAATTGTCCAGACCTTAAAGGGACAATAAGTAACTTTTTAGGTAATTTATAATCTAAAATCAATATTTGTATTCATAAATATGTCCCCAATGGTGTACAAATACTTCTGCCAATTATTTGATTTATCCTCGTAAATGAAGAATTTATTATTTCTATACATGGGATGGGTAAGTCCACGGAGGCTTCCATGTAGTTCCGCCATCTTGAAAAACTATAATAGCAGAGAGGGACAAAAAGTACGCCAACGCGTTTCCACAACGCGTTTTCGTTCAGAGCCGCAGCGTGACGTAACTGAAAGCAGCAGAAACGGAGGAGCAGAGCAGTGAGAGGCGCTTGTCACTTTTATTTTTAATGGCGGACCATACCTATGCCGAGCCACTGGATAAGAAATCCTCTTCGCCAAAACAGACCAAAAATGATCGTAAAAGGAAACGTGACCGGAGGATACAAAAAACACGAGTGAAGGTCGGGATTGATTTTCCCAGGTGGAAAGAGCTGATGCAGGAGAAAGAATTCAAAAGAGACGCTGAAGTCCTGCTTTCTCCTCGACAGGTAAATCAATGTTGCAGTCTTAATTACAAGTTTTTTTTTAATTGCTTGGTTGTTTACTTTATTATATAGACAGAAGAACATTTACAGTTAAAAGGGCTCTTTGATGAATAGCAGATATTGAGTATAGAGAAGGCACTAAAAAAGTTTGTAAGTTTACTTTTGTAAGCTAGAAATTCGATACAAATATATTTTAAGAGCATATGCATTCTTGCATTGTTTGCATAGCTAACTCTACTTCAATTTTTATGTTATGTGATATTTTCTGTTATTTATCATTTATACTGTGACCTTACATTGAATAATACAGAGGCATGAAATCTGTATGTAGCTCTTGTAGCTGCCGGCATCTTTGTCGTCGTTGTATTGACTCTCACTCTCCTCCTCTTCCTCGTCGTCCACCTCCTCCCCTAGATCCCACTGATCCACTGCCTCTCTGTCCTCTTCCTCTACCTCTAACTTTACTTCTTCCTCTCCCTACTGTTGAATCATCTGATGATGATATCTAACAATGCACATACTTCAAAAAAATATAACGAGTAAACAAGGCATAATTACAATAGTTCATGTTTTTGACACTTATTACTTCGTACTGTAACATTCGTTTGTTCGTTGTGTCAATTTGAAGTTTGTTTGAAATAACAAACCTGTTCACCCGAGGGAAAACTCGACGAAGTGCTATTAGAAGACATCCTGTCATAGCTTTTTGGTACATAATGGCTACCGTAGATGCAACACGCATTTGAAAACGTGAGGCGCTGGAGAGCATAATTCGTTTGAATGCAAAATACAATTTCACCGCTAGATGGGAGTAATTCTTACTTAGTGTCCCTTTAAAGCTGAAGTCGGCAAGATTTTTTTTTTTTATCATATTCACTGAAACCGACACTGTGCTCCGCGCTTCTACCTCCACCTGGAGCCTGTTATTTGTTTTGAAAAATCCCCCGCTCCCGGTTCTTCTGGTCCAGTCAGCGCAGCGCAGAGTGCTGGACTCTTGCATTGACAATACAAGATCTTGACCAAAAACTGATGCACTTCTTAAAGAAATAAATGTTATGATGTTATTTTTGATATTGTTGAACAATAAAATCAACTACACTGAACAAAATTATAAACACAACACTTTTGTTTTTGCCCCCATTTTTCATGAGTTGAACACAGCTATTATGGCCAGCCTAAGGCACACCTGTGCAATAATCATGCTGTCTAATCAGCATCTTGATATGCCATGCCTGTGAGGTGGATGGATTATCTCGGCAAAGGAGAAGTGCTCACTAACACAGATTTGTGAACAAAATTTGAGAGAAATAGGCCTTTTGTGTGCAAACAAAAAGTCTTAGATCTTTGAGTTCAGCTCGTAAAAAATGGGGGCAAAAACAAGTGTTGCGTTTATAATTTTATTCAGTGTAGTTCTACAGTTGATGTTTTGATGGTCTTTGCTGTGTTTTGATTTGTGTACCCGGTGCTTTCTGATTGGTCAGTAGACATGTGGGAGGTGCCGTTTGAGGAGATC
The DNA here is from genome assembly GCA_030578275.1 of Meda fulgida. Lineage (NCBI taxonomy): Eukaryota > Metazoa > Chordata > Actinopteri > Cypriniformes > Leuciscidae > Meda > Meda fulgida. Next base: position 2,740,823 of record CM060624.1, read on the forward strand.
TCTGAGCTGCAGTGGCTGGGAAGTGGAGCTCAGGGCGCCGTGTTCCTCGGGAAGTTTCACTCCGAAGAGGTCGCCATCAAGAAAGTCCGCGAGCAGAAGGAGACTGATATCAAACACCTCCGAAAACTGAAGCACCCCAACGTCATCAGCTTTAAGTAGGTCACAATGTCAATGCCCACTTTACACTGCGAGCAGGAGGACCAGATACTTGCAATAAATGCTTAGTTTTAAATTCAGGTGCCAGACCAACACAATTTTTTTCTGTTTTGTTACTTAAAAAAAATGAAGTAAATGTAAAAAAAAATTCTGATGATCAAATTCTTGAAATGAATCTCCTTAAAAATTATCGTAATTAACTTCTTAAAGTTAGGATAACCTCTAACTTGTCTTAAAGGGATAGTTCACCTAAAAATTTAAATTGTCATCATTTATTCACCCTCAAGTTGTTGCAAACCTGTATGAATTTCTCTCTTCTGCTGAACACAAAAGATATGGGTAGAATATTGAACCAAACAGTTGATGGACCCCACTGATTTCCATAGATAGTATGGAAAAAAATACTACGAGAGTCAATGGGCTCAACCAACTTTCTTCAAAATGTCATCTTTTGTGTTCAGAAGAGGAAAGAAATTCATAAAGGTTTGCAACAACTCGAGGGTGAATAAATTGACACATTTAAATTTTTTGTGTGAACTATCACTTTTAATCCACAAAGGTAAAGATGTTTTATGAATTTGAGTTGTTTCAAATTAAGTGTTGTAATTAACACTAACTACATTATAATATGATGTGCTCGAGTTCTCTGGAGGCACACCAGTGAGTGATGATGTAAACAAAAAAAACAAGTCACATAACGATTTAAAAGGCACGTTAAAAACACGACACCGAAGTGCTGAACTCCTGTTAAGCTGGTCACAGTGAAAACCGTCTGCACGCTTGTTATGATTATGATGTTAATCTGCAGACAGTGCAAAAACACAGCATTTGATGTGTTTTACTTTCTTTTTTTGAGTTGATCAAGTCTTGGGCAAATGCCAGAGCTTGTCATTTTCTTCTTAAAAAAATGTCCTTAAGAAAATATTTGAGAATTTAAGAATTACACTTAAGGCCCGTTCAGACCAAGGACAATAACTATAAAGATAATGATAAAGATGTAGTTCTAAAAATCATTCTAAACATAGCCAAAGTTGAACAATAATGGCACCGAGGAATCACTTAAAGAATAATTTTATTCCTGCTGATGATCGATTAAAAACATTAACAGCCAATCAAAATCCATCTTGCTTCAAAGAGCTTGATTATTAAAGCATCAACAAGACTGAACAATATCGTCCGCTGGTCTGGACGCTAATATACTTCATCGTTATCTTTATAGTTATTGTTCTTGGTGTGAACGTGCCTTTAGGAAGTTAATCTAAAACAAATTCTTAACTTGGTTCTGAAGAATATTTCCGTGCATCCCTCCCCTGAACGTCCCTGTATGTTTGACACTAAAGCTTGCTGTGGTGTGGTCTCTCAGGGGTGTGTGCACGCAGGCCCCGTGTTACTGCATCATCATGGAGTACTGTGCACAAGGGCAGCTGTACGAGGTTCTCAGGGCCGGCCGTAAGATCTCTCCTCGACTGCTGGTGGACTGGGCTTCAGGGATCGCCAGTGGCATGAACTACCTGCACCTCCACAAGATCATCCACAGAGACCTCAAGTCACCAAAGTGAGACTCATCAGCCTCAGTTCAATAAAGTACCATTGATCACAGTGTTGTCACAATACCAACTTTTCAGTATTTGGAGCCAATACCAGTACAATTTCACAGTTCTCCATACCAATTTGGTACCATAATGAAAACTCTTTTTTTTTTCTATTTTATTTAACTATTTGAAAATAAAAATATGACATAAATTAAATTAGTTAATTATTAATGCTGATAATAATAAATATACACTACCATTCAAAATTTTTGAATAATTGTTTTTTAAATATATTTGAAAGAAGGGTGCAATTTATTGGATGAAAAATACAGTAACAACAGTGAATTATTACAATTTAAAATGGCTGTGTGAAAATATGTGTGTTATTTATTCCTGTGATGTAAAGCTGAATTTGTCAGCATCATTAATCCAGTCTTCAGTGTCACATGATCCTTCAGTACTCAAATAGAAAGATTATTTTAAATTGTAATAATATTGCACAATATTGCTGCTTTTACTTTATTTTTGAACAAATAAATGCAGCCTTGATGAGCAGAAGACACTTAAGTAACATTACTTTGAAAAGGTTAAGTGAAAAGTTAGTCATAAGACCAAAGGATAAAGAAACAAATTACAGTTTGCATTTACACTCCAAGACTTAATGCAGATATAGTTTGTCAGATCCGAGTTTGTCCCATTCGTTGATATTATCAATCATTGTGATATTATCACAGTGTCAATCATGCCACATTTAAATACATTTGTCTCATGGAATTTTTTGAAAAAGCGAGTTTACACGGAACACTTTTTTGTTTTTAAAAACTTTATTACCAAAGTAAGACTCATCAGCCTCAGTTCAGACTCTTTCTTAATAATGAATTGCTAAAAAAAAATAAAAAATAAAAAAAAACTCAAATCAGTCTCAGACTCAGTTACTGGTTTAATTCTTCTAAAGTACTGAAAGAGTTGTTAATAAAACCATTAATAAATATGAATTGTTGAAATTATAACCTGAACCGTTGATTTTTTAATGATTCCCATCCATAGATTTAATGTGTATGTGTGCAACATTTTCCACCTTCCATCTGAGTGTGTGTTTTCTTTTGCAGTGTGCTAGTCACTCAAAATGACGGCGTGAAGATCTCAGACTTTGGAACATCTAAAGAGCTCAGTGACAAGAGTACGAAGATGTCCTTTGCGGGTACGGTAGCCTGGATGGCTCCTGAAGTGATCCGGAATGAACCGGTGTCAGAGAAAGTAGACATCTGGTAAGTGGAAACTAACGCAGGGACATTCACACGTGATTTACAGGTCTGTAACTTTACGTTCGAAAATCGATTGCACAATCGATTGGACCAACCAACACAAGTTTCGAAAACGAAAACAGGGAATCGATTTTAACAATCTTTTTTTTTTCTTTTTTTTTTAATTACCAAAAGTTGTTTTAGTTGGACAGATCAATACAGTACACAGAACTCGTAGGATGTTGGAAAATAACAATGTCTTTTCTGTTAACCAAATGCTTTTTAATATTCGCTATTACTTCAATGCACGTGAACAAGCGCGCCGTTATTTGTTGCATAGTGACGTGTGTGTTCAAGTAAGCCAGAAATGCGCAGATTCTGCGCAATACGCTATATTTAATATATCATGATAACTCACGAGTTGCATATTTGCGCTAAATCCGCGCAGATTTGGCTACACAAACTCCCCCAGAAAAGTGAGTAAACAGAAACTCGCCAAATTGGCTCGTGATTTGAAAGCGTTTCCCGCCAAAGTTATTTTTTACCCGCGTTTGGCAGATTGGCGGGTGTTAATTTCAAACCCTGAATATTGCACTCCTGTTTTTCATTGTGCACGAAACCTCACGCCAATAAATCATCAGAAATATTGCTGACTTGTGCGCGTCTCAAGCGTCTTTACGTTCGTCCGAATGCCGGTTAGTTGTCCGTGGATTTGCCTATATTTGGTTTTGAAAATGGAAACGTCTTTAGACAAGGAAAATCGATTTTACAATCGATTCTTTAAACACTTACGTCTCAAAAATCGAACAGGATTTTTTCACAAAAGTGACAGCTCTAGTGATTTAAGAGTCTTGTATGCTGCATATACTCTATGCTATATACACTGTAGAGCTGCACGGTTAATTGCTTAAAGATCGCGTTCTCGATTCAAACACCCACGCTATCTTATTCCTAAATGACAACGATTCGCCTGTGTCTATTAAACCTTTTAAAATCACACCAAAACATTCAGATCTGTGCTCGCGCTGCCGCTGATCCGGAGAGATCAGTTGTCATGTATAGATATGAAACCTTCAGTCTTTTCAACATCACAGTAGGCCTGTTGTTTTTTATGTTACAACAATTTAGATTATCACAGAAGTACTGGAATAAAAGTTTATAATACGGATATAAACACTGAACACTACGGTAGCGATCAAAATACAGTAAATCACCTTTTGAAAGTTATTTGCCGCTTGAAATAACGATGGTATCAATTACATCGTTACACCAGTAGGTGGAGACAAGTGACTGTTAAAAAATGTATTTGTCATTGAATCATTCATTCAAGAGATTCGTTTAAAAACACTGATTCATCCAGTAATAAAACAAGTGAGATCTTTGAGTGAGTCATTGAATCATTCATTCAACCGATTTTTAAAAAATAATTATTTCAAGTGAATTAAATATTTTAAAATAGATTCCAGCAATTAACACTTTGTCAGAACCTCTAGTAAATTACTTGGTTGTCTGTTCGGACTTGTGGATTATAGTGAAACAAAAAAAATATGATTTTTAATTTATCCAGAATCGTGCTCTAAAACTACTGCGTACATTCTTTAAAAAAAAAAAAAAATTAATACTTTTATTCAGCAAGGATGCATTCAATTGATCAAAAGTGACAGTAAAGACATTTATAATGTTACAAAAGATTTTGTTCTTTTCTTATATTCAGAATGAAAAAAATGCATCAAGGTTTCCATAAAAATATGAAGCAGTTCAACTGTTTTCAAAATTGATTACAAGAAATGTTTCTTGAGCAGCAAATCATCATATTATACTGATTTCTGAAGGATCATGTGACTCTGAAGACTGGAGTAATGATGCTGAAAATTCAGCTTTGATCACAGGAATAAAATACACTTTACTATATATTCACATAGAAAACAGTATTTGAAATTGTAATAATATTTCACAACTTTACTGTATAATTGATCAAATAAATGCGACTTTAGAACAATAGAGTAAAGCCCTATTCGCACGGGATCAGTATTATCTGGTGACTTCTAGTCATGTGTAATAATTGCGGAGGTTGTCTGTGATGTTAATCCCGTGTGAATCGGCCATGTCTGTCATTTGTAAAGTAAAAATTCCCCCGCAAATGCCCAACCATATTTCTCTGAACGCGAGGTCCTGTGGTAATATTAGTACTGTGTGAATCGGCATCTCTGTGATTTGGCGGGATCGTATATAATTTTTTCAAGGTTTTTGTTTCATGCGCACCTTTTTAACCATCTTTCATGAAGAATGGAGGCAGCGTTGGAGTGTTTTGATAGTATTTTAGGTGCTGGGTCATATCGCTATACAGCAACTACACAATTTGCAGGAAAAGAAAGCGGAAAATCATCAGAAGAGCAAAAAGAATGATTAGATGGAGATGAATGACATGTATAGCAGTATCCGGTAAGGAACATCATTCTGTTTGATATCATACAGCTATACCTATATAACGGCATTCATAACATTTCCAAGCAATAGCCTATTGACGTCATATCCGGGAGATAAGTCAGTAAATTAGAGTACAATCACAGGCTTGGGTTATCCCGTGCGAATGCGCCACACGGAAGTCGGATGTGGAGAAAATCACATGTGGTCCCCATATAGTGCTAATCCCGTGCGAATAGGGCTAATGTTGTACGTGTGTGTGTGTTTGCAGGTCGTTTGGTGTGGTGTTGTGGGAGCTGCTGACCGGTGAGATCCCCTATAAAGACGTGGACTCCTCCGCCATTATCTGGGGTGTGGGGAGTAACAGCCTCCATCTTCCTGTGCCGTCCACGTGTCCCGACGGATTCAAGATCCTAATGAAACAGACCTGGTGAGACTCCACATCATCTACAGCAGTGCTCAAATTGAGTCAAGTCTTATGGGGGGGTCCCCAAGTTTGTTTTTTTTGGGGGGGGGGGGGCGTGGTGTCGACGAACATTTTATTTTGACGTGTCTTTCAGAAGAGAGACTTTCTTGCTTGTAAACCATAACTACTCAGAAAAGATTTTGTATCTGGGTTTTGTACAAGGTCAAAGCCAGTTTTTATATATAATAATTGCCAGTTTTATATATAAATAATATATAACGATGAAACTTGTTTATTAGATATTAAACACATAGATTGTGACAAAACAGGCTGTCAGTCTGTGTGTTGGTGGGGATTTTTCAACTATTTCGTTCATTTCAGTGAAAAGGCTGCTTTATTCAGAAACAAACAATGCCATGGCAATCAATGTCAATTATTGCTATTTCAAGAGTGAATCCCGCATAAATGCGTATGTAATTCCCGAAACTTTGTGTTTACGTGGCCAT
>CM060624.1:2754590-2884590 GCA_030578275.1 Meda fulgida
GGGTGTAACAGTTCACAAAATGTGCGGTTGGGTTATCTACGGTAAATCTACGGTTAATAACGGAGAGATGTGAATGCTTCTCACTAGATCTCGCAGCGATGTTATTACTTCAGTGGCGAACTCAAACTCTTCACTGGATCTCTTAGCACAGTGTCGCTTGATCTCGCGCTGCACAGATGTTGCTGGTCCGAACTGATAAGTGGTCCGTTAAGCACAATATAATGAGTGGCGCAGTTTCGTTCCGCTTTCATTACGTTTGCCATTTGATGTTGCGCAACGTTGTGGTGATCGCCATAGACATCATATAGGTAGACGCCCTATCGACCGCTACTGCCTATTGGCACGGACGAGAATTGGAGCCGCCATCTTAAACCGGTCATCCGCTCAGTGTAATCTGTTTGGCAGGTGAAATGAGCTGTCAGCGCATTAAATTAATCATATCTCACTGAATACTGAACTGATTTTCACACGTTTTTTGTTGCTGCAAATGTCATGCATGTAGCTATGATACAGGACACATGGTTCGGCGTATTTTAATATCTATAGTAGGCTTAACAGTAATATAATATTCTGATATATGACATAAAGTGACCAGCCACAATATGTGTGAAGGATATAATGTATTTTATAAATCACACACTAGAAATATAATAAAGAAGCAGAAACAGAGAGTTGCAGTAAAGTAAGATATTTTAATAAGTTGCAGAAACAATTTATGATTTGTGACACGAACAGACACACAAACAAACACGAGCAGTATGTCTCTCTCTCTCTCTCTCTCTCTCTCTCTCTCTCTCTCTCTCTCTCTCTCTCTCTCTCTCTCTCTCTCTCTCTCTCTCTCTCTCTCTCTCTCTCTCTCTCTCTCTCGAGTAATTAATAGTTAATGATGTACTTTTACCACAGGACTTCTGTAGTATCAATAGCCAAATCGCATGGGATAAGATCTGCATCTTATCTGCTGCCACGCAACGAAACTAGGAATACGACCGGTTCAAGATGGTGGCCGGATTTCTCGGTTTCCAGCGGCCAATAGGGCATCGAGTCTCTGTGATATCTTTGGTGATCGCGCCGGCGCGGATTTTGTCTGCAGGAAAAATGGTCCTAGGAATCGTTCGGTTTGTATACGTACCGAACCGGAAGCCTCGTACCGAAATGGTTCAATAATTACGAATATATGTACCGTTACACCCCTAATTTACATATATCCGAGTCCTGAGCGGGAGGCAACGTCCGATTCCGATCGAGTCTGAAACCACGTGATCGGGCCCGATTTCCGATGCGTGATCGGATCGGGACATCCCTAGTTGTGATCCACTTCAAATGTTGACTACTCATCACAGAATTCTGAAAACAACGAATTGTTTCCATAAAAATATGAAGCAGCACAACTGTTTCCAATATTGATGATAATCAGAAATGTTTCTTGAGCAGAAAATCATCATATTATACTGATTTCTGAAGGATCATGTGACACTGAAGACTGGAGTAATGATGCTGAAAATTCAGCTTTGATCACAGGAATACATTACATTTGACTATATATTCACATAGAAAACAGCTGTTTTAAATTGTAATAATATTTCACTATTTAATGTGTTTTTGACCAATAAATGCTGCTTTGGTGAGACTTCTTTCAAAAACATTAAAAAATCGTAATTATTCCAAACCTTTGATCGGTAGTGTAAATCATATTCATTAGTTCTTAAATTGTATTCAATATAATCAGACAGATGTGATAGGGGTGTGAAACTGTACTTCATCTGTGTGTGTGTGTGTGTGTGTGTGTGTGTGTCAGGCGGGAGACGAGTCTTCTGAGGAAGAGGAGGGAGAGGTCGACAGCGAGGTGGATTTTCCACGCAGACAGCGGTGAGTCTGCTCTGATGATCAATAATTAATATTCACTCTTTGCGCTGTGGATTCTCTCCCGTGATTCTCCAGAAGAGTAAATCTTTAAATCTGTGTGTTTCTGTAGCCATTAGACTGTAGAATGTCAGGATTCCTCAGGTTTAGGATTCATCAAGACACTACAGGCAGAAACATTGCTTTTTTATGCACTGGTGAATTTTGAGATTTTTGGACTATTAGCTTTTCATAACATGCCGTTTCAGAGTAGTGGAACAGAAACATCTGAAATACACTTTTAATTGATTTACTTTTATTACACTTTAGCTATTTGCATCTGTTGATCTCAATTATAATTCACATCTTTTAAAGGTGGTGAGTTTTAGTCCGGAATTTAATTTATTCTTTATTTAAACAGGTTAAAAACTCATTGAGATTAAAATCTCTTTTACGGGAGTGACTTAGCCAAGACAGAATTAGACTTATAAAACAATACCCATTAAAACTTAATATAATGTGCAATGATGTGCTTGATAACTATAACCTGTAATGAAACGTAAATCTCCACTTCAGCAGATTAACACACATTTACATTTACCTTTGTGCAAAGCGACTTACACACGAGGACTACAGCCAGCGAGTCACAACACAAGAAGTGCTCAAAGTTACTTAGAGTAGCAGAAGACACACAAAGGAGGATTAAAGGAAAAGGAAATACTTTTTTTTTTTCATACACACATACAAAGAATAAATGAACTTTAAGGTATAGCAGAGGATTTTCTTTTTCCGGGTGGGTAGCCTATACTATTGGTCCACCTAAGTGTCAATCATTCTGGTGATATGTTTACGTAAGGCCGTCGTACGTGCTCGTCCCTATGTAGTTTTGGTTCTCTTTCATCATCTCGTGTTCGAGATCCACCTATGGGAAGGGCATCCGTACCTGACCTCTGCAGAAGCATCCAATTGCACCAAGTCTGGCTAGACAGACAGAAGCGCGCAGCCAATACCAGGTGAGGCCACACCCCCTCACCTACGGGCATATAACATCTGGGCGCGCTGCTATTCCTCAGTTGACATTCGCTTCTCGCGATCTCTGCATCTCACAGCTCGGTTGATTTTACACTGCTCACCTCGTGTCTTCAGGAGGACATATCGACCAGATCAGCCTCCGCCAGACGTGACAGTTGTTTATATTTCAACGACTGCTGCTTTGCATTCGGAGCCGCCCACGCTCTCGCTATTTTCACCGTTTCTCCTCACGGCTGCCCGCCACGGATTTCTCAGTTTTCTTCTTCAAAAAAAAAACAAAAAAAAAAAACTGGTATGTCACTGTCTAAGCCTGCAGCCTCTCCAGGGGATAGCATATCACGGGCCTGCCCGGCCGCGTGTGGTGCCCTTATCGCAGCTAAGGATCTTCATCAGCTTTGCGTGGTCTGTATGGGTCTTAAGCACGCTCGGGAAGCCCTTGAGAACCCGGAGAATTGCAGTTTCTGCCTCATGCTGCCTAGGAAGCTGCTTAAACGCCGTCTTAAGGTGGCAGTGACACAGTGCACCGGGCTAAGCCCTTCTGACTCGGACGCAATGTCTCTCATCTGGGCTGACCAGCCCAATCCCGCCTTCCCCGAGGAGGACATCTTCGGGGACAACCTCGCTCTCGTCCACGAACCGCCCGGTTCTGGCGAAGAGGAGGATGCGGCCATTCTTGGGGTTTCAGAGGACGAGGAGGCCATCCCGCCCTCTGGTGTTCCCCAGGCTACCGCCCACGCGGTTCTGCCTCAAGCCATCCTCCTGGAAGTGTGTGAACGAGCGGCCGCTCGTCTCAACATTGAATGGCCGGCACCACAGAGTGCCACCGACCAGGAGAGGGATATTTATGATGGGAAAGTGCTGGGACCCCCTCCCGGCCCGAGGAAACAACTCTTCCCCATCCTCCCGGCGTGCGCGAAGCACATGAGGAATTATTGGAGCGACCCGCTCGACTTCAGACACGGTCTCACGGGACTCGAGGTTAAGGACATGGCGGCGCACGGAATGGGCGAACCTCCCGCCGTTGAGCCTTCCATCGCCAGGCACCTTAACCCCGCTCAGGGCGGGCTGCTCGCTCCCCCTAAGCCGGTCTTGTCCAACAAGATGGACCGTTTTGCTGCCTCCGTTCACCAGGCAGCTTATAAGTCCTCGGCCGTGGCTGTCAGGGCCCTTAACGTTTCTTCGCTCCTCTCCGCCTACCAGGCGGAGATCCTCGAAGAGTTAGGGCAACAATTGGAAAAGGGAAATCCTTCTGAAACCCTGTGGAAGGAGATCCTCACGGTGAACGACCTCGTCCTCCGTAACGCTCGGCAGGCTGTCCAAGCTTGCGGGCGCTCCATGGCGCTTTCCGTGGTTGGAGAGCGCGCGCTCTGGCTGAACCTGTCAGGACTCCCTGACAGTGAGAAACGGCGCGTCGCGGGCACGCCGGTGGAGCCCGGCCGGGCTCTCTTCGGCCCCGCCGTCGCACTGATGCAACAACGGTGTGACGATAAAAAGGAGGATGAGGCTTTCAAGCTTTGCCTTCCCAGGAAGTCAGTCCCACGCCAGGCGCCCCCTGTGCGTTTGCCTAACCCACCGGCCACGGGACGACAGTTTCATCAGGGCAAGGAAAAGCCCCGCAACAAACCACCCCCTCGGCATCATAACCCAGCACCTACACACAAGCACTGGGGTAAGCCCGCTCCCGCCGCGGCCGGGAGACCTGCGAATTCCAACCCCACCGACTCGAAACGCAAGCGGCCTGCCTGATGTTCAGCCGATGGGGGCATCGAGTCCATGTTCACGGGCCGCAAGCCCTTCGGACTCCCCTCCTCTTCTAGGACCCCTGTCCAAAAGACCCAGGGGGTCCCGCGGATGGGTCAGCTCTCCGCCTGTAAACGAGACTGCCCAGCTCGTGTGTTCCAGAGATGTGTGTTTTCCCCCCACGTTCAGGGGGCCCTTTGTGAGGGAAAGTTTAAGCTCAGTGACACCACACTGCCCACACTCTGTTCCCCTCACTCTCTCAATAAAGGCTTCGGCCCCAGTGTTTGCCCAACACAAAACACACAAAACACAAAAAAATACGAATCAAATGAATTCGTTTCAGAGAGAAAACCTCTCTCCGCAGAGAGAATTTTTCTCACTGCGGAGAGAGAAAATCCCTCCGAACCCCTGCATGTCGCCTCTAGTGTGCCCACTAGATGGCGCCATTGCATCACAAATAAACCTGTCGGTCTCACACAGCTCCGCTCTGGCCCGAGCGGGAGCACTCGCGAGTCACGAAGCGGCTTGGCGAACCGTTTCAGCTCCCGAGTGGGTGATGCGTACAGTAATGCAGGGCTACAGATGGCAATTCGCAGTAAAACCCCCGCATTTCAACGGCATTCTCTTTTCTCACACGGAAGAGAAGGCCTCCCACGTTCTGAAAGAGGAAATTTCATCTCTCTTAAACAAGGGAGCGATTCAGGTGGTACCCCCCAATCTGATGAACCAGGGTTTTTATTCCCGTTATTTTCTGGTCCCGAAAAAAGGCTGCTCTCTCCGCCCTATCTTGGACCTTCGAGTGTTGAACAAACATTTGAGGAAATACAATTTCAGAATGCTGACACAAGGCGCACTCGCCCGTGCCATAAAACAGAACGACTGGTTCACATCAGTCGATCTGAAAGATGCTTTCTTTCACATAAGCATCTATCCTCCGCACAGGAAGTTTCTTCGTTTCGCCTACCAGGGCATATGTTACGAATTCACAGTTCTTCCGTTTGGACTCAGTTTGAGTCCCCGGTCTTTCTGTCTGTGCGCGGAGGCGGGCTTAGCACCTCTGAGAATATCAGGTCTGAGAATCCTGACTTGCATAGACGATTGGCTCATCAAAGCCGAATCAAAGGAGAAGGTGTTGCAGGACACCGGCCGTGTGCTCGCGCACATCACATCGCTCGGGTTCCAAGTGAATGTGAGCAAGAGCATTTTTACGCCCAGTCAGAATGTCATTTTCCTGGGCTTGGAGTTGAATTCGGTCTCCATGCGAGCGCGTCTCTCTCAAGAGCGTCGAAACTCCACGCTCTAGCTTACAAGCTTTTGGTGTGGAGCAGACGGGTTTTCCTGTCGTTACGCGCAACTCACGTTCCGGGCATTCTGAACAGAGGTGTGGATCTGCTATCAAGGGGAAACCCAATCTACGGAGATTGGCGTCTTCACCCTCAGATAGTGGAAAAGCTATGGATGAGATTCGGACGGGCGAGCGTAGATCTATTCGCCTCGCGCGAAAACTACCATTGTCCTATGTTCTTCTCTCTAAGGGACATGGACGCGCCCCTCGGAGTAGACGCACTGGCCCACCCATGGCCCAGAGTGCTCCTGTATGCTTTTCCTCCCCTGTGCCTGATAATTCCCACATTGGCCAGGGGGAGAGAGCAGGGCCTGTCTCTCATTCTGATAGCACCCAGGTGGCCCAAGGCACCATGGCTGGCGGAGATAATTCCTCTGTTGTACGCCGAGCCGTGGCGCCTTCCCGTTCGCACGGATCTATTGTCCCAAGCCAACGGGGAGATTTACCACCCCCACCCGGACAGGGTGGCTCTCTGGGCCTGGCCCGTGAGAGGACGAACCTGAACGCACTTGGGCTTTCGCCGCGTGTGGTCGCCACTATTCAGAATGCCAGGGCCGTCTCTACACGGTCCTTATATGGCTGTAAGTGGCAAGTGTTCGAAGGGTGGTGCGATGGGCGCGGTCTCACATCTTATCAGTGCTCAGTTCCTGATATTTTGTTTCCTTCAAGACCTCATGGAAAAAGGGAGGTCTTTTTCCACCATTAAGGTCTACTTGGCTGCGATTTCAGCCTGTCATGTGGGTTTTGAGGGCTCTGCTGTCGGGCAGCACCCTCTAATCCGCAGATTTATAAAGGGTGCACGCCGCTCTTTGCCAGTCATGAGGAGAACTGTTCCGGAATGGGACCTCTCCATGGTGCTGGAAGCTCTGTCTCAACATCCTTTTGAGCCTCTGGGGAGTATTTCCCTTCAGCTGCTGTCCTTCAAGACAGCTTTGCTCTTGGCCTTGGCATCTGCTAAACGGGTCAGTGAGCTACATGCACTCTCGGTTCACCCCTCGTGCATTCTCCCTCAGTGGAGATAAGGTTTCCCTTAAGCCTAACCCGGCCTTCATGCCGAAGTGCTTCCCTGCGTTCACTTCGGAGGTGTTGGAGCGGTCCGCCTTTCACCCTCCACCTTTTACCTCTCTGGAGGATCAGAGGCTGAATGCTTTGTGTCCAGTCCGTGCTTTACAGGCCTATATGACCAGGACCAACGCTTTCCGGAAGAGCGACCATCTCTTTGTTTCATGGGCCCCCCCGCACAGAGGGAGTCCCATATCGAAGCAACGCCTCTCACATTGGGTTGTGGACGCTATAACTATGGCTTATGAAGCAAAGGGAGTGCAGCCCCCAAGGGGCATCAGAGCTCATTCCACAAGGGGCTTAGCCGCCTCTTGGGCTTTGTTTAGGGGAGTGTCACTGCAGGACATCTGCTCCGCTGCCAGTTGGGCTTCTCCTCATACCTTTGTGCGTTACTACCGGCTGGATGTCACCAGAACCTCGGTAGCACATTCGGTTTTAGGGGTGGGGTCTTCTTAGCTCTTCCCTGTACCCTGTTGAAACCAATAAGAGTGAATGGGCCGGCTGGCCATGTTCATTCCTGCCACCAAACATTTACTTCCCGTCATGGGTATAGTTTATTTGCCTTGGTGGGTTGGGGTTACTATGCATGTTTCATGTCCTGCTTGTCCACAGCAGTTTGGTGTGGCGTCACCTTTGCAGGTTCATGATTAATGGACGTGTCAGGCACCGCCTCCCCGAGGTGACCGTCTTTCTCTGGCTTTCAGAACCTCACTGTGAGTGTATTGGGCAATCGGGGAGCTGTCCATGTCTCTCCCATAGGTGGATCTCGAACACGAGATGATGAAAGAGAACAATAGGTTACTAGCGTAACCCCGGTTCTCTGAAACATCGAGTGGAGAGATCCACCAGCTTTGCCCCGCTTGCCGCACGAGAAGCGAATATACTTACTGAGGAATAGCAGCGCGCCCAGATGTTATATGCCCGTAGGTGAGGGGGTGTGGCCTCACCTGGTATTGGCTGCGCGCTTCTGTCTGTCTAGCCAGACTTGGTGCAATTGGATGCTTCTGCAGAGGTCAGGTACGGATGCCCTTCCCATAGGTGGATCTCGAACACGAGATGTTTCAGAGAACCGGGGTTACGCTAGTAACCTATTGTTTTCTGTGCATGCGCACTTTCAGGTGTCTTATGTGTGATGAGTTACGGTTTCAGCCATTCCAGAGAAAAAAATGTATACGAAGTGTATGATAAGAAGAGAAAGGCCGCAGAATATAGAAACAAGACCAGAGTGATTTTAGGTGAATATTTCACATGCTGGCGTGCGCTAAAGCACAGGTTGGGCTTCCCATGATGCCGCAGTCGCGAAGATTCTACTAGACGGGTAAAGTTTGTCATGCTATTTGGAGAAATCCATTTAAAATCACTGCTAGTAAAAGTTAATGTAAGCTATGATTAGCGATGCTAATAGGCGGGAGCAAATAGAGTGTTGCGCATGTGCATTTTTTTAAAAATTAGAGAGGGCGGGTCTTCTCTAAAATTCGGAAAGATCCTCCGCTATACCTTTAATCCAAATGTTGGGTAACACTTTATTTCGATAGTCCGCTTTAAACATTCCACTAACTATAAGTAACTTTGCAACTACATGTCAAATCATCTTCATGTATACAGCGCTTTTAACAATGTAGATCGTTTCACTGCAGCTTTACAGAGATAAACATATAATTTAAGCTAACAGAGAGTTTGGCTTTATAGCGGTTCTTGAATAATGTTATTTTCCAGCTAAAGTTAGTTTCGATTGATTCACTTCCGTTGAAATGATCATTTGTTATTAAATATTGTGTTCTCTCTAAACAGACTTTAAACTGAACCTGTGAGAAACGCAGATGGCGTTCACATGCGCATTAAGAACTGATTCTATAGTTATGTGCGTTTGAATATATGTGCGCAGGTTTGTTCCCTATTCCCTACAAACCATGCCTAAACAAACTACTTGTCTTGCCTATAAATTTGATACAGAATTGTATTTAATTTGATCACTTCGGGTCAACTAACTCTCAGAGTCTTAGTAGACTGTTAGGTTAGGGTTCGGGTTAGGAGAAGTTATTTATAGTCAGTAGAATGTCTATTGGGGAGAATCAAAATAAAGTATTAGCAGATATTAAGCAGACTATTAATAGTCGACGTGTTAGTTGACATTAGTTGACATGTAGTTGCAAAGTTACTTATAGTTCGTAGAATGTCTAAAGGTTGTATCAGCGATTGTGGGTGACGTCACTTCTGTTTTTGTTTAAATCGAGATCCCAAACGAACCAAGTTAGCTCTATTTGCTAAATAGATGCTAAAATACTCTATCCTGATCGTTTTCAATACTTGCAATTCCAACTCCTGACTCGCTACAGTGGTTTTGACGAAACAAGATGGTTTTTATACTGCCAAGGAACCTGCTTACGTCACCTACAACCGCTTACGCAAACATCCAAAAGGAAAATTCAACTGCAGTAACCACCGTTCAACCTGAAGAGGGCAGCACTCACACGTTTTTACATCATATATTGTAGAATTAAAACACTTTATACCCAAATGTCAAAAAAGTTACTCGAATCAATGAACAGCACTAATAAAGCCCCATTCTTACAGATCATGAACTAAAAAAGTTGGTTTAGGGTTTAGTTACCCTTTAAATTCTCTCCACCTTACAAAAGCCTTCCCGATAATTATTCGTGTCTTGGCATGAACACGATGGTGTTCCCTCGCGCTAATCCTCCTCCTCTTGGGGATTGACTCCGCATCGTTGATAGACGCTGTCTTCTTCTTCAGCTCCGACTTCGTGCAGCCGTGCACGAGCGCAAAACCTCACCACACACTGTCAGTGATTGGTTGGAACACTATTTATTTGGGTTTTGAGAGGTGCATTTGGGTTTTTTTTGTGTGTGCAGATCTCAGAGCCTAGGCTGCGTTTTTTTGACGGCCTGCTTATGGGGCGGCCAGCTAGCGCATCGTTAGGAAAGATTAGATGAATGTGACCATTTATGTTTGGCCCTGAAATCGTTGATACAACCTTTAATGTGGACTATTGAAATAAAGTGTAATCAAATGTTGTCTCCTTCCAGGCCTCATCGCTGTATGAGCAGCTTTAAGTCGTACTCCACCTTCAGTTCAGAGAACCTGTCTGTGTCTGACGGAGAGGAGGGCAACACCAGTGACCATTCTCACAGCGGCCCGCTGGATCCGCTCAGCGCCAGTCAGGAGGAACATCTGGACGAGCTGCTGTCCCACACTCCTGAGATCCCCATCGACATCTCCACGCAGTCCGACGGCCTGTCGGATAAAGAGTGCGCCGTCCGCCGGGTCAAGACTCAGATCTCTCTGGGAAAACTGTGTGCGGATGAGCACAGCTACGAGGTAAACTCGTCTACGTCGATCCAACAGCTCCTTTACATCAGGAACTGCTGCTAGGCTATTCATTCATTCAGAAAAATGTTGAAAATTTAAAAAAAAAATCTAAATAGAACAGAAACTTACATATTTTATTTGTTTACCTGCATATCATGTGACCATTAACCATTATTAGAGAACTGTGAACATCCAAATGAGTGAAAATCCACAAGAAATTTGAAAAATTAAAATTTGAAATAAAACAATTACTAAAAATATGTAATGTTTGAAATAAATAAAAATAAAATAAATATTTTGTATATACTAACCATGCAATTAAAACAATCACTGAAAAACTGGAACAAATGGAACTTGAAATTGAAATTTTTTGGAACATTGGAAATAATTAAAATAAAAAGAATGTTTAAATAAATGCGAAATAAAAACAAAATGAAAAAAGTTTAGTTTATATTATAATATTATAATTATATATTTTTTAATAAAACGAAATACAATGCTTACTAAAAATATATTTTATTTGAAACCATTTAAATAAATGCATAATTTTATTACAAAAACAATTACAAAAAAATTTAAATAAAAAATCTAAATAGAACTGTTAAATATATATATATATTTAAAATAAATGGATATTAGAATAAATGCATAAATAAAAAAATCTACGTAAAACTATTACTAAAAATGTGAAATAAAGTAAAATAAATAATTTTGAAATTAAAAACAATCGAAATAAACTTAAATATTTTGTTTACCTGCATATCATGTGACTATTAACCATTATTAGAGAACTGTGAAGAAGATCCAAATGAGTCGTTAGATTATTAAAATATTAACTCGCTATAAAATATTTTAGGTCAAAGATGTTCCACTGGCAAAAAAGTTCCCTGGTTTAAATCAGTCTATGGTTTAAATGAACCAACTCAAACAATTCATCCACAAATCTTTGCATACAATCATCATTGCAATTTCATAATTGAACATTTCCAGAGGGACGATATTCTGAAGAATAATCTGTAGTGTTTTTGACGAGACCATAACGTGGGGAATCAGTTGTTGAGCAGTTCAGTGTTTGAAATTCGACTAAACGTGAACCGTTTCCTGTTTCTTCATCTCTTTACTCAGAATCCGCTGCATTTCGGTGATTCCGACTGTGACACTTCAGATGCTGAATGTTCTGACGCCACCATCAGGAACAAGCCTCCCTGCGCTCCCTCTTCCTGGTGAACCTGCGGAGGAAACCACGGCAATAATCCACGCCTGCTGTAAACAGCCATGACCCTTAGCCCATTTATCCAGCCCTTCCCATAATCCACCCCTCTCTCTCTCTCTCTGAGCATCTCAGGCAGATTCCTCTGAAGTGATAATGTAGCTAGAGTAACACGCATCATTTATTTTATTATGAGCTGGAGGAAATGCAAAAACAAAATCAGGAACTGGAATTCCAACATCAAAAAAAAAAAAGAGCATAGATTCAGAGTATTAGCGCTGGAGTGTTCAAAACAGAACAAGGCACCTCAATACCAGGTTAGTTAGTTAGTTAGTTAGTTAGTGAGTTAGTTAGCTAGGTTAAGATGATTGTGGTCTGCAAGAATGTGTGTATATATGTCCGTAGGTCCGTGAACGAAAGTGTTAAGTGTGTAGCTTGAGGATCCATTCCATGACGGGACCACAGACACATGGGACGTCAAAAGAGACGTGTCCCTCTGGAAACCTGCTACTTCCTGAGTTTACAGAAGTGACGCCCTTCAGGGTAACTTTAATTTGAGCACCAGCAGGAACAATGTCTTTTTTTTGTGTTTCTTTTGCCCTTTTGACTTCCAAGATGAATCTTGGGTATTGGATGAATCCCAGCATGCCTGCTTGGTCGGCATTTGATCAGCCAATCAGACGACTGCTTCTGCTGCTCGCCTCTACGGACAAAACGGAAGTAAAAAAAAAAAAAACTGCTCCACTGGAACAACGTCTTTAATGATCAAATCAGTGTTTAAAGGAACCCGGAGCAGCTTTTTTCTCATCTCAGGACTGTGTTTGAAGAGGACGGCCAGGTGAGGGCAGGACGCCTGCCGTGTGCGAAGGTTCTTTTTTTCCGTCATCTTTACCTTGACGTGAAAACCAACGATGTAGATGTTCTGGAGATGCAGTGTCCCTTTAGATTGAGTTAAAGGGATCTTTTACCCAGAAAATAACACTATAATTCATGTCATTCCAAACCTGTTTGACTTGTTCTTTCATACAAGTATCATACACTCTTGAAAATTAGTTATTTTTTGGCATTGATGGTTCCATTAAGAACCTTTGGAACCTTTCCATTCCACTAAAGGTTCACTAAAATGGTTCTTTTCGATTTTTTTAAAAACGTTCTTCACTCTAAGAAAAAACTAAATCTTTTAAAGTGCCCCTAATGTTATTTTAAAGGTTCTATTTTAGTTCAGAGTCTCCTGTTTACATGCATCCTTGACCAAAAAACACTAGTTTTCTCATAATATAGTCTGAACACGGTTACTTTGAAGATTCTAAACCCCTCCTTTCCGAGAGCTACTCTGCTCTGATTGGTCAGATGACCCAGTCTGTTGTGATTGGTCGAAAACGAAAAGTGTATTACCATATATGAATTTCAGCGCCGGATCTTCTTCAGCGCTTGACACACAGTGACACGAACCGTAATGATGTGTGAAAACAGCGTCTTCTTGACATGATCAACACGAACCAAACTCTTCCAGTCTCAGTTACAACTGCAGCGTTTGAGCAAAGTAGACGTCGTTCACGGCCAGCCAATGAAGACCATAGATGGGCATTATGTAAAGGTGTTACATTATGTAGGTTTGTAACCGGAAGTGAGACTGGAATTACAGTTCAGAATCAATTCGTTCTTTTAGGAGACAATAACTTAATTTATCTGTACTTTGATCTACTTTGCAGAGCTGTTACATTCACAAACAGCTCTATTATATTCAATATAATAGTAATATTCAAACAAGCATAATAGGGGCACTAAGAATTATTCACTGAAAGTTATTTGGGGAACCAAAAATGGTGCAGAAACCCTTTTTGAAGCTTTATTATTAAGAGTGTAAAGTTTGTTGCAAGAACATCATACAGGTTTGTAACATTGAATTCTGATTTTTGGTTACGTCTTTATTAGTGTGTGTGTGTGTGTGTGTGTGTGTGTGGAGATGCAGAAGCGAGCTCTGTTTGTGTCAGCAATAACGAGTGCTTGGCTCAGGACGCTGTCTAGCAGGCTGGACAGATCCAGAGCGCTGCGGCGAGGGGAAATAAACTGCTTTGTAAAAGACCTCTATTTTTTCAGATATGAGTTCATTATTTTTACACCGTGAGTTTTTTTCAGGAAAAAAAAAAACGAAAGGGAAAGAAAAAGAAATGGGAAAATCCCTGTGCTTTTTGCTGGTTTAATGCTCAGGTTCAATGCTTTATAGTGCTAATGATTCTCCAGTAGGGAACGCGTTTTGTCTTCGGGCTCGTGTTGGGGAATACGGCCAGTGTGCAAATGACCACTGCTTTCAAATCCAATCATTTTCTGAACTAAACTGGATCAAACTGCAGTGTGAACGTGGTGGTCTGTGTGTCAGTGTAAATTCTCCCTCGCGAATATGTTCTTTTTCCTTATGAAGGGGACACTGCATCTCCTGGCATGTCTATATGTTATTGTTGCATTCATATTTACCCTGTGTTTAGATGTAGACGTTATAGTACTAGTTAAAAGCCTCGTTCATCATCAGTAAATGCAGCCAGATCCTCCAGATGTGTTGCTGAACTGCACACGGCATGTCAAATAAACTGTGAATGGTATTATTATTTTCCTTTTATTATTATCTACTTGCAGCTTACTGAAACGAGCCTTGCAAGATGTGATTCTATAATACAACTACAGTATCGTTGAGTAAGCCAGGAAAGCAAATGAACAAAGCAAAGGCCACTGGAAACAAACGTTAGGTCAACATGAAATCAAAACTGACCCTTTTTTGCTTTGTTTTATTGTGCACGATTCATGCGCAGCATTTCTGTTTAAAGTCATTATTTTTAGCCATTCAGGTTCATAATTTTCATTCCTGAAGGGGAAAATCAAATTCTCTCTCTTAATATCCAGTTTCACCTTGAAATATTATATTAAATTAAGTAAATTGGGTTGTGAACAGTGTTTCATGTTGACTTCAAACTCTGGGCCAATCTCCCAATGTCATTGGATGGAAAATATCAGCCATTATTACTGTACTTTTTATTTTTGTCATTTCTGTTCAATATGATGATAATGTGCTAAAAACGCAAGATTTCCTTAGACGAAGTGGACTTTATTAACACGGCCTGATTGTAATGAAGGAAAACCGAACACACACACACACACCAACCTCATTGTTTCCGTTTCCATGTTGCTCTGAAGATCAGGCCTGCGGTTTTAGTCAATGATGTATGAAGTATGATGATTTATGAAGTCTTTCCGGCCACAGCGCCATCACAAATCCTGTAAAATATGATTTTAATTTAATTTAATTTAAAAATGTCTTGTCTTTTTATTTGTAGCTGGTCTACATGATCATTTAACTTAATTTATTTTGATGATAATTGTGTTTTTCGTCTCATCTTCCTGTCTTCTGAAGTATTACTGACGAGGTGAGATGGCATCTTAAAGAAATGAACATTTGGTTATTATTTTCTCCACCCGTATGCTGTTATTATTTTTATATGGAAAATGGGGGAGGGGGATATCTGTACATTTACTATATCTAGACACTTTTCAGATTTCATTCTCATAGACCATTGTTTATGGCAAGAGGTTATTGGCTCACATTTAATCAATGTAATAAAATTACATTTTTCTAAATTAATAAAAATTACGGTTTTAGTTGTAAAGATAATTTCAGCGTCATTCAGTTCTAATCTGTAAGTTTCTCTATGTCTTATTCACATTAACCATTTTTAATTGTGTTGTCACAGCTACATATACAGGGATTTAAAAAATGAACTATTTTTTGTGCAGAATGTCTTCAGCTCGGCTCGTTTTCCTCCTGTTAGTTTCTTACTCGCCTCACCCCCTTCCTTCCTTATCTTGAATGGTGTTATGATCAACCAATCCTGAAGTTTTCCTGTAACAGCCTGTGTACAGTGTGACAGGAGTGACGTGTAAAATCAAGGCAGAGCAACTGCATGGAATAAACACTGATGTACTGTACCAAACTCATTCTGTGCATTTCATCTTTTAAACTGAGACCCGTGAACAAGTTTGTTTTGCATGTTGTATTTCCTTTGTCCATTCACTTAAATATAAAGGGCCAGATAACTTATTTCAAATAGAGTTCAAAGTTCACGAGTTTTATTGCATTTGCAAATTATATAGGTCATTAGGTCTTTGGAGTATTACTGTACAACCGGTGAGAAAACAACTAGGTTGCATTTCACTAATTCACTTAATTACACGAACTATTAACAAATGTTTAGCTGCTTTTTTTTAATAATGCACATTATAATTAACCCTCTGGACCTCGTCGTTTAGGGTCACCAGTGACCAAAGCCTTGAAATGTAACCATGTAAAATCAATGTAGTCATTTTTTGTTCAATAATATTTTGGGATTTTGAGGGGATTTTATGATACTATACAGTATTTATTAAAAAAAAAATCTAGTAGAATTAATAAATAAATAAAAATCCCAATAAATGCAATATTTCACATTACAATAGAGTGAAGTCCTTTTTAGGTTTTGCATATATTTAGACATTCCAAAAGACATTTTTTGACAAGGTTTAGATTTTTTTTTTTTTTTGTTAGATAAGTATCAGGTTTTGCATTATGAATACAATCAAACATTACATTTAGTTAAATTTTTGTTAATCAGTATTTGATTATTAAAAAAATCTAACAAAATAAGGAATGGATTTTTTTTCTGCACAGTGGCTGATTTTCAGTTTCAGATTCAGTTTGTACCACCAAAAGATTCTCTGAAATTATTTCCCATTCATTTTCAATGTCGGTCATTATTGACCTCGATGGAGCCACGGGTGACTTTTTTTTGTTACCATTCAACATATTCGAATCATGTCCATGGTTTTGTGTGTGTGTGTGTGTGTGTGTGTGTGTGTGTGTGTGTGCATGTGTGTTCACAAAGCTAATGTGACAAGTCTCCAAGTGTCATTCCTTTCCGATGAAGCAAAACACTTTTTTAATTCAAAAAGTAACATTTTTGACCGAAGCAAGTTAAAAATCAAGTTTTTTTCCCCTCTCTCGTTTTTTTTAGTCTTAACAGTTTTTTGTTGTTGTTGTTGTTTTATTAAATGCCATGAGAACAATCGGTATCACATATTCACATTATCACATTAACATTTGCCAGGCAATGAAAAAACTAAAAAATGTGAATAAAAATTAAAAATATAAAATATTACATAAAATCCAGTGCTTTTAAAGCATTACATGTTTTCAGTTTTTGTTTGTTTTTAGTTTGATCCAAAAGATTTAGATTTAAAGTCATTTTAAAAATGTGAAAATTGTTTTCCATTAATCCCCATTCTTTTTATGTAGACCTATATGGTATTTTTCCTAATAAAAGAAATAACTATATTTTAATGTTGTTCTTTACATTCCAAATTGCCATTCTGAGTATATAAAAAAGCACATCAAATACACACATTCAGGCTATATATCATACACTTCATTTTATTAAAGGTTTCTAAATCTTTGAGTAAATACAGTGGAAAAAACAGATGCAAAATAGTTTATTTATCTAGTGCACAGTATTCACAGACCATGAAATATCAAGCTTAAAAACGTTTTTTACAACATCGCATGACGTTGCATTTCGGTTATGGTTATTGCAACACGTTTGCACTGCAGCATCATAAATATTCCGGATCCTCCCGGTTGTTCTATGGTAAGGAAATCGTGCAGTTCGACGCGTCGCGTTCGCATTGAGCCAAGCCCACCGTGCAACTGGTGTCGAGAGACGTCAGCGCGCGTTAGGGGCGTCCTTGCGTCTGTTTTCCGGAAGGTCAATCTGCGTAGGAGACCCGACGCGACGCGCTGCAAACGAGCTTTTTGATTTAAAAACGATTGATTTACAGTTGCACGGTAACCGTAGACTGTCATTCCGCAGAAGCGTGTTTAGCGGAGACATCGACGCGACGCGAGCAGAATGAGTTCCGCGGGGCTGGAGAAGCTGCGGATGACCGGCGCGGGGCGAGCGATCGCCGCACTGACCAGCGGAGGAGACGCGCAAGGTGACAGGGCCACAGACACACACTTCACGCATTTACACTAGAGAATAGGGTGACCAAACGCCCAGTTTTCACATCCTGTCCTGGCTGTTTTTTATAAAGTGATGACAATGTCCTGCTCTTCAAAAAACTGCTGGGAAAGATCAGCTCTACAGCAATATAGATGGGCAAACGAGGAAGAAAAACAGGATAAAGAGGAAGAAGAAAACTAAAGATATAAATATATTTTGCTAGTTAGTTTTTGTAAGTTTGTGAGAGCTATTTTTGCTCAGTTTGGAGGTATATTTTAGTTATTTATTATTTATTTATTTTTCTTATACAGAAGAGACATTGTTTCATTGATTATTTTTGAAACCTGTCATAATAAAACATGTTGAGTAACCTCTCAGAAGCATATCTGAATAAGTGTCTCTGGTTATAGATAGTATTTTGTAATATAACAATTTTCTATCCATACAGAGGAGGAATAGCCCACTTTAAATGTACTGATATTAATAAGCCATCTTTGAGTAAACTATCATTTGAGGATCTCATTGCTGGGCCGAGTGTCCTGGTTTTGAATCAAAATATGGTCACCCTATAGTGAAAGACTCAACACTGTCTGAGTTATATAGGCAAGCGTGTCTGTTCATGTGATGACAGCAAAAAGCAAAAGGAGATTTATAAAAAACAATATTTTCATACTGAGATTAACTAGAGAATGTCCTGCACTGGGCTATATAGATATAGACAACATGCATTGAATGTTCAGGCTGTAGCTCCACCGGCTGTCTAATTATTCTAGAAGATTATATAAATCTGGGGAACTATCCTTGTTACATATGTTACATGTACTTACCATAGCAATAACAGTAAATTATGCATAATTACTACACGCAACTAACCCTCAACCCAATCCTAATCCTACCCTAACCCTAGAGTAAGTACATGTAGTTGCTGAATATTACTCAGTACTTAAATATATAATTACACTGTAACAATAACACCTGAAAATAAAGTGTAACCCTGAACCGGTCAAGAACATTAGCTTTCACAGAGAAAATGTTACTTATTTTTAAGATTTTAGTGTTTTTATATTGTGGCTTTATTTCTATATAAATAAAGCACATTTTACCCCTTCATTTGCTCTATACTGTTATTGATATGATGATTATGCTGATATAATAAATGCCAGACAGGGTTATTATAGTTAACTAAAACCATAAAATAAAATAAAAATCGTTACTTAAAGTAAAAATGGTGCTGTCAAATTGATTAATCGTGATTAGTCGCATCTAGCATAAAGGTTTGTGTCTAACATACATTTGATAATATGTGTCTATATATTTTATATATATAATATAAACACAAACTTTAATGTTAGATGCGACTAATCGCGATTAATCAACTTAACAGCCCTAACACACACAACACTTGAGTGAACTGAAATCATGAGTGGAATAAACATACGGCAGGACTTTTACTTTCTGACCCCTGGACTTTACAACTCGTGTGTGTGTGTGTGTGTGTGTGTGTGTAGTGTTCTTTCGGCACGCCTAAGAAATCTATTGGACGTCTCACATGGACCCGATTTTCCCTAAAAGTTCAATTAATTAATACAAAAAATACTAGTATTATATAATTATATTGAATATTATAAAATATATGTAATATTTTAATGGACAGGTTTTGTGGGAATCGTGTCAGATGTGCATTTTGAATTTTCACTGTATTAAAATCCAGAAACTGATTATTCACTATTGATTATTGTACGCATGATAGGAGGGGATCATTCGCATGTTATTCATCTTCTGGATATTAAAGTATTAACGGCATTGCTCTCTCTCTGTCAGGGATGAACGCAGCGATTCGGGCCGTGACCCGGATGGGCATCTATGTGGGCGCCAAGGTGTATCTGGTGTATGAGGTACAACATTCACGTTTTCACGGATCTGTGCTAGTGTGTGGATGATGACGACATTTGAAATCGCTAAATGTGTGTTTACATGATATATGCGTATTAATGTGAGTATGGACTTTGATTTCAGGGGTATCAAGGACTGGTAGACGGAGGGGACAATATTAAACTGGCCAACTGGCAAAGCGTCACCAATATAATCCAGCTGGTAAGAGCTTCAGTCAGTTCACATCCAGTGTGAGAACATGTGTTCCTGAAAAAGAGTTATTATAAGCTCTTCTTTCAGGAGGACACTACCGTTCAAAAGTTTGAGCTAAGATTTTAATCATTTATTTTTAACCCCTTAACTGTCACCCCCCTTTTTGAGAATGGACATTAAAATAACTATTAAATGGTTGCAATTCAAGAATGGTTTAGTATATAGACCTAAGTTTGGGCTTGTTTTGAAGAAAACACTGCAGATTATTGCTGAAGTGAAAGCACTTCAAAAATGTTAGTATGAAAAAGTTATGGAAGTTTACATTTACAGTTATTCAAATATACTGTACTTAATATTTTTTTCTTTCATATAAAACATATATTTTACAAAATATTTTTTACTATAAAATTACTATAAAATCAAAGCCATATATGTAATCAAGTTGTGTTCCAAATTTGAAGTTGATATCACAAAAATTGAAGTTCCCATGAGATTTTGTTTAGGCGTAATACCGACAATAGCCACCGGGTGACTTACATTCCATTGAATTTAATTGTATGCATTCTGCCGTAACAAATGAATAAGTTTCTGTCCAAATATCACTCCCATCACAAAATATGGAACCTTGAGACTCAGACCTTTCTGAAAATATGTTTTGTCAAGATCAGGAAAGGTTTTGATCATAAATTATGAAACATGATGACGCCCAAAAGGGGAGGAGCCCTATAAAATAATTTAGAATACCGTTTCTAGGGTAACGCAACGTCCAATTTCAAACGGTTTTCACAGGATGAATTCTGAGTTCATAAGCTTTCAAATGATACCTACTTTTAATTTATGATAACTACTAACTCCTATCATTCAGCAAAGATGCAATGATTCCTGAAGGATCATGTGACACTGAAGACTGGAGTAATGATGCTGAAAATTCAGCTTTGATCACAGGAATAAATTACATATTACTATATATTCACATAGAAAATAATAATTTTAAATTGTAATAATATTTCAAAGTTGTTACTGTATTTTTGGTCAAATAAATGCCTCCTTGGTGAGTATAAGAGACTTCTTTCAAAAACATAAAAAAAATCCACAGACCCCCAACTTTTGAATGGCAATGTGTATTAGTTAAATTATTATTATAAAAAATGATTTATTCATATTTTGAATGAGGTTTTATATTTTTTGTTCTCATATTAAATTTGGTCAAATTTTTTGTAATTTTGTTCTGTTCTTTTGTCACTTCTATTCGTTTTTGTATTGTTGTTATTTACTTTTATTTCAGCTATAGTTTAGGTAATTTTAGTAACTTACTCTTATTTAGGTTAGTTGCCAAGGCAGCTTTTCCAATATTTAAGTTAGTCATCTAATCGTTCTGTTTTATTTCTTTGTCTGAGAGCGATGTGTGTGTGTTTCAGTATTAGATAACAGTAACAGTGCTGAAGTGAAGCTTTACTCACAGGATTTATTCAGTCGCTCCTCTTGTTGAGTTTCTCTCTCTCTTCTGTTTTCTGTGTTCTCTGGTTAAGCTGGTAAACTGGTAAACTGGTAAGCTGTCCTACTGCATGTGCTTTCATTCAGCCTGGTAAAATAAAGATATCAGAATAATAGAGATGCACCGATTGATCGGCTGGTGACCGGAATTGGCCGATTTTCACGTGATCGGCCGTGACCGGCGGCGGTCAGTGTGACATGCCGATTTTATACTGGTGTTCTTACGATTCATGCTACACATCGAGATTTGCTACTTACTGGTTATGCGCATGTGCAATCTCACAGTTTTTTTGTATATAAGGTACATTTTCATGTGTTAAAATGTAATATCACTTGAAATGCTAACTACCATATGAATATTTGTACGGCCAGCCAGCTGAACAAGAATAACTGTATTTGATGAAAATTTTTACTTTTCACACCGTTTTAAAAATAAAAACAGTACAGTATACAGTACTCATAACGTAGAATTTTATTATAATTGTATTTCATATAATATAAAATAATGTAATTTTTACGCCGCATTATTAACCTTTGGAGCGGCACGGTCCCTTATATGGGATTTTTATTTCTGTGCCTAGAAAGTTACGGTCCCGCATAACAGGGACGCGTTCAGTGCTGTCATATATCACAACTATGCTGTGTTTTCAACCGCATAATGTTTATTTTAGGTTTCAGACATTTAAATACACATAAGCACGAGTAAAACAATACATTTGGAGTTGGTAAAATACACTCTGATGTCTGTGGAAGCAGCAATAACAATCTATTCAAATATAATTTGCCGACGTGTGTTATTCATATCAGACAAACATAGTGGAATTAACTATAAAGTTTAACTTACTCTATTCTTCTCACAGTTCACCGGCCACTTTCTTACATGTATTTGGGGAGAAACCCTTTTTACAGTCTAGTATGGGAGAAACTGATGAATTCACGTGCTGTAAGTATCCGACTGACAGGACAACATGGCGGCGCCCGTTTTTAAACGACCAAACACACACTCACTTACACGTATTTGAGAATCGGAATATCAAATAGTTGATGACATGGTAAGCAAGTTTGTGAATATTTTGAATAAAATGAAACTAACTAAAAGCGACACATCTGTCATGACGCGTCGCCATGGAAACATTAAAGGGAACGTTCTAAAATAACGGTCGCCTTGAAAAAAACCCTATGGAAAAAACTAAATATTTTAAATTTACGCGTGAAAGGGTTAAAGAAAAAATTAGAAAATAAACATTTGTGTGTGCTGTAAAGTGGTTAGAAAAATTTAATCGGAATCGGCTAAAATCGGTATCGGCAGGTCAAACTCAATGAAAAATCGGATATCGGAATCGGCCTAGAAAATTGTAATCGGTGCATCTCTACAGAATAACACAGACATGAATAATATCTAGATGCTGCAGATGGTTTGGTCTTATGAAATGTCCTGTATGCAGTTGAAGATTATATTATTACCTACTCAAGATTTCTACGATTCTGTGATCAAGTGCATCCATTATTCTTCTTTTTAACGTAATCCAGTTTGGAAGTGTTTATGGAGACTGTTAAAGGGACGGTTCACCCAACATTGAAGATTCGGTCATCATTTATTCAATCATGTCATTTCAAACTCTTATGCTGTTATTGTTTCAGTGAAATTGCAAAGAAAAAAAATCACATTTGTTGATGCCTTGAGCCAGGTTTGATGTCATAGTTGCTGAAACTGCATTGAGCATCATGTTTGTTGTAAGTGAATTTGTTCAGTTTTCTGTAACTGATCTGATTGACAGGAGATTATCAATAACTTGTAATATAGTGCATGAGTCACATGGGCTTTTGTTCGGTAGTTTAGTGGTGTTTTATGAAAACAGACTGCGGCACGCATGCGTAGACCAGGGGTGTAACCATACCCTCATGTCACGAGACTGAACTCACGAGACCATATTATTGCGATTCTCAAAGACATGGTAAAAGGTTAACAAAAAATTACCTGCTGATTAAAATGCTCAATTTGATATTACATTGTGTGTGTAAATGAACAGGCTTGGACTTGGTGCTGATAAACCCAATGCAGGACTCTAGAGACACCAGAATATCAATATTCATGATTCTGAAGCTGAAAATACAGAATTATTGGAGATGAATATGCTTTCAGTCTGTCACTGACTAGATATATTTAAAATAATGTAGGCCACTTTTACTGGTGACATCAGAGATTTATTATTAGGACACACAAATATTCCCCCATTTCATTATTATACATTATATTCAACATTATAGTAGTTTAATATAGTACTGACACTAAAACGTATCCACGATACATATTGTTGCATTTTTGTGTTGCGATATACACTGTGACACAATACATTATTACACCCCTGCTACTGTAGACAGAAATGTGTTTCTTGGATAAAATAACAGCATATAGCGTTGGAATGACATGCAGGAATTATTAAATAAAGACATTATTTTAATTCTCTGGGTGAACAGTTTAAACTCCTGAGTGTTTCATTCAGTGAGTTTGTGTGTGTGTGTGTGTTCAGTAAAGCCCATGTGCGCTGATGGCTGTGTTACTCAAACTCATGTTTCCTTTAAAGCTGCGCTGCATGTGTGTGTTCTGGCGCAGCGCTGACGTGCATTTATGCCTGTGTGAAGCATTGCAAATAATAACTGTATGATTAAAGACTTCTGATGCGGGAGCGTAACACCAGTGTTGTCCTCCAGGGAGGAACGGTGATCGGCAGCGCCCGCTGTAAGGCCTTCACCGTGCGAGAGGGCCGTCTTGCGGCGGCCTTTAACCTGGTGAAGCGTGGCATCTGTAACCTGTGTGTGTGTGGCGGAGACGGCAGCCTCACCGGAGCAAACATCTTCCGCGCCGAGTGGAGCGGACTCCTGCAGGAGCTGGTGGAGAAAGGTACCACACCAACATGTGCAAAACACAGCTTTGCTTTTTACTTTATGGTTTGCCATATACAGAAAAATCGTGCAAAAGTTATAATTTTGATGCTTTTGACGAAAACTCCAAATTCAAAATCTCAGAAAATGTAAATATTACATGAAATCAATCAAAAAAAGGGATTTTAAATACAGAAATGTCGGCCCTCTGAAATGTATAATCATGCAAATGTATATACTAAATATATTAGTTTCACCTTTTAATTTGAATTACTGAAAAACACAAACTTTTGCACGATATTCTAATTTTTCCAGTTTCACCTGTATATGCTATTTTAACAGGACTGCAAAAATAATGACTAAATTAAATTTTAAAGAGGTTTTATACCCAAAAAAATAGGGATGCATGATATATCGGCAGTTTAAAAAATGTAGCTGATATATTAAAGCTGATAAATAATGGGTTATTTCCTTCAGATGCACTGTTCAACATGATGGTTTTGAATTTTTTGAAATATGATTGAAATCACTTCAAAAAGTAAAATATGGTTCAGTGCAACATTTTCAGCGCAAGTCTGTCATAGGCTATAAAATTACAATGACAACATTATAATTGTGGGTTTGGGACATGGATTTTAATGGTGAGACTTTTGTTTTTGAAATCAGGCTCATAAAAAAATATATAATATAAAACCCTTTTTATTTCGATTTTAGGATTTAGATTTTTCGGCCAATATATTGATTCAAATAAAAATAATTATTGGTATCAACCAAAATTTTCATATCAGTGCATTTGCATCCCTAAAAAAATTTATTCATGTATGGTCATGAAAGCTGACTCAAGAAAAGCCTCCTCAGGATAAGAATCATAAATCTTTATGAAAGCTGTATCAAAGTGTCAACGCAAGTCATTGACTCATCAGAGTTCAGGAAACCATTTTGAAATTGTCGTTTCCCAAGATAGAAGCTACTCGTAATGTGAAGTTCAGCTACAGTCAACTAGTTAGCTCTGCTACTTGCAAAAAAGTTGTTCCTCATTTATTTATTTATTTTCATATTAATAATAATATTATTTATCTTCTTTACATGGCATCAAGGTTTATTAATGTTAACTAAACCTAGAACTATTAAAGTCCCCCTGTAGTCAATAATTTCATCCCTTAAAACTCATCTTTGATCACCAAAATTACACATTTAAATGTTTTTTCCTTAAAAAATAAAAACTTCATGCCTTAAAATAGCTTGAATGTAACTCGACACCCTTGCCTCATTTAGTATACGCGGTTCTATGAATATGTAAATGAGCCCCGCCTCCACTCACTCACTCACTCAGAGATCCACTGGTTGACGATCACACGTTGATCTGATTGGTTACAAGGTCGTTTGTGACGTCAGAAACACCAGCAAATTTAAGTAAATTAAACCTAAATACCAATATTAAAAACAAAACAAAAAACGAATAAAATGACAAAAGCACATAATGAAATTACTAAAAATGCAACTAAAGTTGTAATTCAAAGTCATTCAAAATATTAATAAAACTAAAATAAAAACTGGCATGAAAAAGTATAGTCACAATTAGACAGAAATTAGACTGTGATTTTGCGTATGTAACTACAGTTCTGAAATACATAACTTTCCTCTGATAACAGATCACTCTAATGTGGACTGTAATGTGCACTTTCTGTGAAGTTGCTTTGAAATGATGCGTATTGTGAAAATCGCTATACAAATAAATGTGAATTGAATTGAATAAAATAACACTAAATGCTTCTAATCTAACTCAAAAACACTTTTTGAAAATGTTGATGAACTGCAGCATTCTGCTAAATATTTCCCCACAAAAGTGAGTATATTCATGAGTATATTTACTGCTAGCGTCTCATTGCCAGGTCGAATCACGGCAGAGACGGCGCGTCAGCACGGCCACCTGAACATCGTGGGTCTGGTGGGATCCATCGATAATGACTTCTGTGGAACCGACATGACCATCGGCGCTGACTCGGCCCTCAACCGCATCACTGAGATCATCGACGCCATCACCACCACCGCCACCAGGTCCGGCTCCACGCACAACTGAGGAGCAGTAACTACACACACGGATTTCACAACTACTGAACACGACAGAAAAACAACAAAATGACTCAAACTTTAACTGAAATTAAATGGAAAATATAAAATAAATGTTAACTAAGATAAAATAAAAAAGTAAACTTTTTTTATTTTGTTAATAAATCTAAAACTGAGTAAGAATTTATAATACGTATATTTAAAAACAAACTACTAAAAATGACAGAAAAACAACAAAATGACTAAAACTTTAACTGAAATTAAAATATAAAAATAAACCTTAACTTAAATTAAATATTAAAAAAGTAAACTTTTTTTATTTTGTTAATAACTAAATTTAAAACTGAATAAGAATTTATAAAAACTATATACGCATATTTAAAAACAAACTACTGAACATGACAGAAAAACAACAAAATGACTCAAACTTTAACTGAAATAAAAAAATGGAAAATATAAAAATAATCAACTAAATTTAAATATTAAAAAAGTAAACTTTTTATTTAGTTTATCTTGATGTACTAAAATAACAATGTAAAACTTTAATAAAAATGAATAAAAACTATATAGACATTAAAAAAGACTAAAATGACAAAAATGCAAAACAAAATTACTAAAACTAACTAAAATGGACAGTATAAATTTAGTTTAACTTGATGTAATGAAATAAAATAATCTAAAACTGAAGTAAAACGTTTTTTTAAACTACTAAAATGACAGAAATGCAAAGAAAACTAAAACTTACTTAAATTTAAACAAAAATCTAAATTTAAAAATGAACATTAAAATAAAATACAAAAAAGTAAACTTTTTAATTTAATTTAACTTGATGTACTAAAACAACTAAATGTAAAACTGAAATAAAAAGTATAAAAAAAACTGTTTTTTTTTTACTAAAACTTTTAACTAAAATGAAAATGGAAATATTATAAAAATAATATTTCAGCTTTTTTTAATTTTATGTACTAAAATAACTAAAACTGAGATAAACTATATAGGCATATTAAAAACAAAACAAAAAATCAAAATGGAAAATATAAAAATAAAAGCGAATTCAAAATATTTGTAAATACTATAATTGTATCTCAACGATACTGAAATGACACTGGCTATAAGACAAACTGTATGTAGATAGTAAAACATAATATAATTAATGGAAAATTGTGTGTGACTGAGACTGATATCCTGTTGTTTGTTCAGGAATGCACTGAATGTGTGGAATTCTGCTCTCGTCTCGTCTCCTATTCTCCTTTCCCCTCCACACACACTGTTTTCAGCGTTATGCAGTCCGACAGTTGCACGTAGGCAGATGTACATTAAGACATCTGACATCATTAAGAAGTTTTCACCATTTTATGTGCTCACTTTGTGTTATTGATATTTTTTCCAGCCATCAGCGCACGTTTGTGCTAGAGGTCATGGGTCGCCACTGCGGGTGAGTTTCCTTTGAAGAACTGCACACACACCAAGATCATCATGGGAAAATTACAAACGTGTAGATTTGAGATTATGTTTACGCTCTAGCAACCACCCAGAACAATCTTGGCAACCACCCAAACATTCTAACAGTGCCCCTAGCAATCACAGAACAATCTTGGCAAACACCCAAACATTCTAACAGTGCCCCTAGCAACCACAGAACAAACTTGGCAACCACCCAAACATTCTAACAGTGCCCCTAGCAACCACAGAACAAACTTGGCAACCACCCAAACATTCTAAC
Source organism: Meda fulgida (assembly GCA_030578275.1). Taxonomy (NCBI): domain Eukaryota; kingdom Metazoa; phylum Chordata; class Actinopteri; order Cypriniformes; family Leuciscidae; genus Meda; species Meda fulgida. Next base: position 2,782,427 of record CM060624.1, read on the forward strand.
AGTGCCCCTAGCAATCACAGAACAATCTTGGCAACCACCCAAACATTCTAACAGTGCCCCTAGCAACCACCCAGAGCATCTTGGCAACCAACCAAACATTCTAACAGTGCCCCTAGCAACCACCCAGAGCATCTTGGCAACCACCCAAACATTCTATAAGACCCCATTTACACGGCATGGTTCAAGTGACCCAAATCCGATTTTTTTCCTCTCATGTGGCACAGATCGTATATGACCGGTGAACGTGTAAGCAGGAAAAAAAACGCATGGATTCCGATTTTCTCAGATCGGATTCAGGCCTCACTCATATGTGGTAATAAATCGGATATGAATCGGATACGTGCATTTGCATGTGCCAAGTAAGCAGACAAATCGGATATTCCCCAGTAAATGCGAGTCGTACGTCATTAAAAAAGTGACCCACAGTTCTTGACCCCAGGTTCCAACAACACGATCCCACCAGTCTTGAGTCCTTCCAAACCTCCCTTTGAACCGATGTTGCAGCGATCATCGCTGAATTCGCCCAGGCTGCAACAAGGGCTCTCCTCTTTTTTCTCCGCCGTACGAGACCAATGTTTTGCTGACTTTTTTGATGACTTTTCAAAATATTGTGGAAAGCAAAACACTGGATAATTTTATTCGCATCTTCATCCATTGCATTTCGTGCTGTTTTACTTCCTTTTCCTGATCAGGACGTCTACATTTGGTAGTTTCAGCAGTGTATAGTGTAAATGCAAAAATCGGATACGGGTCACTTTTAAAAGATGATGTAAGCGGGTCGTCAAAAAAATCGGATATAGTCAGAAAATCGGATTTGGGTATCAAGACCTGCAGTGTAAATGCAGCCTAAGTGCGCCTAGCAACCACCCAGAACATCTTGGCAACAGTTATTTTCAGTATTGTTTATATAATATTACAGTATTTTTTAACATTTTTAATACTGCTAATTTTCCGTTTTAGTTTGCTTTTTTAACTTTATTTTTTTTAAAGCTTTAATTTGTATTTCAGTTTTAGACATTTTTATTACTTCAAATTATAGTTCTATAAACTTTTATTTCTGTTAGTTGCCAAGGCAACATTTCTAATTTACCTAAAATAAAAAGCTTAAGTTTTATAAATACTTTATTTCAGTTTACCTTTATTTTAAAATTTTCCCTTTTCCTTTTAATTTGAGTGAAAGTTTTAGTCATTTTTTGTGCGTTTCTGTCCTTTAAGTGCTTCTGTCCTGCAGGTATCTAGCGCTGGTGTCCGCTCTGGCGTCTGGAGCCGATTGGCTGTTCATCCCTGAAGCTCCTCCTGAGGACGGCTGGGAAGAGCTCATGTGCGCTCGACTGGGAGAGGTGAGATCATTTATGGATTATCAAATACACGATTTATGAATCATGCCATTCATTTATAATTACCTGCAGTTTTAAGAGCATTGTTTTTTATGATCAGTTTTTGTTTTAATTTTAGTTTAAGTATCAGAAATTTAGTTGTGAGCTTTTTTAATTTGTGTAATTTTTTTAAATATTATTATATAGCTTTCAATTATTTTTATTTTAGTTTGAGTAAGTTTCGTAAAGATCCGATTTTTCATCTATTATGTAAGGGATAATGTACATCCAGCCGGTTGTTATCTCAGAATAAACCCGACAGGGTGATCAGGATCAGGTCTCTATCAGCCTGAAGAGGGTTTATTCTGAGATCACACACACACACACACACACACACACACACACACACACACACACCTGAAGGGGGTTTATTCTGAGATCTCACACACACACACACACACACACACACACACACACACACACACCTGAAGAGGGTTTATTCTGAGATCACACACACACACACACACACACACACACACCTGAAGGGGGTTTATTCTGAGATCACACACACACACCTGAAGGGGGTTTATTCTGAGATCACACACACACACACACACACACACACACACCTGAAGAGGGTTTATTCTGAGATCACACACACACACACACACACACCTGAAGGGGGTTTATTCTGAGATCACACACACACACACCTGAAGAGGGTTTATTCTGAGATCACACACACACACACCTGAAGAGGGTTTATTCTGAGATCACACACACACACACACACACACACACACACACACACACACCTGAAGGGGGTTTATTCTGAGATCACACACACACACACACACACACACACACACCTGAAGGGGGTTTAGCCTGAGATCACACACACACACACACACACACGCCTGATGGGGGTTTATTCTGAGATCACACACACACACACACACACACACACCTGAAGGGGGTTTATCCTGAGATCACACACACACACACACACACACACACACACACACACACACACACACACCTGAAGGGGGTTTATTCTGAGATCACACACACACACACACACACACACACACCTGAAGGGGGTTTATTCTGAGATCACACACACACACACACACACACACACACCTGAAGGGGGTTTATTCTGAGATCACACACACACACACACACACACGCCTGAAAGGGGTTTATTCTGAGATATAAACCGGCTGGATGTACATTATCCCGCTTATTACACAGCATTTCGCCTGTTTTCATTTTTTTTTAAATTGTACCTGTTTGTATCTTATAATCCGACAGTGTACAAAATAATAGTCACAAAATAGTCCATGATACTGGATGGCATTATAAAATAACTACACAAAATATTGATTCGACTGAGTTTAATAATTTATTAGCTCACCAAATGCAAAACTTCCACGAAGAAAAAGCGTTCCTAGCGAGTGTATAGCACTGCTGACTTCAGTGACCCGGATGAGCCTGGTTTTCTGTTGTTGTCTGGGAATAATTTACCACTGGATTGACCAATCAGAATCAAGTATTCCAGAGAGCTGTATAATATTACACGGCTCTCTGAAATGCTTGATTCTGATTGGTCAGTCGCAACATTCGGAGGACAGTTATTCCCCAGTAGAGTGCATTAGCATTAGCATTAGCAGGATAGAAATAACAGCCCAGTTTCACTTCCATATCATTTTAATAATTGAGTGCTGGATGTGTTTACTCAGAGCCGCAGTAAAGGATCCAGACTGAACATTATCATCATCGCTGAAGGAGCCATCAACAAAAGCGGTGAGGCCATCACCTCCAACTACATTAAAGACGTGAGTGAAGCTCTTCAGCTCGCGACATGAGAAAAGCTCTTAAAGGAACACTCCACTTTTTTTGGAAATAGAGTTAAACAGTTTTACTGTTTCTGAATCCATTCAGCCGATCTCCGGGTCTGGCGGTAGCACTTTTAGCATAGCTTAGCATAGACCATTGAAGCTGATTAGACTGTTTGCATCTCTCTCAAAAAAATGACCAAAGAGTTTTGATATTTTTTTGAGAGAGATGCTAACGGTCTAATCAGATTCAATGGTCTATGCTAAGCTATGCTAAAAGTGCTACCGCCAGACCCGGAGATCGGCTGAATGGATTCGACAACGGTAAAACTGTTTAACTCTTGAGGAGTTGGAAAATGAGCCTATTTCCAAAAAACATTTACTCACCCTCAAGTTGTTCCAAACCTGTATGGATGTTCTTTCTTCTGCTGAACACAAAACATGATATTTTAAAATGTATGGGTAACCAAGTCGATGGACCCTTTTGACTTCCGTAGTATGGACAGTAAAATTAATACAGACATTTTACCAATATTCTTCAAAATATCTTGTTTTGTGTTCAGCAGAAGAAAGAAACTCATACAGGTTTGGAACAACTTGAGGGAGAGTAAATGATGACAGAATTTTCATTTTTGGGTGAATCATCCCTTTAGAGTCATTTTAGTACATGCTAATTCATTTCCCATAGATATTATTTACACCTGCTTTAGTTTTTTTATAAACTTTACTATAAGTTTGCACTTATTAAATGTTAGCCATATGTTTTCTAGAAGTGATATGAACTTGTGCAAGCTTGTTTCCGCCACGGAACAACAAAAAACAAGGTAGCTGTTACTTTTTATTTTACATTTCTTGCAATTGTGAGTTTATATCTCACAATTCAGACTTTCGTCACTCGTAATTACGAGTTTTTATCTCACAATTCGGTGAAAGGAAATTACCAGTAATAAACTTGGAATTGTGAGAACAAAAAGTCAGAATTGTGAGAAGAAATTGCAATACTTTGAGTTTATATCTCACAATTTTGACTTTTTATCTCGCAGTTCTCGAGTTTATATCTCACAATAAAAGTCAGTTATGTCCTCAAAATTGCAAGATATAAACTCGCAATTTGAAAGAATGGAAGTCAGAAATGTATCTTTTAACTTTGCAAGGAAAAAAAAAACTTTGCAATTACCTCTTTTATTTTTTATTCAGTGGTGGAAACAAGCAGCGTCCACAGTCTTCTGATAAAAAGTCTTCTATAGAAACATTTTAAAGCTGGAATTTAAGTCCTTTTCATAAATGTATATATTTTCCAACACTGTTTATTGTATAAAGCTCCATAGAAATAAGTGTGGGGGAAAAAGAGACCAATGAAATAAGTATCAGCAGCTCTCTTATAACGCTGCTGATTTGTGTGTGTGTGCAGCTGGTTGTGTCTCGTCTGGGTTATGACACTCGGGTCACTGTTCTGGGTCACGTTCAGAGGGGCGGGACACCGTCAGCCTTCGACAGAGTTCTGGTAAATAAACACTTTCAATTAAAGGTGCATCGTGTAATATTTAGGAGGATCTGTTGACAGAAATGCAATATCATATACATAACTCTGTCTTCAGTGGTGTATAAAGACCTTATTTAATGGACCGTTATGTTTTTATGACTTTAGAATGAGCCATTTCTTTCTACACACACACCGCGGGTCTCGACGTGTTTCTACGGTGACACTAAACGGACAAGCGTGTTTTTGTGTTGTTCTTCGTGCAAAGAAGCTAGCTAAAGTCAGCGAATAAAACAGTGACACAATGAAGAACAAGCTACAATAATATCCGCAATAACATATCGTTTTACTGAATAATTAAGTAAACCTAATTTCTCAATTGATCTTTGTAAAGAAAGCTCATTAACTGGCTACTCTCTGCTGTCTCAGACGATGACATCACTTCCTGTCGGCCACCGTAACTCCTGTTGATTGCAATTCGCAACATCACCACTAGATGCCGCTAAAAAGGACACACTGCACCTTTAAACCCTAACATTAGTGTTGAGTAGTGATGTTGAAGTGAGGCTGTGGATGTTGTGTGGTGTAGAGCAGTAAGATGGGTGTCGAGGCCGTGGTGGCCCTGCTGGAGGCGGGACCGGACACCCCCGCCTGTGTGATCGGCCTATCAGGGAACCAGGCCGTGCGTCTCCCGCTCATGGAGGCCGTAGAGATGGTGAGTCTTCAGTAGTGCACCGTTTTTTATTCCCACCGTAATTTTATTACATTTTGCAGACATATAAAAGGTATTACATCAATTACAAAATGAAACAAGATGTCTGGTAAGAAAAACAAGAAACAAAACAAAAAGTCGATACAACAACAAAGCTGTTATATATATATATATATATATATATATATATTAAATAGTGCACTGTTTTTTTGTTGGTTTTTATTCTTGAATGAGTGTTGCGATCTTAAAGAACTGTTTTCTGTTTGAATATATGGTAACACCTTACAATAAGGTTCAGGAGTTAACATGAACTAAGAATGAACAATAGTTCTTCAGCATTTATTCATCTTAGTTAATATTAATTTCAACATTTGCTAATAAGTTATTTAAATCAAAGGTTGTATTTGTTAACATTAGTTAATGCACTGTGAACTAACATGAACAAACAATGAACAGCTGTTTTTTATTAACTAATATTAACAAAGATGAATAAATACTGTAACATATGGATTGCTCATTGTTAGTTCATGTTAGTTAATACATTACCTAATGTTAACTAATGAACCTTATTGTAAAGTGTAACCGAATATATTGTAAAATGTAATTTATTCCTTTGATCAAAGCTGATTTTTTCACTGTATATACAGCCAAACATTAAAGGAAAATCAGTTGCTTTTCTGCTTATTATTATTCTGCATGTTTATAGCTATCATCCAAACATCACCAAAGTTGGGTCAGGTAATCTTTAAAAAAAAATGCATTAAAAGCCTTTTGATATACCAAACAGTTCATTTGTAATGCACTAATGAATTTGACAAGCAATCTTTTTTTGTTTTTTTGTCTCAAATAATTTCTCACATTATTAAGGCAAGACACCAAGCGAATAGGGTAAAATTTATATCTAATTGATAACCCCATACCTCCCTAGTTAATTAAACACTAAAACATTCAGTTTTGTATTACATGTTTTGTGAAATGTTATGTTTAAATTTGCAAAGATGCATCATCTAATTAAATATGCAGGACTTTGCATAAATTCCCAGAGCATTGGATAAAGCCAGGCTAAAAATTATTTGATTTTGCTGACATATCAGAGTTAATTTTATCACTCCAGAAATCACAAATCAGACTATCAACAGCCAAAAAAATAAATATATATATTTTATGTATAACATGTTCTATAAATCAGGCGAATAATAAATGAACAAACCTTCAGTGTATAGATAGGAATCAAACTAAAGTTTGGTGTGTGTAAATCTGCTGAAGTGGAGATTTCTGACTTTTAAAGATAAGGATTGAAATTTGTAAACAAATAAAGTGTAATAAAATAAACACTTAAATGTGTATCTGTGATGTTATGGAAGCAAAATAGCCCAAAATCTCAACATTAACCAGTGCATGAAAAACAATAGTTTTGTCAAGTATATCTTGCCTTAAGAGAATAATTTGACTGTTTCTTACAGACTAAAGAGGTTCAGAGGGCCATGAATGAGAAGCGTTTTGAAGAAGCCATCCAGTTACGGGGCAGGTGAGACGTTCATTATCATCTGTGTTTATTAGCGGATAAACCTGCTGAGGTCAAAGTTTGAGCGACCCATTTCCACACAAGCGAGTAATAATGAATCAAATGATTCTGTTTACAGGAGTTTTGAGAACAACTGGAACATTTATAAGTTGCTGGCCTATCATAAACCTGCTGTGGTCCAGGTAACACACGAGCACTAAACCTGATCTTACAGCATTATATATAAAACTGTAAACTTTTACATTCAAGTCATTTTTTTGCCACTGGTTCTTATACATTTGTATTGTAGCTAAGATATCAGAGCTTATGGATCATAAAATCCTAATCTTAAAGTCAAGTTACCTTTATTTCTATAGCGCTTTATACAGTACAGATTGTTTCAAAGCAGCTTTACAGTTATAAACAGGGAAATAACAAAATCAGATTCTCTAAAATGACAAAAGTGTCTCTAAGTGTCTTAGGGTCCTATCTTGCACCCAGCGCAATTGACTGTACAGCGCCGCATGTATCATTCCTATTTTGCACCGGACGCACAGGGTGTCATGAGGTTGAGGAACGAACCCAAACGCAGACAACTTGCAGACACTAAACGTTTATTCAGACACAAAACAGAAAACAAAACCCACGAGGGGGCAAAACATAGACAAGACTAGGGAGCTAAACTTGGACTAAGACTAGACAGGTTGAAAACAAACAGCTACACAAACTTACTAATCTTCTCACAGGATACAGATACAGACAATGTACTCACAGAGAGTAACACGCAGTTTTGACAATGAACCGACACAGGACAGCAAACACAAGGGGATAATAAAGGGAGACACTAATGACAAGAACAGGTGACACAGACTAGGTAATAATAACAAGACGAGGATAACAAGGGGGCGGGGTATCTAACGAGACAACACAAGCACATGGCCCAAACAACAGGCCATGCGCTTGTACACAAAACATGGCTCTGTCATGATCCTGCCACAAGACTAAGAAAATCAAGAACATGATGGCAGAATCATGACACAGGGGCTTTTCCCTCCACAGACGCACGTCTGTAAATTAGGGGAATGAACTTGCGTTCCCGTGATATTCAGATGATATTTTAAGGGTGCATGCTTGGCCATAATGTAGCGTGTGCACAACGCACACACACTTTGCTTCTCTCATCTACACAGACGCAGCAGTTCCCATTTTTGCAAATCATACAAAATATTACCACACGAGGGAAATCATTTTGGTGTCCATGAAGATGTGAAAAAATAGGCATAAATCTAGCTTACTCATTTACCCAGATTATTATACGCCTGTTTAACCGAAGCTAATGTGTGTTTCTCCATCCACATATAATGTCACTTCTCTGTGTTTCACGGCCCTGACGAGAACGCCGGTCTCCTCGCTGTGAACGCTCCTGGCGTGCGTCTGGAAAACCCGCTGTTATAATAGCAATCCTCCATAATAGCAATCCTCCATAATAGCAATCCGCCGTTATAATAGCAATCCGCCGTTATAATAACAATCCGCCGTTATAATAGCAATCCTCCGTGGAACAAGCGCACCTGTTCTTAAAGGGAATGTGAGAAGACGCTCTGATTGGTTTATTGCACGTTACGCCCAAACCACAGCTATGAGTAATGTAGCGACTTCAGACCAACACATGTTAGATTTGCGTCGGGCGCAAGAGTCATTTATCCCGCCGGTATAATAGCATTAGAAAAGAGCAGATTCTTGTTGCTCAGTGAAGGGTTGGTTTGGTTATGTGTTGTTCCATTATATCCTAGTTTCATGTTATTCATTTTGATCTCAGAGCAACTACTCGATGGCCATCCTGAACGTGGGCGCTCCAGCCGCCGGCATGAACGCTGCGGTGAGGTCAGCGGTGAGGGTCGGGCTGGCCACAGGACACCGGGTTTACTTCGTCAGCGATGGATTTGAGGGTCTGGCCAATGGAGCGGTGAACAAACATGACTATCAATGATTTCTTTAATGATGCATTTTAATGCAGTGACTCTCAGGGCAGCTCTAGAGATGAAGTTCACGCGTTCATGTCCTCATATAGTGAGACGGTAGATGCTGAAAACACCACGAGCATCATGTGTGCTCCAGTATGTATGTAGTAGAAGAAACTGGTTCACACAGAGACACGCAGAACATGCAGACTTCATATTTAACCCTTGTGCATCAATTCAAAAAAGGTACACATATGTCCACAGTGGACAAAAAATGTCTGTAAAAACCGGCATACAATTTTGTACTTAAGTTTGGTCTAATTTTAAAGAAGACCCATGGCAGATTATTGTTGAAGTAAAAAAAAAGTTTAAAAAATGAAAAAAAGTTATAGAGGTTTAAGTTTATGAAAATGATTTATGAATAATATTTTAAATAAAATATATATTTTATGAAACATGTTGAACTCTAAAATTGCTTGAAAATCAGAGCCATAAATCTGAACAAGTCGTGTTCCAAATTTGAGATTGATATCTCAATAAATGAGCTTTCAGTAAGATTTAGTTTGGCTGCAGAACCACATTTTCCCCATTAGATGCAGCAAAATTTTTGTGATTTGCAGTAGAGTTTTTCTCTCTCAAATATTTCAAGCACACAAACACACATACACAATTTTTTTTATTACACACATACAAACCACACTCCATAGCAACACACCCACACAAGTATATCTGCTTAATTTATCCAATTGGCTCTATAATATGCAGAAAACTAGAATAAAGCGAGTATTTGCTTTATAGGCCAAACCTGAGAAAATGGCACCATCTTGTGAAAATAGTATAAATTTAAATTTTGAACCCTTGCAAACAGAATGAAAGCCTATTAACAAAGATTGCATCATTTTATAGTTAAATTGCCCTGGGATTAAAAATTGGTGTTTTAATGGGTTTCAATGGGGACATTTTTGTCCAAAAGGTCCCGAGAGGAACTATTTTTTGTACCTAGTTTCAAAGTAGATTTATTAAAGGAACTGGGGGTGAAAAAATTCCAATAAAAATACAGACCTGTGCCAAATTTTATGCAGTTGGCATTAACACAGGCAAAATTATAAAAAAAAAAAAAAAATTACATTTACTGTATACTGTAAATCCCATTTTTATGACTGGATTTTGTGATTCCGTCCAATCATAGGGCTCTAAAATAACAAAAAAAAATAAGACTATTATCCATAATTCCCAAATGCATACAACAAAGCAGTGCAATCCAAATTAACATAAAAAATAAAACAAAAAAATATAAAAGGGGTTAGTGTTATCTCTTTCTGTTATTTGGAAAGAACAATAGTTATATTAATATGAATGAAATCGTAACATGAAATCCCACTGTTTTTTTTAGGTAAAGGAAGTGTCGTGGAATCAGGTGGCCGGCTGGACGGGTCAGGGCGGCTCTCTGCTGGGAACTAAACGGTCAGTGACCTTGAAAAATCAGTGCATTTTCACTGGCTCTTTAATTTAATCCCAGCGTGGTGACCCTCACTGTTCTCCAGAACCCTGCCCAGCACCTGCATGGACAAACTAGTGGAAAACCTCAACAAGTTCAACATCCAGTCTCTGTTTATCGTCGGAGGTTTTGAGGTACAGAAAAATGTTAATGCAAACTAATAGACCTGACACTTATTCTATATAATGTGTTTCTTTGTTCTTCAAAGAGCTTGCTTTGTTGTTTCAACAACCTTAAGGTTTTGTAGTAAGATTGCACCCTTTGTGTATTTTATTCTATTTTTGTATATTTCTTATTTTTATTCCGGTACCTTTATGCTTATATGATTTTTAAATGTTCCTTTTGTGTTCATTTAGTAAAAATGTAAATGTGTTACTGTCTCTTTTTAATTTTTTTTTACAAGTGCTGATTTTGCAGTAAACAATTAGGATGTACTTTATAACAATAGCTGTACTATTCAGATTATGGGGGGCAAATTTCATGGGGGGCAAAAAAATCATTGTTTTTACATTTTGATATCTATTGAATACTGTTAAAATTTGGAAATAAAATGTGAATATTTTTTGCTGTATCGCCCAGCCATATTTCCAACCTGTATTATCTTCCATGAAACGCAAAATTAAGTTATCAATTCAACGACAAAACAAAGTCTGCGCTGCACTTTATGAAATCTGACTGTACTTTCTGTGTCTGTGTCCAGGCGTATGAGGGCGTACTGGAGTTGGTTGAAGCGAGGGGCAGTTATGATGAATTATGTATTCCCATGTGCATCATCCCTGCCACCATCAGCAACAATGTTCCAGGCACTGAGTTCAGTCTTGGCAGCGATACTGCGGTTAATGCAGCGATGGCCGTGAGTACACGACCTGCCACATTATTTGTTTCTTTCTCTTTTATTCTTCTTTGTTTCTATTTTGTATGTATTCTTTTTTATTAATGTAATATTATGATTTGTTGACCTGCCATTAAAATTAGCTTTTCTGCTAACTCTGGCGCATTATGAGTGTAAACAAAAAATGTCAATTGATGTGCATTGTCCCTTTTAAATAAATAGAAGAAAAAATAACATTAAAAAAAACTCTCATAAACACTGATAGATATTAGATTTACTCTTATTGGCATACACTACCGTTCAAAAGTTTGGGGTCAATTGTTTTTTTTTGGTTTTTTTAAAGAGATTAAAACTTTTCTTCAGAAAGGACGCATGAAATTGATATAAAGTGACAGTAAAGACATTTATAATAATGCAAAATATTTATTTTTTAATGAAATGCTTTTCTCTTGAACTTTCAAAGAATCCTGAAAAAAATGAATCACTGTTTGCACAAAAATATGAAGCAGCACAACTGTTGTCAACTGTGATAATAATCATAAATGTTTCTTGAGCATCAAATCATCATATTAGAGTGATTTCTGAAGGATCATGTGACACTGAAGACTGGAGTAATGATGCTGAAAATTCAGCTTTGATCACAGGAATAAATTACATTTTAAAATATATTCACATAGAAAACAGCTGTTTTACATTGAAATAATATTTAACAATATTACTGGGTTTGTTTTGTATTTTTAATCAAATAAATGCAGCCTTGGTGAGCAGAAGAGACTTCTTTTAAAAACATAAAAAAATCTTACTGACCCCAAACTTTTGAACGGTCGTGTATGTATTTTACTAAACCTAAATGTGACTTGCAAGAAATGGAGAAGACTAGAAAATATTGTGGCTCTGTTTCTAAACCTAGTGAGCTGCCTATACACAATAGATGATTTTGCTAGGGTACGTCTGTAATCATTTATTTTTCTGTTCCAAATGCATCTGAATTTTTGAGAGTTGTGCCAGAATTATAATACTTCAGAGAATCTATTTTACTGTCTCCCAACCCTACATACATAGAGCAACATATGTGCACCAACACAAGTGTAAGTTAGTGTAACGCTGTGTAAGATGGCTAATGCTAAAGCAGCATTGCATGTGCAGTTTACTTTGTGGACAAGGCAATCCCATAATGCATCACGAGTGAGAAAAAAATAAGTGAGATATCAGTGAAAATATAGAAAGAATCAATAAAAAAACATACAATTTCACTAAATATCTGTGTGTCCTCCTAGCTTGCAACTTCAAGGTCATGAGTTTGATTCCCAAGGAGTGCATGTACCGATACAATGCAAAATACTGCATATGCAATAGAAATCGATTTGGGTAAACCCATCATGTGGAATTTAAATAGAAATGTATTTTTATGCTTATTAGCGTACTAGGTTTTGAAACAAAGCTTATATCTGAAAAGCTTGTACACCTGCCAAATTGTACTTCCTTAAAGGAATACGCCGACTTTTTGGGACTTTAGCGTATCCCCCAGAGTTAGATAAGTCCACACACACCCTTCTCATCTCTGCGTGCCGTAACTGTCTGACGCACACACCGCTAGCCTAGCTTAGCACTAAGACTGGAGGTAAACGGCTCCAGCTAGCATACTGCTCCCAATAAGAGACAAAATAACACCAACATTTTCCTATTTATATGTTGTGATTTGTAAGCTAGGCTAGCGGTGTGTGCGTCAGACAGAGTTACTGAGATGAGAAGGGTGTGTGTGGACTCATCTAACTCTGGGGGATACGCTGAATAAGCTAAAGTCCTAAAAAGTCGGCGCGTTCCTTTAATTGCAGAAGCTATAAATAAAGCTGCCGTTGCGCTGCATTGGTTGTGCAGTTTTTGATGTGAACTGTCTGTGTTTTGAAGAGCTGTGATAAGATCAAGCAGTCGGCCACAGGGACCAAGAGGAGAGTGTTTGTGGTGGAGACGATGGGTGGATTCTGTGGATATCTGGCAACCACCACAGGCATCGCTGTCGGAGCGGACGCCGCTTACATCTTCGAAGATCCTTTCAACATCCATGACCTCAAGGTAGGGCTGTGCGATATGAATGTATTATTATTTTAACCATGTGCCAGCTGATATAATGTGTTTAGCAAAAACATGCAGTGAGAGTGCATTTGAATGACAGTTTAATATACATTTCCCAACGCTATACATCTACAGATGGAAGAATAAACACTGTTTTGCTGTTGGTGTGTCACTTCTTTTAGACCAATGTGGAGCATTTGACGGAGAAAATGAAGAAGGACATTCAGAGAGGTCTGGTGCTGAGGTAATGAGTCGGTCTGTCTACATTCACAACACAGTTTTGGTTTGCAAATTTGTTTTCAATAATCTAAACTATTGGAAATTTAATCATAAATAATCATTTATGATGTTTGAAAAAAGAGCCACAGTGGCTTCCCCGATCGCAGCAACAGATATTTCGCACTAATTTCCCAGGAAGTGACTATTTTGTTCTCTTGAACATATGGGATGGAAGTGGTGGCTGCATCTGACATTGCACACACACACACACACACACACACACACACACACACACACACACACACACACACACACACAGAACAGACATCTAGCAAATGTTCACAAAATTGTTTGCACTCAATGTTGATTTCAATTTTCAACAGCGTTTCTCAGAAATGGCTTGCTGCACCTTTGATGACATTGAGTGTAAAACTGCTCTGTTCACAGGAATGAGAAATGCCATGAGCAATACACCACTGATTTCATCCATAAGCTGTACTCGGCAGAGGGCAAAGGTGTCTTCGACTGCAGGGTCAATGTCCTGGGACACCTGCAGCAGGTACGGGCTCAACTTAGCCATTTAACAGCTAATAAAGTCACACACTGTATAAGGTTACCTTTCAGCATCTCTGTGGATCCTATAAATGATCTTAAAAATCTCCTGCTTTTCAATTTAAAGTTGATTCACACACAAGTACTGTGTCAAAGAGCCTAATTAGGGTTAGGGTTTCTAATTAGTTTCAATATATGTTATTTCTTCGACTAAACAGCTATTCATATAATATTTTTTTAAAAATGCATCAAATATTTAGGATCGGCATTATTGTTAGGACATGCATTCATTATAATAGTGCAAATTTCATCTGAACAGTTTTTCATGGAAAAGCAATTCACTCCCATTAGTTAATATTAGTTATACCATGGGCTGTTTAAATACTCGATTCTGATTGGCTGGAAGGTGTGCAATAAAACCGTTAAATGCACAGGTAGTTCCAGTCAGTTTGATTACAGTTCGAAATTAATCCGCTATTATAAACATTGGTAACACATAGTAAATTTGAATTATTCTTTCAAATAAAAGCAATCCGATGGCTCTACTTTATGTAAAGCGGACGGAGTGCTAGAACTAACGAGCCGTAACTTAAGAAAATAACCGTCATTTTTACACGTCTGGTAAAAAATGACACTGTAAACATCAGTTACAGCTTTAACTTCTTTTTAACTTGGCAAATAACTGAGTTTTTTGCCTCCACTTCGCATTAGCTGATCGGTTAATCCGAATCGTTAGTTCATGTTAGCTCAGATCCATTAAATAATATTAACAGATACAGCTTTAGATTTTAATAGTGTATTAAACTGAGATTTTTAAACACTTTAGAAGCATTTTTCTGTGTTAATAATTGGAATCTTATTGTAAGTGTTATCAAATTTTTCATGATGGATTACTTAATTATGTTGCATTATTAAATGATTTCGGAGTGGATTTGAACACTGGGGTTTGCCTCTGCTGAACGAAATGCAGCGTTTGAACGCAGTTTTTCTGATGATGTTTCTCTGATGTTGATAGGGTGGCGTGCCGACACCGTTTGACAGAAACTACGGCACTAAACTGGGCGTTCGAGCCGTGCAGTGGCTGACAGAGAAGATGATCGACAATTTTAAACTAGGTGAGAGGATGTTTAAAACTAAATATAACTGTACAACACATCTCTGTATAAATCAAATATTTCTGACTCTAATTTGACATTAAAATAACTGTAATGGAGGGCTTGCGTTTTTGTGTTTTCCTGCGCTAATTCTAATTCTACTAATTCTGATCAGCAGTTTAAACTTCAGATTTGTGCAGGAGATGAAAAGACTGAGTAAAGCCGGTGTGTTTGTGTCTGTCAGGTCGTGTGTTTGCTAACACCCCAGACACGGCCTGTGTGATCGGCCTGTATAAGAAGGTTTTGACCTTCAGTCCCGTCACTGAGCTGAAGGACCAGACCGACTTTGTGTGAGTGACTAACAATTACACACACTACACCAGCTTCAGTAGGGGTGACGTCAGGTTGATCGGGACACTCTTTCCTAGTCATATCAATTGCAAAAAGTGTCCTAATCAACCTGACGACACCCTTACGTGTTAGGGACATGCTACTTTCAAGGCAAGGCAACTTTATTTATATTGCACATTTCATACACAATGGTAATTCAAAGTGCTTTCCCCCTGCTTTTATTTTATTTTGTTTATTTTCTATGCAAAGCTCTATGACTTTCTATAGTGTGATGATTATAATTCCTTTCTATGTAAAGCTTTTGAAGAACTGTTTGAATTTTCCTTGCTTTATTTTGTGATTATTTCCTCTCTATGTAAAGCACTTTGAATTGCTATAGTGTATGAAATGTGCTATATAAATAAACTTGCCTTACCTTTACATAGAAGGAATTAAAATAATCAAAATAAATAAGAAACAGTTTTGAATAAAAAGGAAATAAAATACAGAACAGTTTCACAACCAGTTGTGCAGTAATAATATCGCAACGGTTGATTTAAGCAAAGATATACTCAATTTAAAATGTTTTTTTTCCTCATTTAAAAAATGGCCGCATGAAAAAAGTACTTTTGAAAGATGTTGAAAAATGATACACATTCTCATGAGATGGAGGAAAGGCTGTTCTATTCTGTTTGGAGAAGATGAGATGACCAGCTGTGTCGAGTTGCTACGACTCACTTTAAAAGATGGATATAAAGTCATGGCAACATCGAAATTATTTAAACAATTGCAACAAACATTTTTTTAAGTTATGCATGATTCAGGTAGACAAAATTTTAAAAACAAAATGAGTGGAAATGACTTGTACAGTCAACTTAAAAATTTAAATTAAATGCAGCAACTGAACTTAAGTTTTTAAGTTGAATTAGGGGGATTTTTTATAGTGTAATAATAACACTTCATGTAATTATTTTCCAGTTCTCAAGGCATTTTACAAGGCTGCATCTAACCATACTTTACCAATGCATAATGACCAGTCGAACTAGTACCAGGGTAACACTTTACAATAAGGTTCATTAGTTAACTACATTCGTTTTTTTTTTCGTTTTTTTTACACGAGTTAACATAAACTAAGAATGAACAATACTTCTTCAGCATTTATTAATCTTAGCTAATATTGCTTTCAACATTTACTAATACGTTATTAAAATCAAAGGTTGTATTTGTTAACATTAGTTAATGCACTGTGAACTAACATGAAAAAACAATGAACAGCTGTTTTTTATTAACTATTAACAAAGATTAATACAGGTGAAACTGGAAAAAATTGAATATCGTGCAAAAGTTCATGTATTTCAGTAATTCAAATTAAAAGTTGAAACTAATATATTTAGTATATAACTATATTCATATGCATGATTATACTTTTCAGAGGGCCGACATTTCTGTATTTAAAATCCTTTTTTTTATTGATTTCATGTAATATTCTAATTTTCTGAGATTTTGAATTTGGGCTTTTCATAAGCTGCAAGCCATAATCATCAAAATTATAACTTTTTCACAATATTCTAATTTTTCAAGTTTCACCTGTCAATACTGTAACAAATATATTGCTCATTGTTAGTAAATACAGTAACTAATGTTACCTAGTGAACCTTCTTGTAAAGTGTTAGCAGCATCAGTGAGCAGTTTCTCTCGCCCTGCAGACACCGGATGCCCAAGACTCAGTGGTGGCTGAATCTCCGACTGATGCTGAAGATGTTGGCAAAGTACCAGACGTCCTTCAACGAGTATGTGACGGGAGAGATCGAACACGTGACCCGTCGCTCTCTCAGCATAGACACCGGGTTTTAAAGCAAGTGCCATCCTTCAGCCAACACACTCCTCCGTTAAAACAGGTGAACGCCTGATGCTTTAGTGAGTAAAGGAGGCTACGTCTCTAGATTTGTGCCTAAACCTGATCCTCTTCTCCATTGGAGGCCTGTATTTGTACCATCTTTATGCTGGACTGATGCAGAGTGTCCAAAACTAGATCACTCCTAGTGTAATTAATAGAACTATTAAAACATTTAAATTAATCTGGGTACTTTTTAAACTGCATTTTCGTTTCAAAACACTCTCCGTCCACACTGAAACGTCTGAAAACCAGGGGTGTAACGAAACCCTCATGTCACGATTCGAGACGCATCACGATACTGAACTCACGATGCCATATTATTGCAAGACATATGATAAAAGGTTAACAAAACATTTACTGTTGATTTAAAATGCTAAATTTGATATTACATTATATGTGTAAATGCTTGGACTTGGTGCTGATAAACCCAATGCAGGACAATAGAGACACTAGAATATCAATATTCATGATTCTGAAGCTGAAAATACAGTATTATTGTAGATGAATATGCTTGCTCTCTGTCACTGATTAGATATATTTAAAATAATGTAGGCCCCATTTTACAGGTAACATGAGACATTTGGCATTATCAGAACCCACAAATATTCCCCCATTGCATGATTATACATTATATATAATGGTTTAATGTAGTACAATAAAACTCTGAAAACTAGAATTTTTTCTCACACAGAACTTTTAATTTTGGGTGAACTATACACACAGATATATTGATTGATATAGATATATATATTGTCACTATTCACGAAACATGTTGAATTTTTGTATTGCGATATATTGTGACACTATATATTATTACACCCCCACTGAAAATGCTTAAATCATCTTACGGTGTATGCATTAAACATAAAAGCTCACTGAGATGATACAGAGAGACCAAATGTTATAAATTCCTCAAGCTATTCTGCTGCCATGATTATTTTATTTACAAAATATCTCACCATTGAATGGTGCGTCCAGGTCACACTCGATCGCCATTACATGATTGGTCTAAAACACAACTGTCCTCATGTTTTGCCGCAGAAAACACAGGTACATTTTCTGTCATATTTGCAGGAATGTAATATAAAGATTGTACAAATTAATTATTTTTGACAACATTATGGAAGTAAAAAGCAGGCGCAATAAACCCGGTACAAGTATAATATGCATCATGACTAAACATGCTTCATCCTTCAGTTTTCACAGTTCACACTACAAGGCGGAAACATCGTGTTCAGATTCATAGACTTAGCAGAGCGTCTTTAGAAAAGCTCAGTTTTAGCAGGACATAAACACGACTAAACTTAGAGAAAACACTGCACACGTCTGTTTCCGCTTGATTTTTGTTAACAAATATAATATGAGTGAATCTATTGCTATACATTTAATTTGTTATGTATTTGAATCACTTTAGACCATTTCATCAAAGCCAGCTCGTGATGTTTCTGGTCTTCTAATTAAAATCACCTTGTTGTTAACTATATGTCTACACAACTGTGGCAATGCAAAGTTACTTTGCTGTTCAAAAACAACTAATGCAAAGTATTTTCCTTGTGCAATGCAACACCAGTCACTTTCAGTGTAGACGGTCACTGTTTATTCTTTATACTAAACTGCTGCTGTTAGTTGTTAAACGTTTCTGCAGAATTTACTGTTTATTTCCTGGCAAATCTTTCTTCCGGCAGCTGCTAATGTAGCGTGATGAAGTACACCACGAGCAGGTAAAGGTGCAGATTGTGAACCAGGTGCTGTGATTGTAAAACATTTGCTCAGGTGATTTGTGTCTGTGAACTTCAGTGTTGTGTCTGTGATATTGTGTGCCTATGCAACGTGATTAATGTGAAGCAATAGATATGCAGCATGTTTTACATCTCCAGTATTTAATGATCTACATTGACATTCATTGAAAATTCTAATCTCTACAATGAACCGGGTATGAGTGAAAATAAAAGAAAAGTTTTGCATTGTGACATTATTTTCATACACACTAACGTAATGTTTAGCATTGCAGTATTAAGAATGAGATTTTTTTTTTTTTGTCATGAAAATGTCAGAATGCAAAAATCATAAAGATCCTAAAAGTTTAATTTCATTTTTGTAAAAGTTAAATTTTCTCTTGATTTTGGGGGTTAAATATGGCCTGCTTTGGCCAGTTGAATAGACTGCTCAGACTATGGTCATCTGTGGCCGGTTGCGTAAACGGCTTGGCTAAGATTAGTCTTAAACATTAGTTATATCATTTTATTCTTCGAGACTGGTCCTAACTTTTAAAGTCAAGATACATAAAAATTAGACCGGTTTAATGTGAATTGGATATCTTATCTAACTGCTAGTTGTTCACTAGTTCTTAAGATAGTCTTAACATAGTGACTGTTTATGCAACTGGACGTGTTCTTGACAGGTTTTGTGAGTTTCACCTCGGACCTTTTCAAACTTCCATGTTTAGCAGAAATGGTTGAACTATGAAATGGATATTTTACTGAAATCTACAGAAGTGTCTGTAAATGTAAGCCATCACAAACTTAACATGTAAATGATGAATGCCATATTAAAATAAATGTAGTGTCATTTAATTAAAAATATATAATAAAAAATATATATTTAAAAATACCTTGCTGTGTTGTAAGTAGAGGGAAAACAATTCGAAATAGACTTTTCCAGTACTATATTTTCAGTAACAAATTAGCACCAAATACAGAACATGCAAGAATTCAAAACATTCCTTTAATTGTCTATTAATTATAAATGCATATTTTGAAATGATCTCTGTGAATAAGTTATTTTGAATCATGTTGAGCAAACTAAAATTGCAGCAGTGAACAAAAGGAGCAGAATCAGAAAATCTGCATTAAATATTGCCGTATGGAACTGTTGTAAACATATATTTAACGAACATACAACATATAGTATATAATGAAACGTCAACAGACTCTTAACAGACATTTGAACACATCTCTGAAGTACAAGCTATATGGATCAGATTTATGTTTATGAAGTTATAATTTACCAAAGCTGAATGAAAAGGGAAAGGAATCGGCCGGTCCTGAAGTGTCCGGTGTGGATGAGCTCTTCTGAGGGCTTTCCATCCCGAACGAGAAGGAAAACTCCTCCTGACGACTCTCGGCTTCATCAAACAGGAAACCTTGTAGAGAAACAACAGATTGTATAACAACAGACTCTTGATTTTTCATGAAAATGTCACAAAGCAGAAAATATAAGACTATTTGTATGCAAATAGAACCATTTAGGCAAAATATAAGTTATACTTTGGAATGTTTCTGTTTTTAAACGAAGTCTCTTGTTCATCAAGGCTGCATTTATTTTATTAAAACTACAGTAATATTGTGAAATATTATTACAGTTTAAAGTAAATATGTGAATATATTTTCAAATGTAATTTATTCCTGTGATCAAAGCTGAATTTTCAGCATCATTTGCTTCTCAAGAAACATTAATTTTTTTTAAGAATTCAGCAAGGATGCATTAATTTGATCAAAAGTAACAGTTAAGAAAATATTTCTATTTTACATAAATGCTGTTCTTTTGAACTTTCTATTCATGAAAAAAAATTATCACGGTTCCCACAATAATACTGAGAACCATTATTAATGATTGAACACCAATAATAATTATGAAGGATCATGTAATACTGAAGACTGGAGTAATGATGATAAACCATTATTTTGAATTATAATATTGACAATATGACTGTTTTTATTGTATTTTTGATCAAATAAATGGAGCATAATCATAATAAATGGTGAGTAAAATGTTTTTTTTTTTTTTTACTTAATTATTCCAAACTTTTAACAGGTAGTTTAGATATTACTTATGAATCATACTTCACCTGAGAACTTGGGTGCTGATCCTGGTGACTTCTGTTACCAGAAATACAAAATCAGCTTTCAAACGTATAAAACATTCAGCCATTAAACATAAACATTTCTCCAGAAATACCTTGTCGCTAAAATAGGAGCTTGTGAAGGTAAATGGAGATGCCTACAACACACACACACACACACACACACACAAATGAAATGATGAAACTCTTTAATGAAACACTGCACGTGTGAGTCTTCCAGCTTCTGAAGTTCACCTCTTCTGCTGCCGATACCATGTCGAAGTCACAGCCCAGCTTCGAGAACGCAGGTGTGTTTGGACCAGACATGGAGAAGACAAAAGCGGGCGACTTGGTGTGTGAGATCTCCTGTCGTCCAGGTGAGCATCTGGGACTGTTGCTGTTAACAGATCGAACAGTAATCAAAATAGTTCTATTAAAACGTGTTTACTTCTGATATATGTCCCTGCTCTTGTGGATGATACATCAGAGCACGTTAAAGCAAATAAAATCTAGATTAAACATTGTCTCCAATCCTTTTTGGTTGACATTCACAATCTCTTCACTTAAAGACTAGTTTAAGACACTTAATATTCAGTAATATTACTACCGGTAATTTGACTGCACTGACACTATTGGATGAGAACAAAACTTGAAGTGAATTGAGTTGAATAATGACACTGTTGTCTTCTGTAGAGCTGTTTATGGCTTAATTGATCTTGTTTCATAATTGATTAGCTGAAAATGACATTTGTCTTTTTAGAGCTGCTTTACAGCAGAATTTCTCATATTTGATGAAATTTGTTATTTTTCTGTTTATTTCTGTGAAGCTGCTTTGAAACAATCTGTACTGTATAAAGCTCAATAGAAATAAAGCTGACTTGAGTTGTGCCCCACAATTTTGGTGTATCCCTGAAAAATGCATGAAGTAAAATGGGCTGCAAATGGTGTTTCATGTTGACTTTAGACTAATGTGAGTGTCAGACGGCAGCATATAGAGGTACATCATGAACACTGAGGTCAGCTCGTACTTTAAGGAGAAGGTCGGGGTGGTCGGTGTGGCTTTAATTCTAGCCGGTGAGGGAGGAGGGCAGACGGGACCCTCAGTCACTGTGTCCTCATGAGTTTCTGCTGTGGTCGCCTCCAAACTATCTTCCTCTTCCTCCTCCTCCTCTGATATTTCCACCATGAGCTCAGAAGCAGATGAAACATTCACATTCCCCTGCTGTATTCATCCAAACAGAAATTAGAATAAGAATATATACAGTACACTACCGGTCAAAAGTCATGTATTTGAAAGAAGTCTCTAACAGCAAAAACAGTAATATTGTGAAATATTATTACAATTTAAAAGAACTGTTTTCTATGTGAATATATTGTAATTTATTCCTGTGATCGAAGCTAAATTTTCAGCGTCATTACTCCAGTCTTCTGTGTCACATGATCCTTCAGAAATTATTCTAATATGATGATTTGCTGCTCAAGAAACATTTGTGATTATCAATTTTA
Source organism: Meda fulgida (assembly GCA_030578275.1). Taxonomy (NCBI): domain Eukaryota; kingdom Metazoa; phylum Chordata; class Actinopteri; order Cypriniformes; family Leuciscidae; genus Meda; species Meda fulgida. The sequence continues at coordinate 2,805,080 of CM060624.1, forward strand.
AAAACAGTTTTTGCTGCATGATATTTTATGGAATACTGTGATACACTACCATTTTAAAGTTCTGTTTTTTAAATTAATACTTTTATTCAGCAAAGATGCATTAAATGGATCAAAAGTGACAGTAAAGACATTTATCATGTGGTTTCTATTTGAAATAAATGCTGTTCTTTTAGACTTTCTATTCATCAAAGAATTGTGTCAAGAATCACGGTTCCCACAAAAATAATAAGCTGTTTTCAACACTAATAATAATAATAATAACCATTATTACTAATTGAGCAGCAAATCATCATATTCATGATTTCTGAAGGATCATGTGACACAGAAGACTGGAGTAATGATGCTGAACATTTAAATGACAATATATTAATTTAGAAAACAGTTCTTTTAAATTGTAATATTTCACAGTATTACTCTTTCTACTGTATTCTTCATAAAATAAATCAAGCCTTGATGAACTTCTTTCAAAAATATTCAAAAAACATAATTATTACAAACATGACCAGTATTTTAATCATTTAAAACCAGTTGTCTGTATTTCAACTATACCGGTTCATTCAGCTTCTCTGACTGACTCTGGTCGCCTTCTTGCATTTGATCTGTAATGAAAGGAAAACTCGATTGTGATCGATTAATCTGTGTGCTTATTGTGGTTTATCTTGTGAGGCTTTCAAAATATTAATATATGCTGGTGTTTACCTTCTCCAGTTTCTCTCTTTGTCCGTAAGCTGTGGGAAAATGTCTCCATTTGAGTTTCAGTTTCTGCCGTTTTAACCTTATTCGCCTCAGAAGGATCTTCAGCAGCCATGCGCTCATCTGCATATTCTTCAGGCCTCTAAAAGTGACAGACCTCACAATAACTTTTCTCAAGTATTAAATAGAAGCAAACCATTTTGAATATTTTTTTCTCTCTCCCAATTCATGTAGATGGAGCTGTAGTTTCAGGACAACAGCAGAAGTACCTGCATTATGGGCTCTTGATTAGGGACCATTTCATTAAATGACTCGCTTTCAGTTTGTAGGCCATCATTGTCTGGACACTTACTATTTTCATAGCGAGTTCAGAAAAAAATTAATTAGACGAATGCAACAAACCTCGGATTAAAACAAATCTGCTGTTAAGATAAAATACCTGTCAGCACCATCAGTGACTGGCTCCTCCTCACCTGTTAAAATAGAAGAACATCTGTGTTGAAGGAATAGTTCATCCAGACATTATTTCTGTTATTTGGAAAAACATTTATTTTTTATTTTTGAATGAACTGTTAATTTAAGAACAGAGTTACCTAGTGCTGCTGTCAGTTCTCTATCCTTCTCCATTATTTGTTCTTCGATTGCTCTCATTCTCCTTTCGATTTCCTCATTCTCAGCTTGAGCCTTCAGCAGTTTTTGAGCTAGTGAGTTCTGACAGTATCGATCCTTATACTGCTGAAACACGTTCCTGTAGCTCTCGATCCTCTCCTGGAACATTTTCCTTCAAAGACCAAGTGTCACGATTACCAGTGAGAGTGCCCATCATTACCACCAGAGGGCACTCCACCTCAGACTATTGTCATTCCCTCACAAACTACATCTCCCATAACTCACTGGCCGGACACTTCATCCATTATCACGTTCACCTGTGTCTCATTATCTTGTTTAGCTCACCCCATATAAGCCTGGTTTTCTCATTCATTATCTGTGAAGTCTTTTTTAGGCTACGTTTACACGTGGCCGGCTATTTTCATAAACGGACATGTCACCCTCTCTGTTGTGCACACCTGTCAGTTTTAAGAAAAGTGTTCGTTTACACGAACCCGTGTATATATGCCGTCAAGAGCATGCCAAACCTGTAGGTGGCAGTGTAACGAGAAGCTCAAGCCCACGTTAGCCAATCAGAATCCCGAAAATAGCAACAACAGCTCCTCGACATAATAGAGCAGCTGTATCTGCAAATGCAAACAGACAAAAAGGGTTTGCACCAACATAAATGCGACTGCAACTCTAAATGCATCCATGATCACCAAAGCCAAATGAAAATGTAAACATAGGTCGCACTTTTGACGCAGGTGCAAGTTCTGTCGCATACTGTGACGTCGGCTGCCTAAAACTCAGTGTTTCTCAGTTTACATGCAAAGTTTTCCAAAATCTCCACTCTGGCCGGAGTTTTTAAAAGAACCGTTTTCAGAGGCGAATTCACCGTTTGCGTGTAAACGAAGGGAAATGTCTCCGTTTTATAAAATAACCATGTACGTGTAAACGGGGCCTAAGTGTCACAGTCCAATTCCAAACATTCTCCTTAGTTTCATTCATTCAATTTCATTAATTGTTTTTTGGATTTCTTGCCTTTTTTGTGGATTACTCTTTTGCCCGGGTTCCCCCTTGGACATTTACGCAAGCCGATGCAGGGACAGAGTAGCCTGCATCATGAGGGACTCTACCCACCCTGCATACGGACTGTTTTCCCACCTCCCCTCAGGCAGAAGGCTGCGTAGCATCCAGGCAAGGACTACCAAGCTGAAGAACAGCTTCTACCCGGATGCGGTCAAACTAATGAACTCCTCCACACTGCCATGCCTTTGTCTTTTAAAGAAATAGCACTCTATTTATTTATTAACTTACTGTAATGTTGATATTGTCTTTATAAATCATTTTTATTTTTTGGAAATGTTTTAAGTAGGTTTTTAAAGTATAATTTTTTTATTAATTACTGAAGTAATTTGTCAACACCGAGACCTGAGTTCTTATTTCGTTCCCCTCATCCGTGTTGGTGTTATACTTAAGTCTAAGTATTTGGTTGCGTTGTGAGTATTTGAGGTGTGTTTTTGTATTCGGTTGCGTTGTGAGTATTTGTTGCGTTGTGAGTATTTGCAGAGTGTTTCTATATTTGATTGCGTTATGAGTATTTGTTGTGTTGAGAGTATTTAAAGCGAGTTTCTGTATTCGGTTGCTTTGTGAGTATTTGCAGCTCATACCTGTATGTGGTTGTGGTGTGAGTATTTGTTGTGTTTTGAGTATTTGCAGCATGTTTCTGTATTTGGTTGCGTTTTGAGTATTTGGAGCACATGTGTTGTCAAACTAATGAAGATGTTTTCTTAATTTGCTGGTGTTTTTTCTAGTCGCATGTGTCTTGTTGCAGCTTACAGCACGTTGAGCTGTCTCCGTCACCGTACAACACCATTAGGGTACTTCATGTTGACTTTAAGCTGGACCTACATGTCTTGCTTATAGCTGTTCTGTCTCTTCTCTAGCTCAGCTTCCAGGGTCTTTTCATACTGAAGCAGCATATGTCCTGTTCTCTGTTGACTGATATCAGAACAACATATTCATATTAAACTATATTATGCTAAGCTTGAGATTGGAAAATAAAAATATTGTCAATCACACTTTGCCATACTTTTTTGTGTTTTCTTTGATAAACTTCCCAGTGTTTTGTTTTTGCTGGATCTCCTCATCGAGTTTGCTGATGGTGAATTGTGTTGTCTTAATGTAATCCTTCTTCTCCTGAATATTGGACTCACAAACTAAAAACACAACAGACAGAACAATTAATGATAACAAACATTTTTTTCTTTATATGTGGGTGATTAGGAAAGCTTTTTTTGTCCAAGGCTTATCCAATGTTTTCAGTGAGGTGGCCCTAAAAACTTACTTTGTATTTGCTGCTTGAGGTCATTATTCCTCTGAGAAAGTTCTCGAGTCTCTATACCTGTCGTAGATATAACAGTATACAGTATAGCAAGTAAAACTTGTCAAAGAACCGGTATGTTAAAAAAAACAATGAAATGAAGCGAACTCATTACCTAACTGAAGCAGCAAGTTGTCCAGTTGATTTACCGTCTGCTCCTCCATTCAAACCCGATAAAAACACACAAACACAGGTTTTTAAAATACCATAAATATCACGTACATATATCTATTTTACAGCCTTGATTAATTATATAACTCAAATATGGAATTGAAAGGCGAATATTGTGCGTTTTTAACGTATACGGAGCTCGAGCGCGTCAGTTAAAACGTCCGTTACTGCAAGAGATTTTGAATTTCTGACTGACATGTGATGACGACATACTCGCGTATCAGATCAGTTTCAAATAAATTAAATAAAAAATATAAATAAATGATTTGGCTAGCCTGGCGTGGGACAAGTCCTTACTTGTTTTCCTAATAAATAATGAAACAGATTTAACCATGTGCAATCAGCAACATCAAAGTTTTTAATGATGATATCATATGTGTATATCAATTAAATTGCCTTATTTTATAAAATATTTGATCAAATAATTATTTATTAAAATCAATCATAAATGCAGACGTACACACAAATACACGCAATTTAAAAAGAATATTTAGGATAAAATACTGATTTTAATAATAAATGCAGCTATCAATATAGTAGTATTTCACCAAAATCGTTTGTAAAGCTCTCTTATCAATTTTATTTACAGTCGATTTGGCTGGAGGAGGGGCTTTGATTTATCGTCATCTGATTGGACGGGACGGGAGTTCCAGAGTTAATGGGCGGGACTTATATGCATTGTGGCCCAGGCGCATCTGTATGGCGGCTGCTGTTGGACATTTAACTCAGCTAAACATTTCATCGCAAGAGTTTTCACAGCGGTTCTTTCATGCATGTGCATCTGGTAGGTGCGAATAAGGTTATGAATTAAGCAGGAGCTTCTTGTGTTTGTGAATAAGACGCTTCTTACAGTAGATCATAGTGTGATTATTAAAACCAGAGTGGATCAGCTGAGACAAAAAGAGCCTCCGCCTGGCGCTCAGGCATTCATACACTGATTTAAAATAAACCGCTATCTCACTGGGGTTTAAAATGAAGTATTTTTAGTTTTAGACGCTATTTTATTAAAACACAATCCTATGATTGACATTACGATTCCGTTGTCTCCTGTATGTCTTTGTTTCTCTGACAATAGAGCTGATTGAGACCCAGCTCGCTGACGGAAGGGTGTTGTTTCCTACACAATATGTTATTTTAGTATTATTTATATACTATTTTAGCAATTATTCATATTTTAAATTAGCTTTATTTGTTATATTTTCATTTAAGTGTAAGTTTGTCTTTTTGTCATGTGCTTTTGTAATTTTTTATCAGTTTTTCTATTTTTATTTAATTTGTTTACGTCAGTTTTAGTACTTCAACCTAAGTTATTTTATTCCAGTATCGAATTTTTATATTTGATTGTACTTTATTTTAGTGCTGCCAAATTGATTATTCCCATCTAACATAAAAGTTTCTGTGTTTATATATAGACACACACACACATTTAATATTTACAAACTTTTATGTTAGATGCAATTAATCACGATTAATCGCTTTGACAGAACTATTTTTCAATTAACACAAAATTATTTTTCATTTTAGTTAACAATAACAACACTGGTACATGCTCACCGTTATTGTTCAGGAAAATCAATAAAAGTTTTAATACACCTTCACCCCCTACCCGATATTACACTGTGAATACATTTATAACATTTTGAAAGATTTGACAACTTGCCCCAACTTTACAAGACATGTCTTTTATAAACTTACTTACTTTTTAGTTCAAATGAGACAAAATAATGAAATTTATTCCTTATTTTTCCATTTGATTGAATGCATGCCAACTGTGCATCATGATGTTCTCTCTTTCTCACAGGCTTATCATGTGTGAATGGAGTAAATAGCCTTTTCTAGTCTCTCTTAAGTTGTAGCTCTTCTCAAAGCTTGTGAGACAGTGAACCGGAGCATGGAGCAGCCGGAGTCTGTTCGATCTGAGGTCTCGGATGGGCAGATGGATGTAGGAATCAGCGGGACCAGCACTCGACGGAAGAGGAGAAAGCGAGAACACCGGCCGGAGTCCATCATCGTCTACCGCTCGGATCCAGACAGAGTCGCTGGTGAAGACCATGGAGCAGATAGTGAAGCTGGAGAGAGAAACTCTGAAGAAGGGGCTACATTTCTCAACAACCCCAGCAGTGAAGGTGAAGCATTACATTTTGTGCCTTATCCTAACCAAAACTTTTTATTTTTGCAGTTTAGTTTCAATACATTGTTGCATTCTAATTCAAAATGTGTATCTCCAAGCTAATTTTTAAGAGCATGGAAAAACACTTTTTCTCATAAACATTCTTACAAAATAAACTGTCATTAGTTAGTGAGCTGTTCCATCTGTTGAAAAGTTGAAATTGACAAAATGCCATTTGTGACCCTGGACCACAAAAGCAGTCTTATGTGTCCATTTTTTAAAATTGAGATTTATACATCACATGAAAGCTGAATAAATAAGCTTTCCATTGATGTATGAAAAAAATAATAAAAAAAATCTAAATATTGAGAAAATCGCCTTTAAATGTTTCCATTTCTGTTGGCGATTGTGCTGCATCCACTTACAAAAATAAAATTTGGATATATTTAAGGTAGGAAATGTATTAAATATCTTCATGGAACATAATCTTTACTTAATATCCTAATGATTTTTGGCATAAAAGAAAAATCGATAACTTTGACCCATACAGTGTTTTTTGGCTATTGCCATAAATATATCCGTGCGACTTAAGACTGGTTTTGTGATCCAGGGTCACATTTCTTCATAAGGGAATCAAGTTTTGAGTTCTGAAAGTTACTAAATAAGTACTCTTTTATCTTAAAAGATTGAGGAAAATTTGATTCCTCATTTAATTAGCATTTATTTCTATAGTGCTTTATATAATACAGATTATTTCAAAGCAGCTTCACAGTGATAAACAGGAAAATAACAGTGTTAACAGGCCTCCCTCCGATCCCTTACCTCTCTACAGATAAGCGTCGTCGGGATAATCGCGTGGCTACGCCGAAGCAATACAATTCTGTATTATAAATTTTAAGGCCAGACAAGTAGTTTGTTGAGGGTTGTTTTTTTAGGGAAGGACTACATGTCTGCGCACATATATTTAAACGCGCATACCTATAGAATGAACTCTTAATACGCATGTGCACACAGTCAGCGTTTTCACAGGTGTGCGTTTTTAAAGTTTGCATAGAGAGAGCTTAAAGGATTAGTTCACTTTTAAAAAAACTTTTGCTGGTAATTTACTCACCCCCATGTCATTCAAGATGTCCATGTCTTTCTTTCTTCAGTCGAAAAGAAATTAAGGTTTTTGATGAAAACATTCCAGGATTTTTCTCCATATAATGAACTTCAATGGGACCCAAACGGTTCAAGGTCCAAATGACAGTTTCAGTGCAGCTTTAAAGGGCTTTAACGACACCAGACGTTTCAACGAAATTGCGTATTGCGTGACATCACGAACGCGCATCACAGAGCAAGGCGAGCATTTGTGCTTATAAAACTTAAACTTTTTTATTTATTTTTGAAATGACAGAGCGTTTCACTAGATAAGACCCTTATTCATCGTCTGGTGTCGTTTAAAGCCCTTTAAAGCTGCACTGAAACTGTCATTTGGACCTTGAACCGTTTGGGTCCCATTGAAGTCCATTATATGGAGAAAAATCCTGGAATGTTTTCATCAAAAACCTTAATTTATTTTCGACTGAAGAAAGAAAGGCATGGACATCTTAGATGACATGGGAGTAAATTATCAGCAAAAGTTTTTTTAAAAGTGAACTACTCTTTTAAGGGTTTTCTGTTAAAACGGTGTCGTGTTAATAAAGTTATAAGTTAATAACTAATGATCGTTGTGACGGAAGTGAATCAATCAAAACTAACTTTAGCTGGAAAATAACTTTATTCTAGAGCTGCCATAAAGCCAAAACAATCTCTGTTACTTTAATTTCCTATTATCATTGTAAAGCCACTTTGGAACAATCTACATTGTTAAAAGCGCTATATAAATGAAGGTGACTTTACTTAATGAAACAATAGTTGTATAAAACAAGCTGACTACATAAGACAATAGTGTCATTATTCAGCTCAATTCAGTTCAGTGTTGATTCAGTTCAGTTCAATAACGATGTTGATGTTGCGAACTAAGTTATTTTTCAGCTCAATTCAGTTCCAATTTTGCTCTCGTCTGATATAGTGTCAGACTCAGTGCAGTTAAATCGATGATATACTGAATATGAATTGTCTTTGTCTTATAATAGGGAATGCATTAGACTGAATGCATTGTAAATGAAATGTCTTGACCTCATTAGGTTGGGCTGTGCCTCCAGATAGTCGCTACGTGACGCTCACGGGGACCATCACGCGTGGAAAGAAGAAAGGTCAGATGGTGGACATTCACGTGACGCTCACAGAGAGAGAGTTGCGTGAGATGGCGAGGTCAAAGGAGCGCCTGGATGCCGAATGCGACGCTCGAGAGGGATCGAGTCGCTCGTGTGGATTCGGCGTTTCTCAGGGTCCTCACGTCGTCTTGTGGAGTCTCTCCTGTGCTCCCGTAGTCTTCGTCCTGTCCTTTATCACCTCGTTCTTCTACGGGACTCTCACGTGGTACAATATTTTCCTGGTGTACAACGAGGAACGGACGTTCTGCCACAAAATCACGGTGTGCCCCTTCCTCATCATCTTCTATCCGGTGCTCATCGTGACCCTTTCGCTGTCGCTGGCTCTTTACTCGGCCGTGGTGCAGGTGTCCTGGGCTTTCAGCGAGTGGTGGACATCCGTCAGGGATTTAGAGAAGGGTTTCTGCGGGTGGGCTTGTGGGAAGCTCGGTCTGGAGGACTGTTCTCCCTACAGCATAGTCGAGCTGCTGGACTCGGACACAATCTCTGGGAGTCTGCAGGGAAAGTCGCTGCAAACATCCTCGGTGTGAATAGATTTTCTCAGCTGGTTATCGGTCCTGTTTATTGACACTTGGAGAGTGTTATGCCCTGTTTACACCTGGTATTAAAGGAACACTCCACTTTTTTTGGAAATTGGCTCATTTTCCAGCTCCCCTAGAGTTAAACAGTTTTACCGCTTTTGAATCCATTCAGCAGATCTCCGGGTCTGGCGGTAACACTTTTAGCATAGCTTAGCATAGATCATTGAATCTGATTAGACCGTTAGCATCTCTCTCAAAAAAATTACCAAAGTGTTTTGATATGTTTCCTATTTAAATTTTGCCTCTTCTGTAGTTACATCGTGAACTAAGACCGACGGAAAATGAAAAGTTGAGATTTTCTAAGACAATATGGCTAGGAACTATACTCTCATTCCTGCGTAATAATCAAGGAACTTTGCTAGGAACCGGGGGTGCAGCAGGCGCAATGATATTACACAGCACCTGAAACTTAGTGCCGGTCACGTTGGAAGTTATATAGCTGGGGACTATTTTCGGGCGCTGTGTAATATCATTGCGCCTGAGCACCCATGGTTCGGCAGCAAAGTTCCTTGATTATTATGCAGGAATGAGAGTATAGTTCCTAGCCATATCGGCCTAGAAAATCAAATTAGTTCACGATGTAAAGAAGAGGCCAGCTCGGATCACAAGTGGACAGGTCTAAATACAGGTGTAAATGGGGTCTAAAACGTTTTGAGCTTGTCCACTTTTGACCACTTCCAGAGGTTGTTAAAAACACATTCGACTGGATTGCTTTCATAGGATTGCAAATGTGTTCGAACAGCCACAAAAGACTCTCCTCCTATTGACTTAATGCGTAAACATTATGGGAAGCACACTAGCCAGACACGATTTAATCTTTGTCGGCTGGAGACTCAAGTTTGGTTTGAAGCGAGCTGCAACCTTCCTGTCTCTCTGCAATTCCTCGACTGTCCACTAGAGACAGGCTGCAAAAGAGAGTCAATCCCATAAACCCCCATGTTAAAATGCCCAACTTTACAGCAGAAAAAACTGTTTACAGCCTGGTGCAAAAAGTGGTTTTGGTCTATATAGCAAATTTTGCACTTCATGACAAATTTTAGGGGGGTGAACTGTTTTATAACTCATCCGTTAAAATTATATTAAGCCTTAAAGGTAGTTGAAAACACATTCGACTGGATTGCTTTCATAGGATTGCAAATGTGATCAAACAGCCACAAATGACTCTCCTCCTAATCTCCGCCTACTGACCTAATGCGTAAGCATGATGGGAAGTGCACTAGCCAGACGGGATTTAAACATTATCGGCTGGAGACACAAGTTTGGTTTGAAGACCAAAAACGTACCAATCACAATGTTCTCTCACCATTCCTGATTTCTAACTCATGCTCGGCGTGATCCTGTTTATTGCCACTTGGCGAGTATTAATTTAGGATCCTGGGCCAAACTTTTGTTTTGTTTTTCTTATAGCTTATATCTTAGGGTGTGTTCACACTTGTAGCTCGGTTCTCTTGGTTTTTTGGTCCGGACCAAAAAAGAAAATTATACATTTAGTCCTGGTTCACTTAAACTGTCATCATCCCGCTACCGGGACTCCTACTTTTACTTCACTATATTACAATTAAATCCTAATCTAATCATGACAAACTACAGTATATATCGTTGGAAAGGTCTAAGACTCCTAAATAGATATTTTAGCACTGTTTTTTGTTATAAATTATGTAGGAACAGTAATAGATGAATTTATGACAAGAGTGCACCTCAAAAAATCTACATCATAACTGGAGTTCTGACTTTTGTCACAAAAAAGTTTACGCACACACACTTTTAATAATTGAAACTTTGGACGTCATCATGTTTCATAATTTATGATCAAAACCTTTTCTGTGCTTGACAAAACACATATTGTCAGAAAGGTCTGAGTCTCAAGGTTCCATATTTTATGACGGGAGTGATATTTGGACAGAAATTTATTAATTTGTTACGACAGAATGTATAATTAAATTAAATGGAATGTATGTCACCCAGTGGCTATTTTTGGTATTACACCTAAAAATCTCATGGGAACTTCAATTTTTGTGATATCAACTTCAAATTTGGAACACAACTTGATTTTATAGTAATTTTATAGTAAAAATATTTAGTAAAATATATATTTTATATAAAAGAAAAAAAGTACAATATTTTTGATTTACTGTAAATTTAAACTTCCATAACTTTTTCATACTTAGGTCTATATTCCAAAGCATTCTTGAATTACAACTATTTAAGTTTGAATAGTGTATTTTAATGTCCATTCTCAAAAGGGGGGGTTACAGTTAACGTTCACACTGGAACATAGCAGACACACAAACATTTAAGGGTCCCATCTTGTGACATCACGTCCTGTTTTTGGTTCATTTAGATGTCTTTGTTCCGTGTTGTATTCATATTACAGTCGAACCACATCAGAGTTTGTTTTAATCGTACCAAACCTGCCAAGTGTGAACACCCTTAGTTGTTGTTGTTTTTTATGAAACCGTGTTTTCTTATTTTCATACTGTATGTTAGACTTTCAAACTTTCTTAAAGATGTGTATTTAAAATATTTATTCTTTCCTATTTTATTGTATTTATTTGGTAATACTTTACAATAAGGTCCTAGTTAATGAATTAACTAACATTAACTAACGAACAATACAGTACTTATTAATCTTTATTAACGTTAGTTAATAACAATAAATCTTCTCATTGTCGACTCAGGTCCATTAAATATTAACAATACAACTATTGATTTTAAAAATCTATTAGTAAATATTGAAAGATTTAGAAGTATTTTTCATTGTTAGTTCATGTTAACGAATGTAGTTAACAAATGGAACCTTATTGTAAAGTGTTACCATTTATTTTTACCATTTGCATGTTTAATTTTAATTAAAACTATTTTTCTGTTCATCTGAAGGGTTAAGGAAAGAACAGAGGAGTATATGCTTTTCATAACCTCCTGTAAAATTAAGCCATATATATGCAATTAAACTGTGATCATTTGTAAGATTGTGAGAGCCCTGCATACTCTCTAAGTAGTTTTAATTTGCTTACTAACGACGAATCTTGAAGATAATTCATGTGCAGAACGTTTTGTGTTTGTGTGTGTGTGTGTGTGTGTGTGTGTGTGTGTGTGTGTGTGTGTGTGTGTGTGTGTGTGTGTGTGTGTGTGTGTGTGTGTGTGTGTGTGTGTTTATGATTATGATTATATATGGGGCTGACAGTTAGTCCAAAAAATATGTTCATAACCAGTTCTTGGGCATCAAAACAACTTTTTAATCAAATGCATTATGAGAAATGTGTGTAACTTTTAACATGTGTTTGGTTAGTTAAGAATTTTTTGTCAAAATGTTGTATTTTTTCCTTTGTTTCTGACTTTGCACTTTCGCTCAGAAGAGACAATAAAATTTGTGTTCCTGTATTTTCATGTCAGGTTTGTGTGTCTATTGTGATCTACAAAACAAAACATGTTGAAAACCCTTTGCAGAATTTATAACTTAGGAATTTTACAGATGAAATTGCCTGAAGAAAAATTATTGTAGGAAAGTTATACTAAAAATATTTTCCCCCTTTCTCACCAGGTTTAACTCTCTAATGTATGCATTAGTGATGAAGGAAAATATATTTAGATGTTTCTTTTGTCTTCACAACAAGAAAGTAATCATTTAGCCTACTAACTTTTTAATTTAAAATAAAAATATGTAGTACTAACAGTTTATATGCAAGCAAACAATTGACTTTCTTTGTTAAACTCATAGGCCTGGTTTCACAGACAGGGTTAAATTAAGCCAGGATTAGGCTTTTAAGTATCTTTTATAAACGTGCCTTAGAAAACAACAACAATAACACCGATGTTGAAGCACCAACTCTGCTTGTAAGTTGAAACTTAACATAAACTGTAAAATTGTCCCTCAAATTGTATTGGTTGATTTAATGTTGACCCATAAACATGATGCATTTGGTGAAATCACATTCACCCAAAATAAGCATCCAATTTCAAAAGGCCTGACATTGCATGTCTATCCAGCCATGTGATTTGCCCTGCAGAGACTGTAATGTTCATGTTATGACTGGATATATGAATGTAGTTTGACCCAAATAGAACATGATTCATCTAGAATAAGAAGACTCCTGCTTCAAACAGATATTCAAGCATACTGATTACTCCAATGTTTTGCAAAATCCCTGAGCGTTTCTCTTTTACAGGTTGATGTAAACAATCGTTTACTAATAGTTTAAAACTGTTTAAATTATATTAAAGCATTATCAAGTGTCCTGGAATATAGGATCACAAACGTTTTGAGGTTTTATTATCGTTGTGTTTCGCTGTCTGAGGCGGAACCTTGTATCGTCCGTTCATGTACTCACCCGGAACAATAACAGACGGAAACCAGCAGAGATGGCGCGAGCGGCGAAGGTAATTTAGTCATTATTGGTCTTCATAATCAAAAGCTTGTTTTATTATTAATAAAGAATATGACTTAGCTTTTATGAGACACATAGTACATAAGTCTCCCCATCTGAGTTGTATTTATGTCCGTATTCACACAGCACAGAAAGTTTCACCCACTTACTCTTAAAATGTAGAAAATAAGTGTCAAATTTAAGTTATTATCTGCAGATTTAAGTGTTGTTTAATATTCAAGTTTATTTCAGATGGCTAAATTAAAATAGATAGGATTTATACTTTTGAATATTATGAATGCTATCATAGATATATAATGTGGATTGCTCATTATTTGCTCATTGGAATATTTAATGAAAATGTTTCTGTTTATATTGAGATCTTGAGTAAAATCTTAAATGCTATTGTTTTAGTATCTTTTGTTTAAAATTTTAGCAAAGCTTGAGACATTTTCTGAAGCTCTAGAAGAGACACGAGTGAGATTTTTCTCAGGAGAAACATCTGAGAAATATTAGAGTTAAGCATATGTCTCCTTTAATCGTATTGTATTAATCAAAAGACAATTCTGTCATTACTTTCTGATTTACATGTTGTTTCAAACTGAGACAAAAGTAAGAATTGCGAGTTTATATCTCACAATTCGGAATTGCTAGAAATAAATTACATTTAATTTACAATTACAAATTTTTAAATGCATAACTTTTTTATTCAGTTGCGGAAACAAGCTTCCATGGTGAACTATTCTTTTTCTGCACGTATCCTCAGCTGTCTCTGTCTTTTGCTCTCTTTCTGTAGTCAGCGTTGGTGCTGTGCATGGATGTGGGTTTCTCCATGAGCAACTCTGAGCCGGGCCACGAATCGCCTTTTGAACAAGCCAAAAAAGTCATCCAGAAGTTCGTCCAGCGGCAGGTTTGTACTCAATGTTCTCAATTTATTTATAATATGTCACCCTGGACCACAAAACCAGTCACAAGGGTACATATTTTAGATTTATACATAATATGAAACCTGAATAAATAAGCTTTCCATTGCTGTATTTTTTGTTAGGATAGAACAATATTTGGCAGAGATATTTTCAAAATCTTGAAAAAAAATCTAAACATTGAGAAAATCGCCTTTAAAGTTTCCATTTATGTTCGTGCTTTTGCTGCATCCACTCACAATAATATATTTTTTAATATATTTACGGTAGGGAATTTACCAAATATATTCATGGAACAATGATCTTTACTTAATATCCTCTTTTTTTTTTTTCAAATAAAACAAAAAAATCTATATTTTTGACCCATACAATGTATTGTTGGCTATTGCCACAAATACACCCGTGCGACTCATGACTGGTTTTGTGGTCCAGGGTCACATATGCTATTACACAGAGCTTCAATCAAGCTGTTTTTATATATTTCAGGTGTTTGCTGAGAATAAAGACGAGGTGGCTCTGGTGCTGTTTGGTACTGATGGCACTAAAAACCCTCTGGCCAAAGACGGGCAGTATGAGAACATCACGGTTCACCGTCACCTCATGATGCCTGACTTTGAGCTTCTCCAAGAGATTGAGAGTGAACTTCAACCTGGTGGCCAGCAAGCAGACTGTATCCTTCATGTTACTGGTCCCATATAATCTCTGATAAGATAAGACAACACCAGACTTTATAGATCTCATGAGACTATGTGTATTATAAAATATATGAAACCAATAATACAAGATAGTAAACAAATCATTTTGTAATTGAGGGATTCCAAACTGTTGTTCATGAGGGAACTGCAGTGGGGTTGTGAGTTAATAAAAAACAAATAATTATTTAAATTATTTCTCACATCGAGAATCATAAACAATTTCTTTATACTATAAATTAAATATGCTTTTTACAGTATATGTATGTATGTATATGTGTATATATATATATATATGTATATATATACAGTATATATATATACATATATGATAAACTAAACTATATTATATTTTAAAATATGCTTTATTATTTAGTATACAAATGTATAAATATATTTTCTAATTATATGAATAAAATATATATTTTAAAATATTTTTTATATGTAAATTAATTAATTTAATTAAAAAAAAGTATATAAAAAATAGATAATATAAAATAAATAATTGTATTATCTAAATGAGTGTTTACAAACTTTGGTTCATGAGGGAACTGCTAAAAATTTTATATATATATATATATTTGAATTTATTGAAATTTTATTGAATTTAATTTAATAAAAATAAAATAATATAAAATAAATTAAAAGGTGTTTATCAGGGGGTTGTGATTGATAAAATACTTATAAATTAATTAAAGCAAAAAAAATTACATTGAAGTAAATTAATCATTTTAAAATAAAAACGATCAAAATAAAAGTTTAATTTTTATTTTGTTTATTTTATAAGAAATATTTTATTTGTTTACCTTCATGTCAAGAGACCATTAACCACATCAGAGAATCGTAAACAATTTCTTTATATTATAAAACATGTTTTATTATTTAGTATACAAATGTATAAATAATACAATATATTTTATAATTATATAAATACATTAAAATGAAAAAAATAGTTATTATATTAAAATAAATATAGGACTTTTTTTATGATAATTTTATTTTCTAATTATTTGTTTATTTTATAAGAAATATTTTTTTGTTTACCTGCAAGTCTTTTTTGTGACCATTAACCCACATCAGAGAATCATGAAGATGTTAAATTTCATGGGGACTAGTAAACGTTTTACGTCAAAGGGGTTCTAATTTAATAATATTTTTTGTATACATGTACAATGTTACTATGTAAAGTCCTTGACTTATTTGTCAGGGCTTGATGCTCTTGTGGTTTGCATGGACCTTCTGCAGAATGAAACCATGTGAGATTATTGATGAACATTTTCTGTTTTTTTATTTTTATTTTTTTTTTAAATGCAATTAAGGGGTTTTTACTGCTGCATTCTCACTTTTATTTGTTTTTTTAGGGGGAAGAAAACCGATCGTCTGAACATCGCCCTGCTGACGGATCTGAACATACAGACCTCGGCAGACCAGCTGGACGTTATCATCCAAAACTTGAAGAAAGCTGGTATCACCATGCAGTTCTTGTAAGAAACATGCACTGATAATAATAATAAAAAAAGGGCTACACAATGTAGTTATTTTTCAGGAATAATGTATATATAGTTTGAAGTATTTTATATATGTCACAAACATTTTTCGATTTCGAATCTCAATTCGATTTCGAAATCTCAATTCGATTTTCAATTTAGAATCTAAATTCGATTTTCAATTTAGAATCTAAATTCGATTTTCAATTTAGAATCTAAATTCGATTTTCAATTTAGAATCTAAATTCGATTTTCAATTTAGAATCTAAATTCGATTTTCAATTTAGAATCTAAATTCGATTTTCAATTTAGAATCTCAATTCGATTTTCAATTTAGAATCTCAATTCGATTTTCAATTTAGAATCTCAATTCGATTTTCAATTTAGAATCTCAATTCCTTTTTCCATTTCAATTTAGAATCTCAATTCCTTTTTCCATTTCCAATCTAAATTAGATTTTTGATTTCCAATCTCAATTCGATTTTCGATTTCGAATCTAAATTAGATTTTCGATTTCGAATCTCAATTCGATTTTCGATGAATATAGATTTAATAAAAATCCTATCTTTATAAAAAAGAACAGTGAACATAAGTTTACAAGTGGTTCATTAATAAAAAGAAATAAAGAGCCACAAACCTGTATATTAAACTCTTTTTATTTTAGGTACACTTGGGGACATTAAAACAGAACCCAACTTTATATTTCAAATGCATACATTGACACGATTTTGATGCGAGATGTAAAATTGATGCTGAAAATTGGAACAGCTGCAAGCCTTGATCAAACAGGATCCGGTTATTTTATGTTTAAGATAAAACACACATCAAATCTCACAGCATTAGCTGCAACATTCACACACACGCCTATGAACAGGGCAGGGAAACTAATACTGGCTTTTGGGTGATAGATAAATAAATATGGAAAAGAATCGCTTTGAATCTACCACATTTTAGAAAACGATTAAACGGAAAATCGATGTTGCCCAGCCCTAATATGCAGTTTGTTTGATCCGTTCAGTTTGCCTTTCCCTGTGGATGATGAGGACAGCAGGAATGGTGACGGGGACGGACCGGGACCTTCAGCGGCTCCACCCCGTCCTGGAAAAGGCTTGAACAAACAGCAGAAACAAGGACTGGAGATGGTCAAAAACATCATGACCAGCCTAGAGGAGGAGGACGGCCTGGAGGAGGTCCACACGTTTAGGTATAAATTTACATCAGCAAGTGCACAATTTCTTTGTTTTGAAATATATTATATTTAGTATAAACATGTAGAATACAAATGTATTAAATTATATATTATTTTCATATTTTAATACATTTATTTAATATTTTAATTTAATATTTTTTTAATAAAAAGGAAATAATATGCAATAAATCATATATTACATAAATATATTAGTATTTTTATTATAAAAAAATTGGTTTCACGTTTTTTTATAACATTTTTAATATTAAAATGTATAATAGAAATAATACAATATATTGTATTATTAAAAAATCTAAAATAAAAATGTTTTGTATTTGAAGAAATTAATAAAATATTTAAACGTAATTATATTTTAATTCAAATGAAATAATATACAATAATGAATATATTATATGAATATACTGTATATTTGTTATATATAAAAATGTATGTATCAAGAATGTATTTTTTTATATTAATATGTATAATAAAATATATTTTATACTTATAAAAATGTTTTTTATATTTAAATAAATTAATACAATATTTTAGTTTAATTTTTTTAAATAAATTGTTGTTTTTTTAATTATAATAAAAATGAAATAATATACAATAAATAATATATTAAATATATATATATATATATATATATATATATATATATATATATATATACTATGTATAAATAAAATATTTTACATATATTTGTGCAAATTGTTTTAAAAGTTTTTAATAATTATAGGTTTTTAATCATTATAATTTAACTTCTTAACTTAAAGGCTTATTCTACTCAGAAATAAAAATAAAGTCATTATTTACTCCATCCTCATTTCATTCTAACACTATTAGTAGCAGGTCGAATGTCTGAGGACGCTACATCAATCAGTCATTCAAAAAACACACAAACACTCACTGTTACGCACATCAAGCGTTTGCTGACTCCAGGGGCCGTAGGAAGTGAACTGTAAAGCGCAGACACTATTATTCAGAGCGACTTATAAAAAGAGCTTTGATTTTCTTAGGTGAGCCATTTAACTGCCATGAATCAGAATAACTAAAAGCCTGATATTTCCGAAATTCATGGACATGTCAGGAAATAGATTTTAATAATGTGATTTACAGGCTTTCCAGATTAATCACCATCAACGATATATTCTGATTTTTCTGAGTAAAACTAACCAATCCATGTCAATCAGTCCATTTAGGGTCTCATTTAAAGTCTCTTTCGCTCACCAAGGTTGCATTTATATAATAACAATATAACAGTAATATTGTGAAATATTATTACAATTTAAAATCCCTTTTTTTTTCTATTAGAATATGTTTTAAAATATAATTTATTCCTGTGATGGCAAGGCTGGATTTTCAACATAATTTCTTATTTGAGTTGCATTTGTACTCTGATAAAATCGTTTAAATCTATTATCTCAAATTATTAGTTCCTGATTTACAGTTCAAATTGGAAAAAATAATCCAGTAATCCTAGAAAAGTGTTCATTTGTCAGAAAGTGATTGTGCTGATTAAATTCAATTCACGTTTATTTGTATAGCGCTTTTCACAATTAACATAATTTCAAAGCAGCTTTACAGAAAATGCATGAGTCCACATTACAATTTACAGTGATCTGTTATCAGAGGTGACTGTCTAAATTATGTATTTCAGAAATGTACATATACAAATCATAGTTAGTTAAAATTTTTATTAGTTTAAACAGTGTAACAATTTAATGCAGATACAATAAGCTCACTGAAGTAATGAATACTTGTTTGTTAACAAATGATTATGACATTTAGAAAATATAGCATTGGTGCATGATGATGACATTTGAATATATATATATAATATAAATTGAAATGAAAAAATATGAAAAATATACTTTATTCCTGTGATGGCAAAGCTGATTTTTTTCAACATAATTTCTCCAGTGTCACATGTCTTATTTGAATAGCATTTGTACTCTGATATCAATCGTTTAAATCTATTATCTCAAATGATTAGTACCGGATATACAGTACAAATTGGAAAAAATAATCCAGTAATCCAGGAAAAGTGTTCATTTGTCAGGTAGTGATTGTGTTGATGTTTTCTGCAGGGATGCTCTGGAGAAGCTGTCCATCTTCAAGCGTATCGACAGGAGGCCGATGGCTTGGCCCTGTCAGATGACCATCGGCAGCTCGCTGACCATACGCATCGTTGGATACAAAGCTGTGAGTTCCCGTTCCCCAGAATGCAATCTGATCTAATCCGGTCTAAAGGTGGCCTGGTCCTACCAGACTCTCTTACATTTCATTTGTACAGAGAGTCTGGCCACTCCCCATTGACAAGCGTTAACTCCCTTGAAGTACTCTGTTGAAGTTTAAAACTATTGGATCTGCCATAAGCAATCGCTAACGTTTGGTCATGACTAAACTAGCGCACAACCTCAACTTCATCGTTCTCAGCCACTCCCTCTGTTCTCTGATTGGACCGGTAAAAAATTGGCCGGAGAAAACCTGCGAATATATACTGCAAACCCAGATGCCATGGCTTATAGAGAGCCTAAGTCCCTCCCCTTCCGGTGAACCACCATGGGACCTTATTTCGTAAAAATATTATATGGTAGTGAATGGCGAGAGACAACAAATATTTTTATCCCATTTGAATTGTGCCCTGAATTACACAAATAATGTTTGTCAATTTAAAAGATACATTTTAAAGTCAAGAAAGTCGCAGTTTGATGTAAAACTGTTGAGGTGTAAGACTGTGAAAATATGTAATTACAAACCCAAAAGGCGCATATGTGATGTCACCTTTTCTCTCAATGAAAGAAGCTAACTTTTGCTAACTTTACTGAAGCTAACTTTACTGAAGCCAACTTTACTGAAGCTAACTATACCGAAGCCAACTTTACTGAAGCCAACTTTACTGAAGCTAACTTTACTGAAGCTAACATTACTGAAGCCAACTTTACTGAAGCCAACTTTACTGAAGCTAACTCTACTGAAGCTAACATTACTGAAGCTAACATTACTGAAGCTAACTTTACTGAAGCTAACTTTACTGAAGCTAACATTACTGAAGCTAACCTTGCTGAAGCTAACTTTACTGAAGCTAACTTTACTGAAGCCAACTTTACTGAAGCTAACATTACTGAAGCTAACCTTGCTGAAGCTAACTTTACTGAAGCTAACTTTACTGAAGCCAACTTTACTGAAGCCAACTTTACTGAAGCTAACTTTACTGAAGCTAACTCTACTGAAGCTAACCTTGCTGAAGCTAACTTTACTGAAGCTAACTTTACTGAAGCCAACTTTACTGAAGCTAACTTTACTGAAGCCAACTTTACTGAAGCCAACCTTGCTGAAGCTAACTTTACTGAAGCCAACTTTACTGAAGCCAACTTTACTGAAGCTAACATTACTGAAGCCAACTTTACTGAAGCCAACTTTACTGAAGCTAACTTTACTGAAGCTAACATTACTGAAGCTAACCTTGCTGAAGCTAACTTTACTGAAGCTAACTTTACTGAAGCCAACTTTACTGAAGCTAACTTTACTGAAGCTAACTTTACTGAAGCCAACTTTACTGAAGCTAACTTTACTGAAGCTAACTCTACTGAAGCTAGCTCTACTGAAGCTAACTTTACTGAAGCTAACTTTACTGAAGCTAACTTTACTGAAGCTAACTTTACTGAAGCCAACTTTACTGAAGCCAACTTTACTGAAGCCAACTTTACTGAAGCCAACTTTACTGAAGCTAACTTTACTGAAGCTAACTTTACTGAAGCCAACTTTACTGAAGCCAACTTTACTGAAGCCAACTTTACTGAAGCCAACTTTACTGGAGCCAACTCTACTGAAGCTAACTTTACTGAAGCTAACTTTACTGAAGCCAACTTTACTGGAGCCAACTTTACTGAAGCTAACTTTACTGAAGCCAACTTTACTGAAGCTAACTTTACTGAAGCTAACTTTACTGAAGCTAACATTACTGAAGCTAACTTTACTGAAGCTAACTTTACTGAAGCTAACTTTACTGAAGCCAACTCTACTGAAGCTAACTTTACTGAAGCTAACTTTACTGAAGCCAACTTTACTGAAGCCAACTCTACTGAAGCCAACTTTACTGAAGCTAACTTTACTGAAGCTAACATTACTGAAGCTAACTTTACTGAAGCTAATGTTTGTCATTTTTTCTATAGTCTAACGTTATAATGGTAACGTTACGTCGTCATGCCTGAGTGTTTTGTACCAGACTGCACACATACGAGCTTGGTGACGAGAGATGTAGTTCATTGAGCGATTTTCACATAAAACTAAATGTTACTCTTCTGTTTTATGACAAACGGCTTCATAAATTAATTAAAAACATAAAAAACAAAGATGCACAATTCTTTGTTCTTCATTTTCTAGAACTAGAGTTTAAGAAACTTGCTCTTTTTTGTGTAATTAATTAAGAGAAAGCACTCCGCCATCTTACACCGACGAACTTGAACGCCGTACATGCCGTCATAAACACGACTTCCCACCTCGTACGTACGAACTTCCCAGGAGGACTTGAACGCACCATATAGTGCTGGTTTAGACCCGACTCTGAAGTAAGAGTAAATTAGTTCCTCCAAAAGCAGTTCCTAGAGATGCACCGATTGATCGGCTGGTGACCGGAATTGGCCGATTTTCACATGATCGGCCATGACGGTCAGTCTTACATGTGCGGATTATATGCCGGTCAAATGCACTCGGGCACCGCATGATTAACATCAGCATCACACATGCACACGGAACACACATGTTGGAAACCTCGTGAATTACGCCCGTTTCACACCGCGTGAGAGGCGCGTAGTTTTTCCGACGTGCATATTAATCAATGAGTGCATTCACACCGCGAGCAGGAGCGCCGCTGAGCAGCAGTGAAGCGAGTCTAATTTTGTTGTGCTACTCACGCTCAATTAAAGTGAAAGCATGCTTTTGATGGACAAAAAAACATGATTTCACTCAAAAAGTGCCCAGAATGCACATAACTTGCATGTCTAGTGTGTTTTAACAAGAACTGGAGCAGGCTATGTCAGAAAAGAAAATGAAGACTCTTTAAAGAAAATATTTATAGAAAATGTACCCATTTAAACTTGTTTTTATTATTCAGTTTGGGTAAAAGTATATGGTGTTTTATAAAAAATAAATAAAAAAATGTATAGAAAATAAATATTTGTGTTATTGAAAATAAAAAAAGTGGTTAGAAAAAATAAAATCGTAATCGGCAGGTCAAACTCAATGAAAATCGTAATCAGCCGAGAAAATTGTAATTGGTCCATCTCTAAAAATCGTTCCTAGTGAAAGAGTTCTAGGAACTATGAAAAGGTTCCTCCGGTGTGAAAGACTCTTAATATTGTGTTTGGTGTCCGTGAGGTGACGGAGGAGAAGGTGAAGAAGTCCTGGGTCGTTGTGGACGCTCAGAGTCACAAGCGGGAGGACGTCAAGAGGGAATCGGTTTACTGCCTGAACGATGATGATGAAACCGAAGTACAGAAGGATGACACTATCCAAGGTGCAGAACAAAGATTGAAAACGTTGCATTCACTCACTGTGATTTTTGCAGTTCACATTGTCTTAGTTCACAGATTTCGGACACAGTCAGTTTTGTGAACGTAGATTGGTTACTGGTTGAAATGGGGTTTAAAAAAACAAATAATTACTATTTCAACTGTCGGATGAGAACAAAATTGGAACTGAATTTAGACATTGAAATGTTTTTTGAGCAGCAAATCCGCATATTAGAATGATTTCTGAAGGATCATGTGACAAAAATATCAGCTTTGCATCACAGGAATAAATTACATTTTAAAATACATTCACATGGAAAACAGTTCATTTAAACTGTAATAATATTTCACTATTTTTACTGTATTTTTCATTAAATAAATGCAGCCTTGGTGAGAATAAGAGACTTCTTTCAAAAACATAAATCTTACTAACCTCAGTCTTTTGAACGGCATAGTACATGTTTCAGAATTTAATAATTTTACAACGTTAACACTAATTCTCCTGTTTATTGCTGTGAAGCTGCTTTGACAATCTGTATGTATAAAGCACTATATAAATAAATGTGACTTGAAATATTTTTAAATATGTTTATGCTCTCTGTTTCCTACAGGTTTCCGTTATGGAAGTGACATTATTCCGTTTTCAAAGGTGGACGAGGACCAGATGAAATATAAGCATGATGGGAAGTGTTTTGCTGTGCTTGGCTTCACAAAACAGGAGGTGGTAAGATGCAGTCCAGCAGATGGCGCTCTTTTCAAACGAGTAATGGAAAACCTAAACTATCAGGGAGTTTTACAAATTGCACTTTCTATAGTGACTATAAGTCCTTGTCCTCAGCTCTAAAATAGTGCAATATTTATAAAATAGCTTTGCTACAACTTAAAATCAGTGTAAGAACCCTGACAGGGCATAATAGAAAGTTACTGATTACAAATTATTTATTTATAGCGGTCCAGACAGTAGGACGATTATGAACATTCTCAAAAATCAAATTATTTTAATGTAAAATGTTGATATTGGTTTAAATGTAAAGACTTTGAACTGCACTGATGTGCCTTGCCTGGTTTGTTTCTTTTATAATATACAATGACAGTTTGTTTGTTTGTTTGATGCAGATTCGTCGTCATCAGTTTATGGGAAGCCAAGTTGTCAAAGTGTTTGCTCCCAGAGATGATGACGTGAGTTTTACAAAGCTTTTGTGTTCACTGTGATATTATTAGCTTCATTTGAATAATTTGTTTAATAATGGTCAGTAACTGTGACGTTTGAATGCATACGGCGGTGGTGATCAAAAGTTTGAGGACACATATAAAATAATTTTTATTTTAACCTGGAAATTAACAAAGTTTTGGGGTTTTGAAAAAAGAAAAAGAATGTAAAATTAAGAAAGAATTTCAGATTTGGCACTAATCAAAAAGTGACATTCTCATGTTAATGTTAATTTTTCACTCAAATTATTATGCTGATAATAAATTGTATGATCTCGTTATGTTTTTTTTTACTTTTGAAGAAATTTTGCATTTATTTAATCAAAAATAGCAGTAATATTGTGAGATATTATTTATTTTATTATCATTTTATTAATTTAAAATAACTGTTTTCTATTTGAATATATATATTAAAATGTAATTTATTCCAGTGCTAGAAAAAAATGTACTTTCAGTAGCCATTTATTATTATCATCAGTGTTGAAAACAGTTGTGCTGTTTAATATTTTATACGGCAAAACCATAATGCTTTATTTCAGGATTCTTTGATTAATAGAAAGTTCAAAAGAACAGCGTTTATTTGAAATTGAAATCTTTTGCAACTTTATAAATGTCTTAACTGTCACTTTTGATCAATTTAATGCATCCTTGCTGAATAAAATTAATAATTTATATAAAGGAACGGTAATACTTAAAGCCTGTGTATAATGCATTATAAAGATATTCATTATGTACGTTATAATGCATTACATCTATTCATAAATAATTGTAACCAAAGTTAAAATTCATTATAATATTATATATTATAATATTCACAGATGTTTTAATGCATTATACTTTCTAAAGTTGTATTATAACTATGGTTACTATAACTATGGTGTATTATAACTATGGTTACAATTATTTATGAGATAGCACAATGCATTATAAGGTGCATAATTAATGCATTAAAAATACTTTTATAATGCATTATATATAAAGGCTTTAAATAAAGTGTTACCAAAAAACCAAAGTGAACTGACCCCAAACTTTTGAGTGATTGTGTAAATAAAAGCAGCATAGAAGCATTTTATCCACTCGCTGTCTGAGACTGTTGACTTGACTGCATATATTCTTTTGTGAGTGTGTTTTATTGTGTGTGTGCAGCATGCGGCAGTGGCTCTGTCCGCTCTGATTCATGCCCTTGATGATCTAAAGATGGCAGCGATTGTGCGTTATGCTTACGATCGCCGCAGCAATCCTCAAGTGGGCGCCGCCTTTCCCTGCATCAAGGAGAAATATGAAGTATGTGGATCATATCGAGCAGAAAACACACTTTAAATGTTTAATCTTCAGTGTGTTGCACACCACAGTCACTCCTCATGTCTCCCGTCCTCAGTGTCTGCTGTACGTCCAGCTGCCCTTTATGGAGGATCTCCGACATTTCTCCTTCCCAACGTTGGAAAACAACAAGAAGTTCAGGCCCTCAGGTGGGACCTCACATTACAAGAGCCAGATTCTAGATTCTGAGGCACACATGTGATCCTGGATCACAAAACCAGTCACGAGTCGCACGGGGATATTTGTGGCAATAGCCAACAATACATTGTATGGGTCAAAATTATCGATTTTTCTTTTACGCCCAAAATCATTAGGATGTTAAGTAAAGATCATGATCCATGAAGATATTTAGTAAATTTCCTACCGTAAATATATATAAAAATATATTTTTGTGAGCGGATGCAGCAAAAGCACGAACATAAATAAACTTTAATATATATTTTGATTTTTTTGCACCCTCAGATTCCATATTTTCAAATAGTTGTATCTTAGCCAAATATTTTCCTATCCAAACAAACCATATACAGGTGAAACTCAAAAAATTAGAATATCGTGCAGAAGTTATAATTTTGATGATTATGGCTTAAAGCATCTCATAAAATTTGAATAATACATTAAATCAATAAAAAAAGGATTTTAAATACAGAAATGTCGGCCCTCTGAAAAGTATAATCATGCATATGTATATAGTTATATACTAAATATATTAGTTTCACCTTTTAATTTTTAATTTAACTTTTAATTAAGTTAATTAAGTTTCACCTCTACATTAATGAAAAGCTTATGTATGTATTCAGCGTTCAGATGATGATGATTACATCTCAATTGAAAAGAATGACCCATGTGACTGGTTTTGTGGTCCAGGGTCACATATAGACTAAAGGAGATTCATACTGATGTTCTTGTCTTTGTGTGAATGTCTCAGAGTCTCAGCTGTCAGCCGTGGACTCGCTGATCGACTCCATGATGCTGGTGGAAGAGGACGAGGATGGAGAGAGCATGGACATCTTTAAAGTCAACCACATACCAAACCCACAGTTCCAGAGACTTTTCCAGGCATGATGGGAATGGGATGGGCAGCCTGACAATATCTGATACTCTCATAGTAGTCAAATAGATTCAAAACGTTTAACGTAAGAAGTAAACATCCAGCTAAAAACTCAAGGCATGTGTTTCACACTAAATGAACTCGAGGAAGAAGAATATTTAAGCATTTTCATTTATATGCATCAATTTAACAGTACAGTCAAAACAAGCATGGTTATCTATACATTTATTTTTTTTGTAACACTTTTACAATAAGTTTCAGTTTGTTAACATTAGTAAATTTAAAGTAACACAGTAGGAAAGAAGAATGCTGACTTATATATATATATATATATATATATACACACACACAGTAAGTTTTGGGGCTCTTATTATCACCAAGGCTGCATTTAATTGATCGAAAATACAGTAAAAACACTAATTTTGTGAAATATTACAAAATATTTTCTTTTTGAGTATGTTAAATCATTATTTGTGATTAAAGCTGAATTTTCAGCATCATTACTCCAGTCTTCAGTGTCACATGATCCTTCAGAAATCATTCTAATATGCCATTTTGCTGCTCAAGAAACATTTCTGATTATTATCAATGTTAAAAAAAGTTCTTTGATGAATAGAAAGTTCATAAAAAAACAGCATTTAGTTGAAATAGATAATCATTTTAATCAATTCAATGCATCCTTGCTGAATAATAGCATTCGTTTCTTTATATATGCACACACACACACACACACACACACACACTGTACCCTGTTGTTTATTCCCCGTCACATCTCCTCTCTTTGTCCTTCAGTAATACAGTGATTCAGGTGTGACATTGGCTGTGAAATCCATGTTGTCTCAGGTCATGTCTCTGCAGTGGGTCTCATTGATCTTTTCTTGGCTCGTGTCCTCAGTGTTTGCATCACCGCGGTGTGAATCCTGATGGTCCCCTGCCGTCCATCGAGCCCTGGCTGAAAACGGCCCTCGAGCGACCCCGGGCCGTGTCCACGCGCTGCCAGGCTCCTCTGCAGGACGTTAAGACCCAGTTCCCCATGAAAGTGGTGCTGAAAAAGAAAGAGCAGAAGACAAGCGCAGACGTGTTCGGCATCAGGTGAGAATGGATCAAATCAAAACTGGAGCTGTGGATCAAATCAATGAGAAGTGCTACATGACTTCCAGCAGGGGCGGTTTAATGGGATCTATGTATTGTGGTAGACATGTTTGCACTGCTGTCAATGGACGTTTTTCATTATTTAAGTGGGATAGCAATGCAGAAATATGCAGTTATGCAAACCGATGGGGAAGGGGTTTATTTAGCGACTGACCAATTGGAGTGAAGTATTCTGGAGGACTGTAATAAAACTCACAAAAAGTATGTCTACATACTTTTAAGGTTGATCTTTCTGGCATTTTTACTGTTTATAATATGAAATCAGGACAGAAAATATTTGTTTTAGTTGATGACAGGGCTGCACGATATTGAAGAAAAATGCGATATGCGATACGATAATGCTTAAAAAGTGTGTAAAGTAAACTTAAATTATCTTTAAAATTATATAATCTACATACATGTTACACATTCTTTTTGTGACAAGAAAACATCCCTACAACTTCAGAAAGTGAACAGCACTGTAGCAGAAGTGTTATTTTAACATCAGTGTAAACCACAGGGTTTAGTGTTTCAGGTAGTTTATTTAACAACAGAAACTGAATAATCAAATGTAAAAAATAAACACTGCTTCGTTATCACTGTATGAATTAAATATATTCTGATTCTTATTAAAGCTACAAAAGTTATTCAGCCAAGAGTGATTTTCTCTTTGTCTTGTTTTGACCCCAGTTTTTGCAAGCCGTTGCGATATGCCAAATGCGATATATACATTTGCAATATTTAGATCATTTCGATATATTGTGCTGCCCTAGTTGATGATGTTGATCTGCGCGTTGATTGTGTCTTCATCAGTACTGATGAGCCAGATGTGAAGAAAGTCAAAGTGGATGAAGAGACAGACTTTAACCTGGCTGAGATTACGCAGGGCAACGTCACATCGGTGAGACAAGAACCTGTTCAATAATGTACACTCTGATTAAAATGACTAGATTTGATAAGTTTATGGTTAACACTAAGGTTCAAAAGTTACGGCTCTTTTTGAAAGAAACAAATACTTTTATTCAGCAGTGATGCTTTAAATTTATCAAAAGTAACAGTAGAGGCATTTATAATGGTGCAAAATCTATTTCAAATAAATGCTGTTTATTATAAATAAATGCTTTTTGGTCTTTCTAATCATCAAAGAATCCTGAATAAAATGTATTACGGTTTCTGCAAAATATATGAAGCAGCACAACTGTTTTCAACACTGATAATAATCATAAATGTATCCTGAGCAGTAAATCAGCATATTAGACTGGATTAATGACGCTAAAAATTCAGCTTTGATCACTGGAATAAATTACATTTTACTATATATTCACATAGAAACCAGGTATTTTAAATTGTAATAATATTTCATAATATTACTGTTTTTACTGTATTTTTTATCAAATAAATGCAGCCTTAGTGAGCAGAAGATACTTCTTTCAAAAACCTTTTTAAAAAAGTATCGACCCCAAACTTTTTAACTGTAGAGTAATATATTACATTATATATTTAAATTAGTGCTTTCAAATGGAGTAATCACATATAACATACAAGTTTATACACACACACACACACACACACACACACACACTTTTATGTTAGATGCGATTAATCGATTTGACTGCACTAATTTAAATATTTTTTTATATATTTATTTTATATAGACGTGTGTGTGTGTTCTCCGAGCATTAATGGCAAGGAAAGACCCTTATACGGCTGGTGTTTCTGGGTGTTTCTCCCTCATTTCTGCTTCGAGGTCTTGGTTGTGGCATTTCTTTGAGGTTTAGAATCCAGTATTCCTGTAATTCTTTTGTCTTTTATGAATTTATGAATAACTCTGTCTCGTTTTCTGTCCAAACACACCGCGTCATCTTCATCAGGTGACTGTAAATGCACAAAAACGGTTTCCGTTGCAGTTTTGCAAAATATTTTTCGAATTGCCTGAAAAACCACCTCATGCGAGCGTAAAAACTTTTGCGATAAATGGGAGTTTTTGCAAAATTGACGTGTTTCCATTGGGCGTATTTTCAATTCGCAATTTCAATTTGCACAATTTGAAGGGTAGTGGAAACGCGGCTACTGTTTTAAAGACAATGTGTCTTTAAACGAAACATGACGTATTTCAGAGTGAAAATCATGCAGGGAAGAATACAATTGTTTCCATTGCCTGTCAGCAGAAAAGCTGTTTTCTGACAGAGACTAAGAGAGTTATTTACAGTAACATAAGCTCAAATAAGACCAGAAATATGTATTCATATTTACTCTAATACTGTATGAATTATTGCTCTTTAACAGTCACTCTCTCTTTCAGGTTGGCAGCGTCAATCCGTCGAGAGATTTCTGTACGCTGATTAGACAGAAGACCGTTTCTTTCGATCAGGGTGAGATTTAATTGTTCAGTTTGATTTCTCCACCTCTCACTCCTACGACGAGCGACGTTAGTAACCTTAAAAAAAACTATTATGCATAGTATAATGTGAATCCACTAGTGCCGCTTCAGGCATGTCTGCAAGGTTGCTAGTCATCTCTGAAGGACTGAATTGTCGCTCGGTGTGACGTAAGCTTTAATTGATTTGACG
This sequence comes from Meda fulgida, assembly GCA_030578275.1. NCBI lineage: Eukaryota > Metazoa > Chordata > Actinopteri > Cypriniformes > Leuciscidae > Meda > Meda fulgida. Next base: position 2,835,316 of record CM060624.1, read on the forward strand.
GACGCTGTCATTGAGCGGTGTTGTTTCTGAATGTTAGCCGCAGGTTTTCTTGTTAGTGCATTCGCTTTGATAATCATTGTTTTGTAACCTTGACAGCGTGCCAGCAGCTGACCCACAGGATTGAGCAGTTGCTGGGCAACAGGAGCCCTGAGTACTACACCAAGAGCATCGCATGTATCCAGGCTTTCAGGGATCAGTCTGTATCGGTGAGCTCTCAATTAAAACCTCCGCATCCAATCAGGGATCACTTAAGGATTTTTCTTTTTTCGGGCAGTAGGAAAAACACTGTTGGGATTCATGTCAGAGGATCTGAGCTCAGCTGCCGTCTCAGGCTCCGTTCCAAAACCTAGTGAACTGCCTATTTAGACTAGATTTTAAGGCATCATAAGTGAATTCTGATTGTCAGGGTTCGTACAAGGTGCTTGAATTTGACTCTTTGAAATGTAAGTCCTGGAAAAACTTTGAAATCAGCCCTATTTATTAAAAGGTGCTTGAAAAGCGCTTGAATTATTGAAAGAAAATATCTTTTCTTCTATCTTTAATTATCTTCTATCTTTATCTTTTCACACAAAATCAACACTGCAGCCCGTCTGATATAGATATAGAGACATTTCGCATGGCTATGAGCGTGATATTGCTCATTTGAACATCCAAGTAGATAATACAGCTTTGATTCTTCAGGTCAATCATATATTCATGAGAAAAAAAATCAGTTTGAATAAGAAAGCGATATCTTTGTCATAGTATCCTTTTACCACAGTTACCACAGTCATTGCACGTGCTGCACTTTATTTGTACCATTTTGTTTTATATATACATTTTCCTTCTTTTTAATTTGAAAGATGATAAAGATATTGGTTAACAAGTGAGATCTCTGACTGTAGTCTGAAAAAAACAAAAAACAGTGCTTGAAAAGTCCCTGAAAGTCATTTTACAGTATCTGTACAAACCCTGGATTGTGGACGAATTCTAAGGATGCATTAAAAGCCATAATGATTTGAAGAAAGTCAAGTCAACAAGTCAAGAGAATTTGAGTCAATGAAGTGGCTTCGGGTCTAGTATAAAAGTAGACTGTTCTACCCAACTTTTGCATTTGATATGTGCTGTATATTTACTAGCACTTATTTAAGTGTTGTGTCATTGGAGACATGTCAACATCTGACTCTTTCGTGGAAGTTTCCTGTGCACTTTCTGTAAACAAACTATAGCATCCAAAGTACTCGCATGTCGGGTTCTGTGATGTTAGAAAAAATCCATTTCATAGAGACGTCAGTATTTGTATCAGTGATACTGGCCTTCATTCATAAAAATATGCTATTAAACATATTTGAAATATACCATCTTAATGTTGATTCTACATTAATTAGCGACTTTACAATAAGGTATGATTAATTAGGAAAATGTGATTTAGTTATTTTTTTTTAGATTTGACAGCAATAATAACATTTAAAAATATATATATACATATTTACACACACACACACACACACACACACACACACACACACACACACACACACAGTACTATATATATATTGCTTTATTTCACACAATTTTGTGTTGTTTTTTTTTGTTTTACTTAACAAGAGCACTGGTTTTTACTATTCTGCTTCTGTTAAGGGTTGAAGTACAATTTCTTTTTTTTTAATTGAAAATTTTAGACCCTGTTTACACCTGACCACCCGAGACAGATGGAAATAGCTGGTGTAAACAGGGCCTGTATGTGGCACCATTTATATTTCTTGATATCAGTTTTCAGTGTTTCTGACATTAAGTATGAGTACATGAGCTCAGAGCGTCATTGCATGTGCTTACACACGTCCCACTGCGCCTGACCAGAATCTCCCAATGACATTTACTCCATCAGAGCAGAAACGCAGAGCTGTTCAACAGTTACATGCAGTCGCTGAAGAGGAGCGTTCCTGACAGGAATCTTCAGGAATTCTGGGATCTGCTTAGACAAGGTAAAGAACAGGCCTTCTGCTCATGTTGAGCTGAAGTCATCATGCCTTCAACATGTGCTTGTGTTTTCAGATGCTCTGACACTCATAAGCAAAGATGAAGTGGACGGAAGCACCGTCTCCAAACAAGACGCAAACCAGGTACTTACAACTGAGTTGAGTTAGTAGTGTGTTAAAACTGGCGGTTATGGTAAGGGGCAGTGGTAAAGAGCTTGACCAATCACAACACACTGATCCAGCCGACCAATCAGAGCACAGTGTGCTTTTCAGAAGGAGGGCTTCATAAGCTATGTTTCCATCCACACGTTTTTATCCGCATTAAGTGATATCGAATGAAAAATGCCTTATGGAAACAGTCAAATTCGATTGAAATTCATGAATATCGACTCTGAAATACGATCAGTCTCATCTGATTTGATCTTGATCGATATACGGCTTATGCGATGGAAACGTTATTATGGCGCGATCCATTTTGCCTAGTAAAACTTTGTTCGCAAATGTTGGCTTGAATGTTGTGCAATTCGGTGAGAAAATGAACGGAAACACCTTAAAATGTCTCAAATCAATTCGATATACCAATTTGATAGCAAAACAGCATGTGACGTCATTACGCACTGTTTTTTTATCCGCTTTAAAACCGTTTGATGGAAACACACTTTCACCAGCTTTATTCGCATGAGTTTTTTTACCGAACTTCAGATCATTCGATTGACACGTGGATGGAAACATGGCTATAATAGAGACAGGAACTAAACAAGGTGCGTTTGTAGCGAGTCACGACTGTTTCCCGAAACCAGATTGTCGCAAATTGGTCGTTCAACCACGTTGGTTAATGATGTCACGCAGGTTGTGGAGTAATAACTACTTTTAATGATCTGTTTGAGATCGAATTAACGCCATATTTTTTGCTATAAATTACGAACATGGAACCTGAGGATTATTTCTCATTTTTCTCAGTTATTTTGCTTTATTTCCAGATTCAATCATAGACTCATTCTTGCGTACTAGAGCACGTTTGCACATGCACACTCTTTAAAAACGGTGCTTTCAATTAAATCTCCTTACGAACTAAAAGACATAAATGACATTTATGTATTTTAAATAAAAGATATAGATTGTACTGAATGTCAGTTTGCTTGTTTTGCTCAAGATAAGGATTTATTGAGTCCACATGTCATGCAAACAAGAAACTGCTTCTAACCACAGATCGAGAGCTGTCGTTCCAAACACACAACTCTGCGATGCTGTGCGAATGTTCGTTAGAACGATGGTTTCTGGAGACGCAGACTCGTTGAACTGCTGATAATGACGGAACTGGCGACTATAGTTGGCTAACGATGCTTTCGGGAAACACACACCAGAGCGTTACTGACAGACTGGGAAGAGACGAGCTGCAACAATGGAGAATACGGGGAAGATAATCAACATTCAAGCAGGAAAACCTGTTCTAGTAGAGCCCAAATAACTTAAAACCAAGACTTTAAAAAGTGCATAATAGGTCATCTTTAATATGCAGAGGTTGTTGGTAAAGTCTGTGTTATTGTGGTGGTTTAACTGTATTTGCTGGTTTAGTTCCTGGCGTTCGAGCAGAAGGAGGAAGAGCTGGCGGCTCCGGCTCAAGACGACACTGGAGATGTAGATGATCTGGTGAGGGTTGCATGGTTTTTGCTTGTTTTGATGACAAGCATATAAATTATTATATTTGTGAGTGTGATCATGGTCTGAAAGAAAAAAAAAAGTACTGGTCCGTTATGCTTTATTATTAGAGATTTCAGGCATTTATTTTTTAATGACTTGCTACGATGTTGACTGTTGTTTTTTACTGCAGCTGGACATGATGTAAAACGGCTGTCTCCAACACCGACGTGCATCATCCTTCTGCAACTCTCCATTAGGTGCCATTTCTTGTGACACAAATCCCTGAAAACAGTTCAAGTGCTTTAATTAATCGTGTTCTTTTGTACTAAATGCTTTTGTACATCATAAATGCTACAGCTTTGCAGTTTGGAGCAATTATGTAACTAGAGTTTGATTACTTGAATGTCTCACAGTCTATGCTTGTTGGATTTTCTAAAGGAAAAAATATATGTCCATGTACTTTATACAGGCAGTGATGCATCCAATAAAAGATTAAACAAAAGAAAACTGATTCCCTTCACTCCTGAACACACACAAAAACAGATAATAAAATAACCTGCAAAATCAATCTAACATCTTTCTCTATCTCCACAATCCCTATTTGAGCAGCTGATCATGTCAATTATACAGGTGAAACTCAAAAAATTTGAATACAGTGCAAAAGTTCATGTATTTCAGTAATTCAATTTTAAAGGTGAAACTAATATATTTAGTATATAACTATATTCATATGCATGATTATACTTTTCAGAGGGCCGACATTTCTGTATTTAAAATCCTTTTTTTTATTGATTTCATGTAATTAATTTTCTGAGGTTTTGAATTTGGGCTTTTCATAAGCTGTAAACCATAATCATCAAAATTATAACTTTTGCACGATATAATTTTTCGAGTTTAACCTGTATTAGCCTACATTTGTGACTCTGGACCACAACCAGCCACAAGGGTCAACAAATAAGCTTTCCATTGATGTGTGGTTTGTTTTGGTAGGACAATATTTGGCCGAGATGCAACTATTTGAAAATTGGAATCTGAGGGTGCAAAAAAATCGAAACTTTGAGAAAATCCCCTTTAAAGTTGTGCATTTATGTTCGTGCTTTTGCTGCATTCACTCACAAAAATAAATGTTTTATGTATTTACGGTAGGAAATTTACAAAATATCTTCATGGAACATGATCTTTACTTAATATCCTCATGATTTTTGTTCTAAAAGAAAAATCAATAATTTTGACTCATACTTACAATGTATTGTTGGCTATTGCCACAAATATACCAGTGCGACTCGTGACTGGTTTTGTGATCCAGGGTCACATTTAGCTTTATTATTTTTAGTGCATTTAATGTCACGCCAACATCTTTTCAAACCAGGTCATTGAAACAAACGTTTGATTCACTGAAATGAGTCAGACTGTCCATCATTAATCAGCTGGCAGGGATCTGTCAGGACGCTTATAATCCACACTCGTAAACGCTCATTTCTTAAGCCAGACTGTGAGGCTTTGATAAATCGTGGTGTCTCTTTCAGGGCTGATGATCTCAGTTTGCTTCTCTTCGCACCAACAGTTTGACGAGACCACGTAAGCATCTCAATCCTCCCCCGGATCCCAGAAAACGCACACGCTGCAGTTTCACAGACCATCTCCTGGGTCGAACAGCTCGAGCTCCAGGCTTCGTCTCCTGCTCAATACAGCTGTGTTATGAAGAGACCTGAGGTGTAGTGGAGACATAAATAAGACAGAAAGATGCTCTGCATCAGTGTTGAGGTGAACACCAGGTCACATTTCATACAAAAGTCTTAATTTATTAGCTATATACCTCTATTTTTTCCCCAAAGCATTATGATTTTAGATGTATTTTTAATGCAAACACACAAAAAATACATTCAGTACTTTCATGTCCAGAGTAATTTCCATTATTCCCAATAGTGATTCTCATCGGTTTATGCATTTAATTCAATTCACATTTATTTGTATAGCGCTTTTCACAATACACATCTGTTTAAAGCAGCTGTAAGTCCACATTGCAATTTAGAGTGATCTGTTATCAGAGGTAACTGTCTTAAATTAAGTATTTCAGAAATGTACATATACACAATCACAGTTAGCTAAAAATGTATTCATTTAAACAATGTAATAATTAAAGGCAGAAACAATAAGCTCACTGAAGTCATGAATACTTGTTTTTTGACAAATGATTATGACACTTAGAAAAATGTTGATTTAGAGTTTGTGGACACTTTCAATAAAGGAACGAAAGCAATTCAGCCAACAATATTCATCATAATACAGTAATTCTTGCTATTTTCTTGAGATTGTTTTGTATTATGTTAATGAACTGTGCTTCATTGTCATGACGGCCTAAAAACATAAATTTTCTGTAAGTAAAATAATATAACTTTACTGTAGTTTATTTCTTTTGAATGTGTGGTGAAAAGTTTTTACAGGTTAATAAGATGCTGCTCCATTGATTAAAATGCACACTTCTCACATGCATTCAGTCATTATTTACAGTAATTGCTTTAATTGAGGCATTTGTGGTAGCCAGCGATTTAGCTTTTTAAATGATTCTGCAGTCTCCGTGATTGACTGAGAGGGATGTGTTGTTAGACGGTGTGTTAAAAGTGTGTTGCTCTGATCACAGCGTAATGCATTGCTTTTATTCGCTCGCATGGAAAGCGGGAAGTAAAAAGTCACAGTAGAGAATTCCTGTGGATCACACGACACAGCCAGTCATGGGAGGACCCGAGTCTCCTCAGCTGCTCTTAATGAGTGATAAGTTGCTATTGTCTGGTGTTGATGTGCGCCATTTGCAGTGGAAACAGACTGTCCTTTCTTTCTCTCCTAAGAGCCTTGTAGAGTTGATGTGTTCCTGACAATGTAAGTTTGTGCCCTTTTGATTTGTTTCATGATGTTAATTCTTAAGATTCTGTTTGTCTAATTCTGAAATGTTCTATGTGATTATGATTCTTATGTTTCTTACTTTTTTGATGTTGAATTGTTTAGGATTGGATTATGTGATTAATGATTTATTAGTTTAAATTTTTTGGTGTTTATATTTAAGATTCTGTTTGTTGTTTGTTTGTTTATGGAAATCATACGACTCTATGATTCCCATTCTACTCTATGGCCTGATTCATCTGTTACAATAAATGATTATGGACTGAGTACTGGACCCCTGTGTTTTAATGGACACACCATCCTGGTAGATTTCCTAAACAAAACATTCCCCCAAAAATTAGTCACACTTTAAAGATGTTTATGACATCCTTACACCAGGAACATTGAGATTCATCCGCAGGTGTGTTCATGAGAACTATATCATATCTTCCTGTATCATGTCTATCTGTGTATTCATTCCCAAGTCTTTCCCTCTTTCTGTGATGGATCAGTTCGGTAGATTGCAGAGATCTGGAACGTACAGGAGCGGCTCACAAAACACAAACCTTTCGAAATGAGCAGCACATCTAATCAAATCAGATCATCCAGGTACGCTTGAACTCAGCATCGCTTATGTGGGCCATAATGCTCAAAACGACATCAATAACAAATTAGATATCAAACATGGACACTTTCTTTTTGAAAGCTTAAAGCAATAAGGCAGCAGAGTCTGTTTGTATCACAGGTAAAGTATGTTTTCAGCTAAGAATAGTACAGTACATAAATCTATCGTATTGATATTAATCAGAATAAACAACTTTGCAAAGTAATCTAGTTAAGGCTATTTACATCAATATTAATACTAACACAGATATGTTATTATCTGTATATTACAACTGATCAGGATGCAGCTCGTCCATCAGAATACAGTCTGAACTATCCATTTTATAATATTTTATATACAATCAAATTTTAATGTGATAAAATAATTTAAAAATAATATAGAGGTTAAAAATAAATATTGAATATTTACTGAATATTTAAGTTATTACACTTTAAAATGTATAATTATAATAAATTAGAATCAAAATAAAAAGTTATCATATTTATATCTATATTTTATCACATGTATTTTATAAAATATTATTAGAAATAGAATATATAGTATATAATTATATATTTTAGAAATTCTGTATTTAATTATTTGTACCTCAACAATGTAATATTGTTAAATTTTAAAAAAATTATTTACTTTGCATATATAATTTGTTTCTTAATTATTATTATTATTATATATTGTTATAATGCTTATTTCTTTCTCAATGACTATAAGTCAAAAAGTTAATATATTTTGTATATAATATTTTAACATTTTTGTATTTTAAATATTCAGAATGGAGGTAAATTTATTTAAAGTTTTAGGTTCATCTAGTTTAGTCGATTTTGATCCTTGAATGTGAAATGTTTATACTTCGTTTGCTTTTGCTGATTAGCGAGTGTAACTGTGCATTTTGCCACTAATGACATTTGAGTGTAGATCATTTTGTGAGAAGAAATGCAATGAAGGAAATCAAACATTTGCCAGGTTCAAGTATCCCAGAGAACATCTTAATATCTTTCCCTCAATCCTGCCACTCAGATCTACATCTCTTGTGTTTTCAGAAGGGTGTGTGTGAATTGTAGTCACGTATCTGACTGTAATAGTTTCTGTGTATGAGTGTCAGAGCGCTCGATTAAAACCGTGTCAGGGGACCGCACTCATTTCTAACACACCATTTTGATGTTTCCAGAATGAGAAACTGCAGAAACCTATAATGACTGTCATTTGAAACTTCAAACAGGAGCCGGGAAGCAATCCGACAGCCCTTTTTCCCTTTCCACCTCTACGAGCGAGAGGGAAGATAAAAGGAAACCGACAGACGAGAGGAATGGATTTCATGCTTTTCTGATCACAGTGTGTTTCAGATGTGTGTGTCAGCAGAGCACAACACTTCTGTTCCACAGGTACACTCACATTCACTGTTTTCCAAAGAGACATTGACTTTTAGCAATACATTATAAAGCTTTCAAGACAGACGTAGCATGAGTTTCTTCAGTGATGAGATGTGCTTCTGTAGATCCAAAAGACACTTCCCATAATCCTCATCTGAGAGTGACCAATCAGAGTAGATGCTTTGGCCAGTTGCACTCCCATGAAGCATTACGAAGGAAAAAAAGGTGTATTTTAGCAAATTGCAAATATATAGTGAAAATTATTAGGTTAAATAATAAGCAGCACAACTGTTTCCAACATTGATAATAAATCAGCATATGAGAATGATTTCTGAAGGATCATGTGACACTGAAGACTGGAATAATGATGCTGAAAATACAGCTTTGATCACAGGAATAAATCACAATTTACTATATATTTACATAGAAAACGGTTATTTTTAATTCTAATAATATTTCACAATATGACAGTTTTTGCTGTATTTTTGATCAAATAAATGCAGGGTTGATGAGCACAAGAGACTTCTTTTAAAAACATAAAAAAATGTAATGTTACCAAACTTTTGACCGTGCGTGTGTATACAGACATGTGTATATATATATATATATATATATATATATATATATATAATATACCTATAATAATAATAATAATATACACACATACACACTTATATTATGCAATGTATTATCACAATGTATGTGTTATATTATCACGATTACTAATATCCCTGGAGAAAATGAATGGGGAGAAAACTGCAATCAAGACAGCCGAGCACAGTCACGGTTACAGTCTGTTCTGCAGTTTTAAAATGAATATATTCTTTCAAATTATTATTACTCCTTGGGCAAGAAATGGAACAACTTCTTTTTTTTTTTTTTTGATACCTGATGTTTTTACCAGAAGTCCCAGATCAGCTTTGAGTGTTGTTGCTGATTCAAACCCAAACTCACCTTTTACATTTAGAGATTATCTTGCATTTGAACTCTGTGTAACCTTGAGAAACTCAGAAAAACAGCAAATATATGATGCAATATGACCACATCAGTATATATAGTTTAATATGCATTTCTTTGATTTTTGTATTGAAACATTTTTTTTATTCATATTTGTGAATCATGGGGTGCATTATTCTATGCCGTTTTGGTGAATGTGTTATTAGTGTGTTCACACACTGAAAATTCCCAAACAAAAAAAGAGACTTTAAATACCTGAGTTATGCAAAATATTAACAAAATAACCTCATACAATTCACACACTACACGGATGAGTACATAGTGCATAGTATACGTGTTTAGTGTGTTATTTGGGACACAACTAATGTGCTACTTTTTATGCCTGTTATGCAGATGATATCGGAGCGGGACAATCTCATTCTAGACAGCATTTGATTGGACGAATATTTGTCCTCAACATATTTGATCCATTTTTCAGAAAGAGAAAACCAGTTTATCTGCTAAAAGGATTGAGTTAACTTTCGGTGTAGACATGAAACAGTTTTGATAAGACGGGGTTTAAACTGTCTTGCTCTCTATATAAAGCCGTGTCTGCTTTTATTTGTAAAGGTGCTGAATTCAGGAGAAGGAGCAGACGTCTTCATCATGAACTCTGACTGTTATTTTAACTCTTCTTATTGAGAGCAGCGCTTCATCCACTGAATTATTCAGCGTTACCTGCCGCCCTACAGGTGCTGAGATGGGTCAAACCATTACAAAGATGAGTAATATTTCAGTCGTTTCATGCTGATGTTCTTTTATACGTTAGTTTTATTTCATTAGATATGAAATGGCAACATGACAAAAATATGGATCTCAGCACACCATGTTGAAGTTGTTATATTTTATAGAAATGTATGATGGCAAAATAAGTAAACAAGGCATAATTCATCTAAAAACAAAAATGTCATCATTTACTCGACCTGGTGTTGTTCCAAAACTGGTTCTTTTTTGCTATAAATCATCTTTTATCTTATTTGTATGAACCTGAAAAATCATCTTCAATATTTTGCTTAACATCTCCTTTGTTTTGCACAGAAAGAAAGAAAATAACATGAGGGTGAATACTGTAAATGATGACAAATTTTGAGTGAACTTTAATAATCAAACCCGAAATGTCTGACCTTCACTGCTTGTCAGATGTTAAATATAATATTTTTAATATAATTGTATTTGTAATTTGCTTACAATAATTGAAGGGACAATTCTCCTGGTGTTCAAGTCAACATGAAACACTGTTTGCAACATATTTTACTTCCATTATGAGATGTATTTTCATTGAAACCAAGTGTTAAAATAAATAAAGTATAGCAGAGCTTGATTTTATCCATCGGGAATTGATTGGATTTTGAAAATTGTGAAGGAAATTTATTTCAGAGGCAGAGCAAGTAATTACATTTTGATTAAAGATTAAGAAGACAAACATTTGTTTTCTTTAGAATAAGGCGCACTGATGAATTGTGCACAATAACACCTAAGACATAATAAGAGATATGTGTTATGAAAATAGTTAATTTTAATTTCATGTTGACTTAGTGCTCAAGTGAGAAATGTTCACATGGACGTCCCTGTTCTATGATTTGAGATGATCAATATCTTGAGAATATGAACACATGCATTACCAGCAAGCATGAGAAGAACAGAGAAAAAGCAAGAGTTTGAGAAAGACGGCTTGTGCTTTTCAACAGATTGAGCTGCAGTCCTGAGTGGCAGCTGTCAAAGTGATGATTGACAGCTGTCACTCATTATTCATGGACAGTGAAAGGGTCATGGGCGGATCCACGCGCTCCGTTTAACGTCTCTGTGGCGGCACCGATAACGTTACTGTAAACATTTAGAATATCCCAAAACTCAGTAAAATCAGATCCAAAGCACACACATCTACAGCAAAGCAAAATGTTGCTCAAATTGGGTGCTCACAAGGAAATTGATAAAAAGAGGGTGAAAGTCGGCACACCACGGCTCAAAAAATGTGAAAAATGTAATGATTGACTCACACGGGTGGTAACGCTTCGAGCACGTAGACTCTTCGTCAGACAATTAAAAGTTAAACACACAATGGCTTTATACTCACAGGTCCCCCCCCCCCCCCCAAATAAAAAAAAACATAAAAAGAAATCTGACCCAAGAGAACAAAGAAAGGCAAAGGAAAAATACAAAGATAATGCATACTAAATGTGAAAGTCAAATTAAACACAAAATTAATATCAACTCAAATAGTGATACCTGCATAAACCAAAAAACAAAATCAGAGCAAATCTTAAAGGAACGGACCAATATCAAATTCTCATCGTGAATTAACGTGAAACCTCCTGGATTTACACACTAGATACTATGGCACCTAGGGGATTCATTGAATTTGATATTCATCCATTTCTTTAAGATTTGCTCTTTTGTTTTTGGTTTATGCAATTGTTCTGAGACTATAAAGGCGTTGTGTGTTTAACTTTTAATTGTCTGACGAAGAGTCTACGTGCTCGAAGCGTTACCACCTGTGCGAGTCTATCATTACATCGTTCACATTTTTGAAGCCGTGGTGTGCCGACTTTATCTCCCAAAACTACCATCAACTTTTTCAATGAATAGTGACCTTTTTTCCCCCAATAAATATTATCTAAATATAAAGGAATATTCTGCCCCAAAACAAAAATGCTCTTATTGTTTACTCACCCTCAAACAGGGTTATTATCGATGACTAAAACATAAAATTAAAAAAAACTTTTCCATTACTTGAAATAAATAAACATTAACTGTAATAAAATACAGGCAACATTTCTAAATTTCATTTAAAGTACTAAAATAACTGAAGTAGTATTGAAATAAAATTAATACAACTAAATGGACACTTAAACTACAACTAATGAAAATGAGAAAACCAAGAAAATTATTTAAACTAATTCAAATTGATTAAAACTATAGACCTATACTTATAAATAATTAGATTAACATAAAAACTATAGTAGTATATTAATAATACTAAAATAACACTGGTTTTAAACCCATATTTTGTTATTTTTACTGTCGAACAATGATTTGTTTTATGCATGAAGATTCTTCATTAATTCTCCTTTTTTGTTCCATTTTCGCCAGGTTTATACTTAGTACTAATATATTAAGACAGTGAGATTAAAAGGTCAAATTAATATACCGCTTATTAATGATGCATGCTATACTAGCAAGCAGATTAACCCAGAATATAAACTCAACACGCAGTCTCTCGTTATTCGCTTTTCTGTAGAAAACCATTATGAAGAAAACGCTTCACCTGTATCTAGTATGCATCATCAGTAAGGTGTAAACTCAATTTGATCTTTTAATATCAGTGTTTTAGTACATTAAGGCACTTTAAAGTGTTTTTCATGTTAATCATCGAAATACTGCAATAGGATGATCACATTCACAAGTGCCCAAAACTTGCATTTTGTTCACATATTTTTCTTTTTCTTCATTTCGAGGTCTAAATAGCTGTGGATTGAAACAGATGGAAAATTGACAGGCTTGTGTTGAAGTTCTAGGGCATCTCCATGCCAGTCACATGACTGAAAACTATAAACACGTCTTCTGAGCGTCATGAGGGTGAGTAAAGAATGACAATGTCCATTTTTGGGTGAACTGTCGCTTTAAATTCAGCTCTTTAAATCTCAGCATATGCAATTAAAAACCCATATTGTTCATGATCAGCATCTATTAAAGTCATTTATAATCCAATCCAACGGTTTCAACGCTGTGCTTCTAGTGTGTCTGTGCTGAAAGGCGTTTGAAGCGTCCCATCGTAAGGCCTCCTCAGACGGTGGTGACTCTCATCACCACTTCTCTAGGTTTGGTGGTGTTCGTGCTGATGTGACTCGGCGAGCTCCGGGGCTCGTGTGGCCGAAGATGGCTCAATAGATAGCGAAGGTTATACGGACAGTGTTGTTCAGGCAAAGCCGGGCCGTCGGTGGCTGTGGGGTCCTGTGTGGTGTGTGTGGTGCCGTCGGGCACGTCGAGCGCTGGCGTCCCAGCAGAAGCCATGAGTGAAGACGGTGACGGAGAGACGTCCACTCTCACCGGCTCTCTCTGGTGGAGCAGCGAGTGCTTCAGCTCCTCGCTCTTCTTCACCTCCTCGCTGTCTCTCTTTTTGTCGTAGTTTAAAACTTTCCACTGCTGATTGACGGCCTGCCAGCGATGGAATATGCGGAAGACGGACGGGCCCTCGTGGACGATTAGAGCTGTGGAGAGATTGATTCAGGTTATGTTTCTGCAATGTTTTTCGTGATTCATGAAGTTTAGGGGCTCTATTTCAAGACAGAAAATATTATCGGCGCATGGTCTACAAGGGTTGTCGCTATTCTCTTAATGAGTAATGCGTGTGTTTTGGGCATAATGTCCAATAAATCAGAGTGTAATTTCCCACTCCCTTTAAAAGCCAGTTGCGCTCGCGCCATGGCGGATTCGCTATTTACACGGTGGAATTTGCAAGCGGAAAAACTGAACGCTTTTCTAGCGAGGAAACGGATCTGCTCGTGCTCTTGGTCAGAGCCCGTCTACGGAGAGCCTGGCCACTCCCTATTAGGTCCTATTGAACCGAATTTTGGTTGTAGTTCCACCAGAGCTCCACTGGGGGCGATCGTCCGAGTGCTAAATGAATGGGAGTCTATGGAGCTCGACGGCTAAATGTGTCTCTTTCACCCGATTGCCGTTGAGAAATCTCAGATTTGATTGTAGGTTTTGTAAGTTCAACATACGTTATAGGTCGAAAGTTGAATGAACGAGTACTTTTGTCCTTTCTATTTCTTACAGGTTGAGTTGTTGTTGCCCATAACACGCTAGCATTCTGCTAATGATGCTGATTGGTCAGTGAAGGATTGAATTATGACCAGAGATACGCTTGCTGTTTTAAAGTGACTCTAAAAAAATCTAACACCCAGCAATGTGTAATTTCTTTGCATCTTCTTTAGAATACAACATTCAAATTACTAGACAAAAAATGATATCCTGAGAAAAGTGGATTTTGAGGGGTAAAGCTCCATAGACCTCCATTCATTCTGCACTCGTCCTGTGAGCGCCCTCATGTGGAACCAGAGTGGAACTGCAACCAGTTCAGAGGAAGTTTACTGAGAGTGGAAGTGGAAGTTCTCCCCTTATTAGACATTCTCTGGCTTGGTTAAAGGGGAACTTGGCAACTCTAGCCATTTCTTCCTTGATTTTCACTTTTGTTGTCGCATGTTTTCTCAACGAGCTCCCCCTACAGCTGTGGGCCGCATAAACTCACTTGCAGCAGCGGCACCCTCTACCGCTGCTCATGTGCATTTGTTATTATCAGAGCCGGCCAACTTTATCATGTGGAGGTATGTCTACAGAGGTGAGTAATACATCATACACATCATATGGCGTGTGTGTGTTAATGTCGAATTGCCATAAAGCAGTTCGTGTTTCTCGCTCGTTCTCGCTTCTCACGAGACTTCCTATTTCCAACTTACCGGGACGTTATGGTGCGTTCACGTGCTATGTTAATTATGGTAAATACCAAAAGCCGACATGGAAAATGCACATGAACACCCCCTCATGTGGGATTTTCCACTGGGCAACTCGTAGAATATTTTTATGCACGAGTTGCCGAGATGAGATAACCTTTGACCTTTTCAAAATGGCGGAGAGCAACGCGAGAGTGTTGAATGGTAAGCATCTCTGATTGTACACAACTAAACGTTTTTTGCTACTGTTAGCTAGGGGTGAAACGGTACATTCGTATTGAACCGAAACGGTATGGTAATTAGCTCTATTAACTCCCTTGTCCTTAAAAAAATCTGTACTATTCATGATCTATAAAATATACAGCATATTATTTACCATTTGAGTTTTGATAAATCATCTTCTTGCTGTAGTAGATGACTTAAGCAATCTAAAATAGTTTTATAACAGGTCTTTTTCTCCATCTTTTTACCACATTACGACAACATAAGCACTTGAACGCAACACACTGGTAAATACCAGTTCACAAGTGCAAAATATCATATTTTCCATAGCACATGAACGCACCATTAGTCCTCATGTTGCAAGGTTGGTTTTCCACCTGGGAACGCTGGGGGGAGCGGGGACAGTCACCATTCTCACCAGAACAGGTTATTTAACCATCCAAATGATTTCTGAATGGTTTTATTAAGTTGAAATAGTTGCCAAGTTCCCTTTTAAAGCACCAGCATTCCATCTACGGGACAAAGTGTACGTATGTTGTGGACCCGCCTATAGGCGCACATTGACTTTAGACCTGGTTTCAGTTGGTCAATGGCTCAGTCTATTTCATTTGCCTCAAAATAGTAACGCGCCAACAATGTGCTGAACACTCCTTGTTTTCAGACCAGCAGCCCATGGGCGAACAAATGGGCGCAAATGCATTTGCTATTTAAAAAATGTGGCGCAGGACGTGAAAATGATAACTGCGTCAGGCTGAAACTAGCAAAACACACTTGCGCCTGGCGCTGCATTGCACCGGCTGTAGGATAGGGCCCTAAAGGGTCACATCACTGAGGTAAAATTATAATACTTTACAATAAGGTCTCATTTGCTAACATTAGTTAATGCATTAACTTACACAAGCTTGGGCATAGCAGTATGACGATATCATTACCACGTATAAAATGTCTATCGTTAGAGATTTTGCTAAGCGCGGTATGTAAACGTATAGCAATATTGACACTTCAGAGTGATGAAATGCATGAATGAGAATATAGGCGGGATGTGCTTGATGTTAAAAAGAGTTATTAGTGCAATATATCCTATCCTGAAAAGGAAAAGGAAAGTGTGCACACAGAAAGCGAATTTTGGACGCGCTCAATGTTAAAAAGTGACTTTTTTTTACTGGTTATTGTGTTTAATAACAATGCAGTCACAGAACGTCATGTCTCTCATCATGTGATTGGGAATCTGGTTCTCTTTCACGTCTTATTGCACTTGAATGGTCGAATACACACACAGTTATAGGCTGTTTTTGCCTCTAAAAGCCATCAGAAGCAGCAGCAGTCAGTGGTAAATTGAGTGATAAAAATATATATGTATTTAAAAATACTTGAATAACAATATGAGTTTGAGTTAATGACTACATTAGTATTTTTAAGTGAACTTTTGCTTTAAGTCCTGTGTTCTGCTCTGACTGAGGATGAATAGGACACAATCTCTCCAGCTGCGTCATGTTTTATATGCCGTTTGCACAAAAACAAATGAACTGAATCATTCATCAGGTGATTTCTTTTGCTTTTTTACTTCTCTTTCCGTTTACGCTCATATTTTGACAGTATATATTTAGTATTCTATCAAATCTGTGTGGATGTGAATTCGCTGCACTCACTGGGACTGACACTCATGTCAGTCAATCATTAAAATGGATCAGTTAATATTACATACTGTATTAATGCATGATATATTATTTAAATGTTGTGTTTTTTTCCCTTTAGATTTGAATCCCGCTGTGAGTCACAGAAGAAGATTAAATGAGGTTTGGGTTCTTTACAGACCCAGTATATCAAGGTTTTTCTGCTTTTAAAACACACATTCTGTCTGTGGATTCGTGTAGTAAATTTCTTCTTCATATTTACTCATGAATATATTCATTTTACCAAGAAAACTATAACTTTCAGAAAGCAAATTATCCTCCCCAGTGGAAAAAGAGCTTGACTAAACTGGTTAAATGACTCATTATGACTGCATTATATCATTTGACCCCAAGCAGAACCGTACATACCGATGCAGATGACATCCATGAAGCCGTACATCCCGTAACAGATTTGAAAGAGCAGGTCTTGCCGTTGCCATTTGGCCGAAGGGCTGAGAGACGACCACACGAGCCACGAGATGCTGGCGATGAGGAACAGGGAACCCAAGATGGCCGCCGCTATCTGGACCTTCTCTATGACGGTGAGGGAAATCGCTTGCCACTTCATTAAAAGACAAAGACAGAGAGAGAACGGTGTTTCAGTTCTACTGTATCTCACTATTTAGGATTGAGAGTCAAGATTCAGTTCTTACTCAAAACTAAAACTATGATTCAAATGAACTGATTATCTGTAAAAGACTCAAGAATCAGCGTCACCAGTTTTAAAGTTTTAGAGTTTTAAAGTCCTTGCACACTTGCAAAACGATGAGTCAATCACGTTTACACACTGCCTGCAAAACTTTGATCCGTCAGAAAAAGATTCAGACCGGGATTGATTTTCTGCGTTTTCCACATCCATTTTAAGAGGTGTTTTGATCATTCAGAGCCACCGAATGACGAATATGAAAAAACGTATACGAATATTTGTATGCTCAGTGTGCAAGGACCTTTAGTTGGGTCTGAGTTGGTCTAATGAGAGTGATTCTTGATTTACTAAACCTCAGTGACGCTGTGTAGTTACAGATACACATTTGGAGTTTTATAGTTAATGTTTATAAATGCAGTTTAGATAAAACAATATAGTACGTCCTAATACAGTATTGTTCTTGTTTAGTGTAATACCATTTAGTTTGGGTTTTTATTTATTATTTTCAGCAAGGACACATTAAATTGATCAAAACCGAGAGCAAAGACATTTTTAATGTCACTAAAGATTTTTATCTCGAATAAATGCTTTTGAAGTTTCTAATCATGAACAAAAATATATCACAGTTTCCACGCAAAAAGGTATTAAGCAGTTTAAGCTGTTTTCAACATTGATAATAAACATAAATGTTTCTTGATCATCAAATCATCATATTAGAGTGATTTCTGAAGGATCATGTGACACTGAAGACTGGAGTAATGATGCTGAAAATACAGCTTTAATCACAGGAATAAATGACAGGGCCCGTATTCATAAAGATTCTAAGAATCCTCTCAGAAAACTCTTTAGAAAATCTGCAAAATTTAGCTTAAAAACTTTTACGTAGGAGTCTTAGTTTAAGAGCGATTCAGGACCGATCTGAGAGCAACTCTGAGTAAGGAAAAGACAATAACTTTCATCTTAGTGAGGAGGCGGGGCTGACCCCGTTGCTAGGTATGACACAATCTTTTGAAGACTGTGATTGGTTGGATGTCCAAGAAGGAAAAAAAGAGTGATTTTAAGTATAAGGTCTATTCTAAGCCTTCACTTTGAAATTACATGTGTAATTTTTCCTATTTGACCGTTCTCTCTCTCACACACACACACACACACACACACTATATATGTGTATATAAATCCTTTTTTTTTTATTTACCATGCTGTTAATTTCCTATAAGGTATTTGATTGGCTTAGAATGCTAACAATTGTTCCACTCTCTCCAATGACACTGATTGCTGGCATGTCTATTACAGTGGTGGTTTGAATGTTGGTTTGAATGTATCAAACTCACTGTCATCCATTGTCTGCAACACATTTCTTCTCCCTCTTCGTCTTTCTGCCATTTTCTCCTCTGCTAAAGAAACTCTTAAGCCTCTTAAAAGTCCTCGTCCGTGTTCCTAACCATTTTGACCTTAAGACCTCTTTTAAGGGTTAAGATGCTTTCTGAATTACTTTTTTCTTTACTAGGATGTTTTCTTTAATTTTAAGAGTAAACGCCCACATTTCGACGAATTTTCGTAGAATTTTGTCACTAGGAGCTACTCTTTGCATTAAGATTCTTTATGAATACGGGCCCAGTTTACTATATATTCACATAGAAAACAGTTTAAACTGCAATAATATTTCACTATTTACCTGTATTTTTGATCAAATAAATGCAGCCTTAGTGAGCAGAAGAAACTTCTTTCAAAAACATTCACAAATCTTACAGACCCCAAACTTTCGAACATTATTGAAGGGAACCTTGCTCCAGATTAAAATAATTTTAAGTAGAATAATTAAGAATCAAAACGGTTACTACTAATTCCGGCCTAATTTTGTGAACAGTCAGTGTTGTGGTTTTGTGAAGTTGTACCTGCAGTGGGTTCTTGGTGCTGATGGCGATCACCTCATACTTGTAGTAACAGAGTTCACAGGTCCACGAGCCTCTTTCACTGATCCACTTGATGAGACACGGCTGATGAGTGCTGCGAACGGACCCGCTGCAGCGACACGGGCTCAGCAGCTCGCCCTGACACACACACACACACACACACACACACACACACACACGAGCTGTGAGACATGACACTCACTAAACACACCATTACCTGAGCATCCACAGAAGAGAATGAAGGAATATTAACCCTGTAAAGCCTGTCATGAACCTGACATCCTCATTCTCAAGGTTGAAAAAACCCCAAATATGCAGTTTGGTGCAGATACTGATATTTAATTGGCCAAAAAGTAAAATAAAATTCTGATGCTTGTAAGGTAAATCAATGAGATCTTTATAGTGTACAATATAGTGACTACTTGCATAAAATCCATATAAATATAAGCTGTCACTCTATATCTCCAATAATCTTAGTTAGATGATATTTAAATGCTTAGTTTTATGATTAAATATCTGTAGTTTTAAAACTTATAGTGCAATGCAATACAATGATGATTGACAGATGAATAAAGAAACGTTCCTCAAAAGCCTGACTCACATTTTAACATGATTTTTCTAAAGAAAAAAAAAAAAGTATGGATAATCCAGTACTAAGTTGCTTCAGTCCAGTAAGTGTTCATCTTAAAATATAAATGGCAACATAAGTTATTCTTATGTTTACTTTATAAAAGTTAGTTTTCACAGCAAAAAGACATGAACCATGAGCAGCGACAGGTTTTTCAGCAACGTTTTCATCATTTAGAGCCCTTAGAAATGCATGCATGAAAACCGATACAGGTTTTATAGGGTTAGTTGTTGTTTTTAGTTTGTTATAAATATGTTTTTAAAGTCTTTTTATCTGCACCTTTTCAATACCCAGCGCTTTTTTATCATCTATTTATTTTTCAATGTTTTATCTTTGTTTTTTGTTCTAGACAGTTCAGACATAATGAAAAATGAAGAAGTGAATTGACTATTTCAGAACAAATCATTTATCTTCCCCATGAACGCTGTATGAATTTTAAAATTGGATAAAGAGAACTAGAGCCCAACATTCATTCAGAGGGACTTTTAACTGCTGGTTACTGGATCATGAGAAGCGCTGTGATTCTGTGAAATCACAGTAAACTAACACAGATTTTGCTGTTCATGCTGTGTTTGGAAATTTAAAGGAATTGTGCACTAAAAATACAAATGTTAGGTAGAATGTGAGAATCTCCAGGTGAAACTCGGTTACAACCACATTAAACCACACTGATCTATTTCACCTGCACAGAAGTATCTTACATATCCTTTATAAACCAACTAAACTCTCCTTTTGTGTTCTGCAGAAGACAGACAGTCACGCAGGTTTGGAACAACAAGGGAGAGTAAACGATGACAGAAATGTTTTTTTTTTTAAACAATACTGTTTAAAAGTCTGGGGTCAGTACTATTTTTTTTTTTTTTTAACTCTTTCCGCCATTGACGAAATGTTCTGGCTTTCTGTGTTTTCACTGTTATATAGTAGGGGGCGCTATTATACATCTCCTGAAAGAGTACTGAATCTCCTGATCAAAACACTGACGAAGAAGAAGCAGAAACAAGTGACGGTTTTCATGATTTTCCCAGCTTTATATTCAAAATGTTGCTTCTTTATGAAACTTAGCCATATTCATTTTTTTTTAAGCAGAGGGTCTGTTCTTTCTTTTGATATGTTGCATGTTCAGATATTCATACTACAAAATATTTCGTAAGTATCAAAAACACTTGCAACTTTTATAAAAACGCTGGCAGTGAAAGTGAATATTTTTCATCAATGATGCATTACAACGAACAACAGTAAATACATGTGTAATGTTACAAAAGATTTCTATATCAAATAAATGCTGTTCTTTTGAACTTTCTATTCATCAAAGAATCCTGAAGAAATTTGTGTCTTGAGCATCAAATCATCATAACATTAATAATTATTAATAATCGAACATCAATAACTATGTTCAATAACAATATCTAAGCATATGAGAATGATTTCTGAAGGATCATGTGACACTGAAGACTGGAGTAATGATGCTGAAAATACAGCTTTGATCATAGGAATAAATTATGTTTCACTATATTACATTACAATTTGAATTTTTACTGTATTTTTTTATCAAATAAATGCAGCCTCGGTGAGCGGAAGATACTGTTTTTTTTTTTTTTTTTTTTTTTAAACAGTAGAAAATCTTAACCCCCCAATCTTTTACTCTGCAGTGTTTGGATGCAGATTAAGACTCAAATGTGCATCTTAAAAACAAAACTATAACGCCAGCGTCCAGATGTTAGTTTAGTCATAACCGACACTATTTCATAATTGCATGACACTCTTTGTCATGACACCTACAACACCTAATAGCCCTGACACTTGATGCACTATCTAGAAAAGGGCTCCGTCCCAAAACACAGTGATCTGCATATTTAGGCAGTATTTTAAGGCATGCAAAGTGTATTCCTAAAGAGAATATCACATTATGGGATTGGTTTTACGACGGATCTAAAATGTAGGAGAAATCTATGAAGAATATTATAGTATATTATATAGTATTATACATTTACTTACCAATAGTTTACTACCCTAGTACTGTTCAATCTCATTAAAATGGTCTATTTTACCCAAAATCTATGTGTGCTGTCTATATTTATGCTTATTAGAGTATTGTGGCATTTAGCAACATTAAGTGGAAATTGTTTTTAAAAGACATCCTTCAGTTAAAGTAAATTTCACAAAGAAACAGCAAGTTGCAGTGAATTAAACATTGTTAAGAATTAGTATTTTCTTGTATAATGCACTCCGATAAAATGTATTTATATTAAAACTTTTTTTCTCAGTAGGCAGCTCTCTATGTTTTGGACGTGAGCATCTAATGTGCGAGTGTGTTATTTTTACTACGGGACAGTGTTGTACTGAGTAGTGTGTGTGTGTGTGTGTGTGTGTGTGTGTGTGTGTGGTATTCTGCTCTCCTGCATGTACAGGACAGTGTGTGACGAATGCGGATGGATGTAGTGACTGTCGTGTGTGTGTGTGAAGCGTAACTGAGGAGCAGACACAGGAACAGGTGTGGCACAGTGTGACGCTCACCTTCCAGCAAACACTAGCGCTAGCGTCACACTGAGAGACATCGACACTCGCACAAACAACGTGCACTCTCGTTTCTCTCTGCAGAAGACGAGTGTATAAACAGAGCTCGAGTTAAACGTTTCAGAGCCCAAGATCAGATCAACTAATGCAGGCATGCTTAGGATAGAAGAGGATGCTATTGCCCAGAGTTTGCTCATTCACAGCTCAGGACACGTACGAGTGCCCAGTTTTGTTAACTTTAAAGTCCCCCTGTGGTGAAAATCCAGCTTTTAATGTTGTTGTTTATGTGTCTATGTGGTGTTTTTATTATGCTTTAAGACACAGCATGTGTGAGTTCATAAGTCGACAGCATTGCAGAGTATTTTCCGCTTAAAACTGCAGTGAACCAAAGACAGTCTCAAAAACACGGTGTGAAATCGCTGGTGTTTCTGACGTCACAAACGACCTTGTAACCAATCAGATCAACGAGTGATCATCAACCAGTGGATCTCTGAGTGAGTGAGTGGAGGCGGGGCTCATTTACATATTCATAGAACCGCGTATATTAAATGAGGCAAGGGTGTCGAGTTACATTCAAGATATTTTAAGGCATGACGGTTTTTTTTTTTTCAAGGAAAAAACATAAATATGACATTTTGGTGATCAAATATGAGGTTTAAGGGATGAAATTGTCTATGGGGGGCTTTAAATTTACCTTCACACAACCCGCAGAAACCCTGTTTTCACATGAGTGAACGGATGGAGAACTCCAGGTATTGTAGACCTCACTTCATGTTAAAATCCATGTTTCAATCAGCTGATTACCGACTAGTGATCCGGTATCAGTGTAAACAGACCGAATGCACATTCAAGACATGGGATTTGAAATTCCAGTCAACAGACCTAGAGGACCTTAAAACAAATATTTTGCTCAACTGGAGAATATAATTCACAGCCCTGCTGATAAACGTAAAAGCAACGTATAGCAGATTAATGAGAGTTATGAGTGAGTGGAGGCGGGACTCATTTGCATGTTCATAGAACCGCGTATACGAAATGAGGCAAGGGTGTAGAGTTACATTCAAGCTATTTTGGCATGAATAAATTGTTTTTCAAGGGAAAAAACATTTAAATATGTCATTTTGATAAAAATTAGTTTTAAGAGATACAATTATTGACTACAGGGGGAATTTAAATGATTGCAAGAAATACAGAGACTAAAGTTGATGACGTTGTGTTGTGCTGTATTTTAGAAGAAACATCTGAGAACATTTGAGTTGATGCTTGAATAAAACATGTTTAAAGCTGTTACACACATTGTGTTGGCAGAAAAACTGGTAAAGTGGAGGAAAACAGGCGAGATCCACGGAATAAGGTCTTGTGTATTTGGATGTTAGAATCAGAATGCAAAAAAATAGATGCGGTGCGTCTGAAATATTATTAAAACATGACTGACCGTTTACATGTACACTCGCCAAGTTCTGCATTTTGACATTATTTTGTGTGTATTTGACTGTTTGAGCGCAAAAAAGAACTCGACGTATTCAGACATACTACTTTGTTGGTGTAATGTTTTTTTTTCTTCATACTATACATTATGGAAGTATAACATTTTGGATGCCGCGCTGGTCGTCTTTTTATAGAATATCGTCGACGAAGAAGCCCTTTGAAACTTTACACAGACTTTTATGGTTGCGAGCCATTAAACGGACAGCCTGGCCTGAAGAAACATGCTGTTAAAGCATGAATTTGATGTAAGCAATAGATCTAGCTGATATTCACACATGCAGTTCATAGGAGCATAGTGTTTTAGCCTATAGTGACAATATGAAATAACATTTAAACCTACAACATTGAAAACTAATATTTTTATAGACTTTTTTTGTGGCAATTGTTTTTATATCTCCCAAATCGGACTTTATAACTCTCAACTGTGATATAAATCTTAATTGTGACTTTTTGTCCTCAGAATTGCAAGATTTCTGTTTTTCCTCAGGAGGAACATCTGAGAAACACGAAACTCAATGTAAACTAATAATCGCGGTCTAATAATTGAGCTATTGAAGAGATCTCGTTTGTGATTATTCTTTCCTTTGTGTCATCCTGCACTTTTTATTGCTCACAGATTGCTCTTTTAAAGCTCAAGAGCCTCAATGGAGTTCTCAGACATGTTTAATAAAAATATTAACTTAATTGTTGAAGCCATTTCAATGTATGTAATAATAATATTGAGTTTTTTTGTAAAACCTGAGAAAACCTGTGTTGCAAATGGAACAATTTTAATGTAAACAGTTGACCAGTGATCTAGTATAATGTAATTTGATTGGTTGTTAGATTTAGTATGAAAGAAATAGAAGTCTGCGAAACAGCCACTGGACTTTGGAGCAACACAGTCTTTTGACCTACATGGAACTACACAGTTAATTTGTAAGAAAAGTAAAGATCCTAAGTTTTTATATTTTATGTTTTGAAATTGATAATTAAACAATCAAACGAAGAACTTTGGATTCAAGACTTTTATTTACTGGCGTTTTGTGTTGAGTACAAAAGAACTTTGAAGTCCTAATAAGCTAGTGAGTAACTCACATTCATCTCAGGTATTTCTCAAAGTTTTGAGAAAAATAAAATCAGCAGATAATGGATAGCAGCTCAGATTATTTGATCTTTGGATTCATTAATGAGAAATATTTGATTTTAAATGAACTTGCAGACTTTGGTATCTTGTCAAATCTGATTAGCACAGACATTGTTGAGTAACATGTGAGATTTCAGTTTCTTTCCCCAAGGAGAAACATCAGAGAAGACCTAAAATCCTCCATTAAACTCTTTACTCAGCGATAGTAAAGAGATCACATTCGTACTCCTCCTGCCAAAGAGTCGAGCTCTCCTTTAAAAGCCGCCTCGAGCTCGACCTAACGTGAGTGTTGCATAAGCACGAGAGCCAACAGCGCCGAGAGGAAACAGAAAGGGAGTGTGTGTTCAGACACAGGCCCGTCTGCAGATGGACTTCGTGGGAGCGAGTTGCCGGACCGTATGAGGAGAGCAGGAACAGCCAATGAGAGGAGGACGGCACAGGAGGAGACGAGGAGCGAGTCCAAAACCTGCAGCCTAATCCACCTCCGTGTTCTCAGACGCCATTACAACTGTGACAATCTGTTTCACTTACTCCACCGAGAGCTGAAGGCCGTTCAATTTACTCCTGTTCGAATTCACTTCAGGTACGCTCTAAAAAAAAAAAAAAAAGTGCTGGGTTGTTTCAACCCAACTTTGGGTCAAATATGGACAAACCCAGCCGTTGGGTTAAATTTTCAATTTACATTTTTAATCCAAAATTTGGGTTTGTCCATATCTGACCCAGAATTGGGATAAAACAACCCAGCATTTTTCAGAGTGATAGTGACAAGCTTACAAATGTGTAAAACTAGTCACCATGAAATCAAAATTGACAATTCTTGTTAGTATGCAATATTGCAGTGTTTATTATCAATGATTGATCCGTGCACATCATTATTTTTTTAATCCATGTGCTTCGTAATCTTGAATCAGAATAACTCCTCTTCTCTGATGATGTGGGCGGGGCAACCTGTCACTCACATGAGATCCACCAATAGCAAACCACAACCATCCAATCAATTCCCCACAGACAACATTAAGCCCCGCCCACATTTGTTCTTGTTCCAGAAGTGTTTCACTTGGTTATATGACACAATTGACAAAATTTGTGACGTAATGTTGATTAAAATAAATTTGACTTATACCTCATTTTCTTTGAAAAAAAAGCCAAAGTTGAGGAATTTACACGAAAAGGGATAATAAGGAATGTGTAGTGTGCGAGTTGTTTTAATCATTTTTTTCAAGGTTAAGTTTTTTCACCCTAAAAACATGTTAATGTGCATATTATTTAACTACAGTTTGGTCCCATTTACTTCTACATTAAGTGTGTGTGTGTGTGTGTGTGTGTGTGTGTGTGTGCGTGCGTGCGTGTTAAGATAAGGGGAGGATGTCTAAATTATTTTTCATTTGTCTTCACTATTTTAGTCAGTCAAGTCAGTTTTTTCTGTAAAGTACTCAATACACATCGTTTCAAAGCAGCTTTAAAGAAAATCATGATGTTAAGTCTTATAATAACATCTTCCTGCTTTATAATCCCATTTAGCAGATTAGAGCTGATGGTGATAATATAGTTACATTCTGAGACAATATAAACAATCACGCAGCTGAGATTTCATAAATAGTATATATTGCTTTACGTACGTAAGTATATTGTATGTATGTGAATAAAACTGAATGCACTCTATATATGTATATATATATATATATATATATATATATATATATATATATATATATATATATATATATATATATATATGAAATCAGTAATATTAGAGAGTTGCTGAAGACTAGAGCATTTAAAAGTGTCCACTAATAATGTTCCGCCAATAAAAATCTTCAGAATGGACATTTAGATGGAATGGACAAATTAAACATGGTTATATGTGTTAAACAGAGTATCTTAAAGCGTGATCAAATAAGAATAAAAAATGGCACGTCATATGAAAAAAAGGTTTCCAGCTCTAATGCATTCCTAGAAACAGCGGCTCAGCTTGAAGAGTGTGAGAAAGCTTGTCGCGGGTCGTTCGCAGAAGCCAGAGTACCTTAGTCAGATTATCACTCCCCTGCAAAACTGTGTCAGTCGTGTGCCGCTCTGAATTATGAATAAGTATGACTCAGAAATAAATAAACATGTGAGACGTGGCTGGGTGGAGGGAGACTCGAGGGGGATTCTCGTAGACTTCAAGGAAAGAGAGAAAGCGTGTCCCTGATTGACACTCTTTAAATGAAATTAGCAGACGTGATTATTCAGAAACTATCACTTCTGTCAGCGCTTTAGGGTTTTTGATACCATCTTACATTAAATTAACCTAACCTCATTTGCATGAAAAGATATTTTGGCATGTTTCACCTCAGAGGTCTGTTGAATTGATGTTGTTTACTGTCATAATGTATATTATATAATTAATTATTTTAATTATTTAAGTGCAACCTTATGTCTATAGGATTTCCACCTGCTAAAACATGAAAATTGTCATGATGTAAAAAATCTTCCCTTTTTCAGTGGTGTTTATCAAACTCAAGATTTACTGTGAGTTTCTCTTACTTAATTTACAAGAAATATGCATTTATACAAAAAAAAGACTAGACGTGCCCCAAATTGATAAGATTGCAAAAACTGCAAACCTCATACAGAACCATATAAAAGGTCTCATGTAATATTTAATATTTATATTTCACCCCTTGAGGTTGATGATGAACATTTTCTGAAGGTTAAGCTCATCCTTGCACTAATCATTTGTGCTGTGTTCACAGAAAGTGCAGAACGCAGTATACGTGTGCAGTCATCCATACGGAAATATCCATATCAGACCTACTTTTCAGATTAATGGTAAGTAGGTCATTTTAGGAAATGTGTCAGTCTGATTCCTTATTTGGTTCCATGTCAATTAAAACATCAGGATTAGACGTGATTTAACATCCCGAGTTCGTGGTGGCTGAACTGATTTTAGCAACGACCTTTTAACATGCAAGCGCTATACTTGCATTGCATAGAAATTGTAAAAGATTTAGCTTGCCAGATCAGATTAAATAATTTTCTGTTTTTTATGAAATAAAAGGAAACCTCTAACTATAGCAACAGCAAAGAAACCCAAACTAGTAATAGTGTGCTTAAATACATGTGTGTCCTTTTCACTTATACTTATTACAGCATCTGAGGCCTTTTGAAAGCCCTGGCGCTCTGGTTTACAAACCACTTCCACTTTTCAGCAATATTCCCGCTGCTCTGAAGAGGCCAAATGAATTGAATCTGTCGTAAATAACTAAATATATGCCAGGAAAGGGTCTGCCTTTGACTCTTAATGGTGCACGAATGTCCCGCACAACAAAAGGCAGCACATAAGCGCAGCCTTAAGCCGTTCTGAAATAGCCGTTTCCATCATGGCTCGCTGGAGGGACGCCTCATTCAGTGTGATGTGAATGTAATGTGGCAGAGACCTGTGTTATTGTGAACGGCCTCCACAGAATCACTGCGTGCTGAATAATGTGTGTGTGGACATGAAGGTATCTGTGCTGGACATTTGTCTTTATGCTGCTTCTGAAGCTGTTTATGTCAGACTGTATGCATGGTCTAAATCTAAAAAAAAAAAAAAAAAAAAGAAAACATGATTTTGCTCCTTGTATTTTCATTTTAGCGGCTTCGTGCAAGAAATATTCAACGTCTTAAAACAGTTATGGTAAATTTTCCACTTAGGTAGAAGTGCATGGAGTTGCATACTTGAAAAAATATATTGGTAACACTTTAATAAGGTATTGGTTAACCTTAGCTAATGCCAGTGATGTAAAGTATTTAAGTACATGTAATTAGTTTCTGTACATAAGAATCTTTTTGGCTAGTATCAATGATATTAACAACTTTTAATCTCTACTTGACTACATTTTTGAATAAGTATATGCACTCTTTACTCCAAAACATTTGCATTACTTGTGTACCTAACCTTTTTCTGCAGCATTTTATTTCTGCTAGAAAATAAATGATATCGCCATCTACAGGGCATTTAAGGCACTATATATTGTGTGTTTTGCTCTTGCTCACCCAAACTTGTCAACAAAGCAACTGGACATGTAGTTGTGAAGCGCAGGTGTTTCATTGATGAGATGAGGAGCCAGTGATGAGGCGAAACCAGCATATCCAGTGCATGCCAGTACACTTTTTACTGTTTAACTCTATATAGCATCTGTTATATTGAAGAAACCTTCTTTTTGAAGGATATTGGTTTACTTATGCACTATTTGAGCACTTGAGCTTAAAATGTTAGGTGTGGTGAAAATGTTGTTTATGTCTATGTGGTGTTATTAATATGCTTTAAGACAAAGCATGTGTAAGTTCATAAGTCGACAGCATTGCTGAGTATTTTCTGCTTAAAACTGCAGTGAACAAAGACAGGCTCAAAAACACGGTGTGAAATCGCTGGTGTTTCTGACGTCACAAACGACCTTGTAACCAATCAGATCAACGTGTGATCATCAACCAGTGGATCTCTGAGTGAGTGAGTGAGTGGAGGCGGGGCTTGTCATGTTTCATTGTGTTATTATCCCAAATAAAACAATCAACTCCAAGCACAACTACGCAATATGCTTACAAAATGTGTAATAATATTCAAATAAAGGGGTGAAGATGTCTATTCTCCTAGGCTGGGCATCACTTTTGGACATGACATTACTGTATATAGCTGTTGCTGTCATTTTTCATGTACTGTAACCCTTGTGTGTTGTTGCAAAATGAAGCGTGTTTTTCTGCCTCAAACACAGCCAAACTCTCCCAGGGCTTCCTCATAAATCTGTCCGTCTGCTAGAACGTCAGTAGGAACGCTGGAGTCGAGGCTGTGTGAGTGGCGATGTGTGTGAGCGCACGTACTGTAATACTACAGGGATCTCCACAGCAGATTGAGTCTGTGACTACGTCTCTGCAGGTCTACACAGCTGAGCTGAAACCAGCAGTGAGCATCACAGATGAAAGGAATCTTCCGGGTTCAACACGAGTTACAAGTAAAAAATAGAGAAAAGAAGCAAAAAATCACAATTACAGTACGGCATAGAGCCAGTGCTCCCGAGGGTGTTATAAAAGCACAAATGTGAAGCCTTTTTTGTTAAAGCACTTGCATTTTTGTTAAAGCACTTGCATTAATTATTCAGTAAAAACTGTATTTATTTTCAAGTGTATGTATTGCTCTTCTTAAGGAGCTTTTCTCTGTGCATGAACTTACGGTTACCTCACCTACTTGCACACTTCTGAGGGCTCATGCACCGGCCCAGAAACTGCCATTTAGATGAATGAGAAACATATCGCTCTCTGCGGTTATCCGAGACCTGGTTGGTTAGCTATAAACAGTCTCTACACTGAAAACAATTGGTGTAGGATTTACACTTATTTTACACTTAGGAATGACTAATTTCACAAGTTAGTAACACTTTAGAATAAGATCATATGATGGGGTGACCGTATTTTGATTACCGAAAACCAGGACACTCGGCCCAGCAATGAGATCCTCAAATGATAGTTTACTCAAAGATGGCTTATTAATATCAATACATTTAAAGTAGGCTATTCCTCCTCTGTATGGATAGAAAATTGTTATATTACAAAATACTATCTATAACCAGAGACACAAATTCAGATAGGCTTCTCAGAGGTTACTCAACATGTTTTATTATGACAGGTTTCAAAAATAACAAATGAAATAATGATAGAAATAATGTCTCTTCTGTATTAGAAAAACTCATCCTCCTCGTTTGCCCATCTATGTTTTGCTGTAGAGCTGATCTTTCCCAGCAGTTTTTTGTTGCTTAACAAATAAGCATGAAAGTCTTAATGGCCCAATGAAAAATAATGAAAACCAGGACATTTTCATCACTTTAAAACAAACAGCCAGGACGGCCAGGACTGGACGTGAAAACAGGACATGTCCTGGGAAAACAGGCGAGTGACACATGTACGCAGTTTCCCACGGCTGCTTTTAGACGTACACTCATGAACTTCCCTAAGCACTTCCCATCGGGAGAATCCCTGCCGCCATTTTGAAGTGTGTTTAACTTCAGGTGGGCAAGGCAAGTTTATTTGGACAGACCCTCAACCCCTCGATTATGACCAAGGAAGCGAGTCTACTCAAAATGTACACTTCAGCAGATCCATAGACCACAATCCAACATGATTGTGACTAAAGGGTTAGTTCACCCAAAAATGAAAATTCTGTCAGTAATTATCATCGTCCAGAACCCGTAAGACTTTCGTTCATTTGCGGAACACAAATTACGATTTTTTTAATGAAATCCGAGAGCTTTCTATCCCTCCATAGACAGCAACGTCATTGCAACTTTCAAGGCCCAGAAAGGTAGTAAAGACCGTTAAAATAGTCCATGTGACTACAGTGGTTCAACCTTAATGTTATGAAGCAGCGAGAATACTTTTTGTGGGAAGTTAGCGATAGAAGGGCATAACAAATTGGATTGAAACGCAGCCCATCCTGCTTGGTCTAAAATATAAACTCTTATAATAGGATTATCATAGTAAATCAGGGTGATGTATTGACTTATTATTTAAATTTTGTTAATGTTTGAGCAAGTTACATAGTGTACATTTAACAATAACTAACAATGAACACTACATTTGTTACAGTATTTATTAGTCTTTGCCAACGTTAGTTGATAAAAATACAGATGTCATTGTCATCTCATGTTAGCTCAGGTCTATTAAATAATATTAACTGATACAACTATTGATTGTAATAATGTATTAGTAAATGTAGAAATTACTAAGATTAATTAATGCTTTCGAAGTATTTTCCATTGTTAGTTCATGTTAAATAATGTTAACAAATGGAACCTTACTGTCAAGTAACACATTGAATTGAATAGAAAGACTAAAATAGTGTTTTCTTGTAAAACGTACTCTAATAATATTTGCTTACTCTAATAACTTTTTTAAAAATTATTCTTACAGTGTATCCTTGTGCATATTGTGAAAGTTACTGGCTTTACCGGCATTATTTGATCATGACATTGAGGTTTGAGGTAAAAAAAAACGTCTACAGACAAGGTCACTAGTTTAATGTGAACACTTAAGTCTCAGGAAACTGTACTTCCATTGCAAATGCTTTAGAGCTGAACTTGCATTGAAGCCAGATCTCAGTCCTTGTGCGTTTCAGAGTGGAGATGCATTTGAGAAGATGAAGATGTCTGGATAATGTAATGTGACGTGAACAATCATTACATTTTGAAACAATACACCAGTCAAAGCCGTCTGAAAGATGCAACAGCACATTCCCGAGCGCTATTACTCAGTGTTGCGCATGTTTTTTCAAAGCATCCGTCAGCGGCTCAATTTACCCCAGCGCTGAATCAGCAGAAAAACAGCCATGAATCAGTCAGAGAATGATAAAAGACAGAAAATCAAAGCTCTGCCCTTCATCCAGACACGTCTTTCCATCACGCAGTGTGTGTGTAAGACATCAGTTCTGCTTCATCTCCACACACAAAAAGCTCAAGAGAGAAGATCTGGTCAGTCTCTAACTGGAACAATCGTCTGTAGTCATTCCCTCGGGTCGGGTTTGCCTGTTCTTTACACTTACACTTCTCAAAGACACCATGCTGCTCGCTTCGGGGCAACAATCTTAGAATAGCATGAGCACAACGGGTTTCTTTAAATCTCAATTCAAACTGTGTAATTATGGAGCTGTTAATAAAAACACTGAGCGCCTCGGAGGAACTTTCTGTGATTCATAAACACAGATGCTGCTCTCTTTATGATCCGAGCCCAAAACTTGTAATCATTTCTACCGTTATTGTTCCAGGAGAAAAAGATACGATTCATTTAAGACACACTGACTTTTTGTGACACGATGCCTCTGTAGTGGGGCATGTTGTCACAATGGAAACATGCCATTAGAAAGCCTATTTAAATGTAGATTTTCACAAAACGCAATGCAAACTTAAAAGGTACTTACAAAATATCAAATCATTGTTTCGGTCAACAGATATTAAAACTAATAAATTGAATTAAATAACTGATGATTTATGAATAAAGCCTTTATTTTAGTTTCTGCTTCACATTTTTAAGTACAATCAACTTGGATGTTTAAGTAATTTAATCTAAATTTACATTAAACTATTTTTTTTAAATAGTTGAATCTTGTATAACTTTTTTTTTTTTTTTTAAATTGCTTAACTTAAAAGCAATGTAAAAACATATGTTGTCATAACTCACTGATCATATACTTTTTACAGTGTAGGTATTCATAATGTCCGTTATAATGCATAATATCTTTTCATAAATAATTGTAACAAAAGTTACGTGTATTATAATATTATTATAATAATATTATGCATTATAATGACATTATAATATATGCATTATAACATTTCTCCTGTGTTTTAATGATTTATACTAAAGGTGTAACAATGAATGGATAAGTATTATAATGTATTATTAAACAAATTCATGAGATTATACAATGCATTACAAAATACTTTTATAATGCATTTTACAGTAGGCTATATGAAGGTTTTAAGTTACCATGTGACAACTAGCCCCGGTCTCCTCTATAAACTAGTGTTTTAAAGTCCCCCTGTGGTGAAAATCCAGCGTTTAATGTTGTTTATGTGTCTATGTGGTGTTTTTATTATGCTTTAAGACAAAGCATGTGTGAGTTCATAAGTCGACAGCATTGCTGAGTATTTTCTGCTTAAAACTGCAGTGAATCAAAGACAGTCTCAAAAACACGGTGTGAAATCGCTCGTGTTTCTGACGTCACAAACGACAGATCAGATCAACGTGTGATCCTCAACCAGTGGATCTCTGAGTGAGTGAGTGAGCGGAGGCGGGGCTCATTTACATATTCATAAAACCACGTAGGGTTTCGAGTTACATTCGGGAGTAACATTCAAGATATTTCAAGACATGAAGGAATTTTTTTCAAGAATTTTTTTTTTAAATATGTAATTTTGGCGATCAAAGATGAGGTTTAGGGGTAACATGATTGACTGCAGGGCGACTTTAAGGGTTTTTGCTCTTTGCTTGTAACCCTCTCAGGAGGAAAGTAATGGATCCGTCTCTGCTGACTCGGCTCAGGTTTCTTTCTTTCAGTACAGGTGAGGCTCATCTCAGGTAACATGACAGTTACTTTAACACTCCTACAGTTTTTCATTTACTCTCACTTGGCACAAGCTTAAATGTATCAGTGAAACAAGTGTGAAATAAATGTCGTTCTGTTGTAAATTCTGGTGAATCACCTTCCCTTCGGGTGAAGACGGTGCAGAGGTTTTTGAAGTGGAAACAATTTGCATATACTGATGAATAATTCATGATGCCTGCTCGGAGCTACAGTTTTCCTACTAAAACAAGAAGCATTAAGAAGTGTAAATACTCCTTTGGCAACTGCAGGGCCTTGACCTTACAATCATGAGGTTCAGTTAAACAGCTACCTGGAAATATCAGGGAATATCAAAATCAACGCTAACTAAAATTAATCAAACATTAAAAAAAATCATGGACATTTATACTTGTGAATAAGAACTTTTGTAATTATCCTCAGCTATTTCAGCTAGAAATTTCTCTTTGTAAATGCAATTTTTTATAGAAATGAATACAATTGTAAAATAATTTTATGTCCATTAAATTTCACAAATTTCAATGACTTGCCCGGTTGTAACATAAGGATTGATTTGAAAATAAGATTTAAAAATCATTGAAATTTATTGGTCAAAAGTATGAGACCCCTGAAGTTTGGCCTACTGAGAGTATCCTTATCTTTAATGTTTTAAATCTTGAATTTGGTCCCAAATATGTTTTATGTAAACTGCTTTGATTAATTTTAAATGTTTTTCATTTTACTAAATAATAAAATTTGCTTTAAATATACATTCCCTGTGTTTTGAGCAAACATGTCAAATAACTAAAGTACATAAAAATCGAAAAGTTTCATCTGAAGTGCTGTCTGTGCATCTGTGCATTGTTCTTGGGGGCGTGGCCATTGGCTCTTGCTCATGAATATTTAATTAGGTAGGCACACACATGCATGGAACTATGGACTTTAATAGTTGTTGGTAATTAATATCAGATAACAACAGATCTCTGCAAAGCTATTTTGTATTACAGATTGTTTTCTAATCGTGTTCTGTTTAACTGAGCTGACTGCTGTTTACATGTAAATATTTATATGTTTATGTAATATATTTGGTCTATGTCATATATTACACTCAGACTTTTCTTTTTCAAAATTCACATATGAAGTTTGACCATGTAATTTAAATTGTAGAGTCTCTTAAAATTATATTATTCACAAACCTCATTTCCTCAAAAAAGGAAAATGAATTGTTTTATTCTTGGTTATATAGGATTGGAGACTGCAACCAGTCCTAACGTAAAAATGTTATTAGGCTAGTGAAATATTGATAAAACAGTTTTGTGCAACCACATCGAACTAAAAAATGTAGCCTATATCATTATATATTTTCATAAATAATTGTAACCAAAGTTACATGCATTATAATATTATAATGCATTATAATAAATGCTAATATTTGCAGATTCCTTGTTACATCTGAAATTGGTTGTTTGTCCTTAATGCATTATTTCTAAAGGAGTAACCATGAACAGACAGTGGTTAGTTATTTATGAGCTCATTCAATGCATTACAAAATAAATGTACAATGCATTATACAGTAGGCTATATAAAGGTTTTAAATAAAGTGTTATAACCCTATATCTTCTAGTGAAATGAACACGGTATAGCACAAGTTTTTTTCTTTTGTCAAATCAACTTTTCAATTAATATTTTGAGTTTCTGTTGATTAAACCAACCTCATTCTTTGTATTAACTTACATTTTTAGTTTCAATGAACTTAAGGCAATCAGGTCACCTTTTACTTTTTACTTACTTTACTATACGGTGAACTTAGATGGATAGTTGTTAACTTTACTCAATGCAATTGAGCTGATATTAATAAATCAGTGCAACCACATAAAACTAAAACTTTTTAACATGGTTAAATGACTCAGCTCAATCCTCATTTATCACATAGCCTATGTTATTTGTTTCCTTTAGGGATTTTATGTAATGTATGTATTTTATTATGACCTTAATCAAATCCCTTTTATTTTTTACTTACTTTTTCAGTGTACTTACTGTAGATTGATAGTTGTTCACTTTAAACAATAGGCCTACAATTGTGCTGATATTAAAAAATCAGTGCAACCAACATAAAACTAAAACCTTTTAGCATGGTTAAATGACTCGGCTCAATCCTCATTTATCACGTCTATATACACTGTAAAAAAATTATATGACCAATAAGTTATGACAACATGTTTTTACATTGCTAACTCATCAAGTGCAATTAAAAAAAATGTGTAGGTTATACAAGATTCAATTATTTTTTTCAAGTCAGTTTAGTGTAATTTAAGTTAAACATCCAAGTTGATTGTACTTAACAATTTAAGTCAGCATATAATTTTTTTGTACAGTGTAGGTTATTTGTTTACTTTATAGGGTTGTTATGTACCTGTTCCGGCCCTTGGAAGCATATCCTGCACACCGGGGTTCCTTCTGCATAGCTGATGAAGGAGAACCGGTCTTCCCTCCGGTCCTTGGAGAACTCATCCGCCACCGCGGGGCCCGTCCACCCGGATCCGCCTTCAGGAGCCTCGGGCCCGGCAGAGTCCTCAGTGGACGGGGTGCTCCAGTCCCGGAGCCGGTGGGCTCGTAAGGTATTGTTTTTTTCTGAGGCATACGGGCTGATTCTGGCCGTTTGTCCGCTCATGGGGCTTGTGTGATCCTGTGGCCCGAGCAGAAACACCTTGAGGTCACGGAAGAGAACGCAACAGCGGCTCTTCAACATGCCGTGACCGCTCAACATCCGAGAACGGGAAGAATCCAGATCAACTAATGCAGGTTCCCTTCGAGTTCAGTCTGTGAAGAGTGAATAGCCATGGTATTCCACAAAACCCATAAAAATCGAGAACTTCAATTGAATGTGTGCGTTACAGTTCCTGCAGTGAGTTCATTGCACTTTTAAAATTGATTGCAAGTGAGAAGTTGTGAAATAATTAAGTGCCATTATCAGTCAGTGATGTAGACTAGGCTATATTTCGTCGTGCATTATTAGGTAAAAAATAATAGAAAGGCAGTAAACAGGTGTCAGAAGCCATATGATCGATTTATTCCATTGGCTTTGTGGTCTGTGTATTTCCTCCAGCAAAGTAAAACACGTGTGTTTCTCGCATTCCTCGCCGGTGTGAAATCATTCAAGAATCGGTTTCCTCTCGCGCTCGTCTCGTGATCAGATCTGATACTCGCGCTCGAGCTCATTCCATCATTCAGGTGATCGTAATCCGTGAGTCGTTCTCCTCCTCTGCTCGGTGTCGGCGTGTGTGTCTGAGGCTGCGGGTTCAGCACTGTGATTCCCGGGACAGCTCCCGGTTCCCGAACACACGTCACGCGCGCGGATGATGCGGGAGGAGGGAGAGGGGGACATGATGATGATGATGATGATGATGAAGTTGGCCATCAGTCTGTTTTTTTTTTTTTTTTTTTTTTTAACTCTGTAACCGGAATTATTTACACATTGACAAGAAAATTAACAGGATAACAAAGGTGCTAAAGTTGTAGATTAGTTTTTCTTTACCATATTTTGACTTTTTGAAATATTATCAAACCGTTTTGTGTAATTTTGAATGCTTCAGAGTGAGAAAAAACACGGTACTACCACAAAACATCACAGAATTCATCAAATCTATTGCTGAAAATTCATTTTGTTTTGTGCTTTAGTAATTATCAGTGTTCTATCTTCATACATTTGGTTAATTACAATATATGTTGGCCAAAAATAATTGTTATATGTGACCTTTTACATTATTCTTTTTCGTAATTCATTCATTCATTCATTTGTTATCTATCTATCTATCTATCTATCTATCTATCTATCTATCTATCTATCTATCTATCTATCTATCTATCTATCTATCTATCTATCTATCTATCTATCTATCTATCTATCTATCTATCTATCTATCTGTCTATCCAATTATGTCTATATTAATTTTTTCAACAATTTTTCCCCCTGCTTTAAAAAAAACGTTATAGGCTACCGTAAAAATGATCTTATCTTTAGGCCTAATAAAAAAAAAATATATAAAAAAAAAATCTTATAGGGGTGAATCCAGGTTAATCGGGACACTTTCCCCCAGTCATTTCGATTGCAAAAAGTGTCCTTAACAATATTCATGGAGTAGCCTAAAAGTGACAACTAGCCCTGAACTTCAGTATAACCTGTGCTGTATAATTTTAACTAACCTGTTTCTCTAAGCAGCGGTGAAAAAGAGCTTAATTTCGCTTCTTTTTTTATTGTAAAGCACATTTACAAAGAATTTATTATTACCATATTAAAATACCCTTTGCCCCGCCCACCTGTCACATCTGGCCTCCCCATTGGAGAACGCTTGCGTCCATCACAGTACGACCAGCAGCGCACTGACGTTACGTGACGTCTTTCCGTCATATCCGCCTCACCGCGTCTTTTTGAAGTAGATGGTAAAGTTTATCTCTATATTACTAATTAACCTGATTTTCACGCGTTCGTTAAGATAACTAAAAAAAAACATTAAATGACTCGGGTTTGAATCAACTTGATTTGACAGTGTTAAACCCTCTATGATCTGAATTTCGACAGCATCAAGAAGCAGAATATGTAAACAACGATACTGGAAGCAGACAGAGAAGATTTCAGTAACACGAAATGTATGTGTTATGCTACTGTACGTTTTAGGAAGAGACTCATAAGCCTGTGTGTGTGTCAAATCACCTTTATTTATAAAGTGTTTTTTAAAATACAGATTGTTTCAAAGCAGCTTTACAGTGATAACAGGAAAATAATGCAACAAAGTTTGTTTCTGCTGCACAACAGATCTAGAAGAAAATAGCGTCATAGTCCAGTTTAAGTAAGTTCAGTAATGGTTAATTTTTGTTGTAAAAAAGTTATTAATTTAGTTAATTATATATATATAGCTGCTATGGAGAAAACATCATCATCCAGCTCAGTTCAGTTCTCATAATAGTGTCAATGCAGGCAGATCAATAATATTGTTGAATATTAAGTGTCCCCAACTAAGCAAGCCAAAGGCAACAGTGGCAAGGAACCAAAACTCCATCAGTGTGTATATATATTATATATATGTGTGTGTGTGTATGTTTTTGGGGGTGTGTCTTATGTTTGTGCTATTTTGTGCTATTCACTAACAGCAGTGATGTCTCTGAGTCTGACACCAGAGCAGCAGCGGAGGATAGAAGAGAACAGAAAGTGCGCTCTGGCCAGAAGAGCTGAGAAACAGGCTCAACTTACCCCTGGATCTGCCCAGACCCAGCACACACAGCCCGTCTCTGCAGAGCCAGGCCCAGCGAAGAACGGCCAGCCGTTTGCATCTGATCGGGCACATCCAGGGGCACCTGCTCATGCTGCACGACAGGTGGGCACATGTTAGAGCACACGTTACAAGAAATCCCAGGTGAAAAAGACGTACTGCTAAATGTATTAAACATGCATTATAGTATATTTTTATTGTCCTAAAAACATACTCAAGTACATTTTTAATACATTTAATAATTCGTCTTTTTCACTTGGGATTACTCTGATATAGGTCATTTTTTATGCTCTGCTCTATAACTTAAAGGGTTAGTTCACCCAAAAATGAAAATTATCCCATAATTTACTCACCCTCAAGCCCTCCTAGGTGTATATGACTTTCATCTTTCAGCCAAACACAATCAGAGATATATTAAATATATCCTGGCGTTTCGAAGCTTTTGGTGGGAGTGAATGGTACATGAGATAAATATCCACATTTATAACTTTATAAACTATAATCCCTGGCTTCGTCTAGTTCTGGCGGAAGAGTGACCTCTGACCCTTTAAAGGGATAGTTTCCCCAAAAATTACAATTATGTCATTATTTGCTCACACAATCTTTTGATATTTTGAAGAATGTCGGGAACCAAACAAAGGCTCTTAAATTGCCTCGTATTTGACATTTCTTAAAGGGATAGTTCACCCAAAAATTAAAATTCTGTTATCATTTACTAAAACTAAGTTGTTCCAAACCGGTATGAATTTCTGAACACAAAAGAAGATATTCTGAATAATGTTGGTAGCCAGACAGTTGATGGACCCATTGACTTCCGTCGTATGGAAAAAAAATACTATGGAAGTCAATGGGGTCCAACAACTGTCTGAACTCATTTAAAGACTCATTTAAAAAGGTGCCATTTACACATGTATTATATAAATACTCGATTACTAGGTAGAAAAGTGTGTTTTGTGTGTGTGTGTGTCTTAAGTTCTGTGCTCATTTTTGCAGACTCAGCCCTTAGACTCTAAAGGTCCCTGTACAAAGACAACACCTCCAACTTCCAACACTGCTTCTCCAGCTTGTAGCTTTTATGGACAGGCAGACAAACCGACAACAGGAGAAAAACGAGCATGTAAACTCCCTGAAGCAGGAGGAAATCCCCCTGCAAAGAAGCCGACGGTCTCCGTGAAAGGGAGATGCGTGTCGCACACAGAAAACCGTTTCCGAGTGGAGATCGGCTACCATGCAGACCTCATCACGGTATTCAAAAGCATTCCCTCCAAGAACTATGGTGAGTACAGACGACGTGTCTGCTGTCACTATTTACAGAGAATTTAAAGCGTGCAAATGTACACTGCTGTACAAAAGTTTTTGATCGGTAATGTTTTTAAAAGTCTATTTTTCTATATATTAAAATAGAAAACAGTTATTTTAAATTGTCATAATATTTCACAATATTACTGTTTTTTGGGGGTATTTTTAATCACATCAATGCAGCCTTGGTGTGCAGAAGAGACTTCTTTTAAAAACACTAAAAATCGTACCTATCAAAAACTTTTGAATGGCAGTGTATGCTAATTAATCTTATAGGAAAATGCTTGATGGCCTATAATATTTATGCATTTGTCTTTTCTCTGCTGTCACAGATCCTGCTACAAAAATGTGGAACTTCAGCCTTGAGGACTACCAGATGCTGAGTACGTCTTCATGAGCATTACTTGGCATATTTAAGTACATCTATCACCTGTACATCTATTAAAATGAGTGCTGGGCAACGATTAATCGCATCCAAAATAAAAGTTTGTGTTTGCATAATATATGTGTGTGTACTGTGTATAAATAATTTGTGTTTTATAAATACACACACATGCATGTTATTTATATATAATATAAATGATGTATAAATATATATACATGCAAATATTTCTTAAATATATACATGCATATTACAAAATAATTATACACACATATATTATGTAAACAAACTTTTATTTTGGATGCGATTAATGGTTGCACAGCACTAATTATACTGCATGTGTTTCGTGTAGCGCAGGGTGTAATGGTTTGGTTGTGTTTCAGTGGAGCAGGCAGTGAGTTTCCCCTCCGTCTCTCTGAAACCTCTGGCTGGGATGGAAGGGCTGAACATCTCAGCGTCCACCAGTCGCCCTAAAGATGCGTCCGCTCTGGCAGCTCTGATGCGACTCTGTCAGGGTTGGCAGAAACCAGGAGCCACGATAAAGGGGAAGTGTGTGTTAGTGTCTCGCTCTCGGCTGGAAGTCGATATTGGATATCAGGCTGATGTTATTGGAATCTTCAAGCAAATGCCGTCCAAATGTTATGGTGAGTGAAATAAATGTATTGCCAAAAAAGTAAGAAGTCATTTTCCATGAATTGGGTAGATAACTGATCAAAATTTGATTTTCCTTTCCAACAAACGGTCAGTAAAAGTTTAATTGACGAAGTCAAACAAAACTGTTTTATTTTCTCTAAATTTTATAAGGTTTGCCACCTTATAAGGCATATAAAATTAAGTCTGGTGGAATATTTTTTAATTTCTTATAATAAAAATCAAAATGAAGTTCATACAATTTAAAAGGTATGCAATAAACGGTTACAGATTTAGCCTAAATTAAGTTGCCACTCAGTAGTGACTAGATCATTTTTAATCCGTTTTTGGAATAATTTTGTTATTGACAAACTTACATTTCGCATAAATTAAAGACAAATTTTTGTTTGATGTTTTTTTTTTTAATATACTGGGTTCGAGTGGTTAAATTTGATGAACTATTCCAAATGATGTCACTTCCTGGGTGACACGTATTTAAGGCATAATAAAAGAAAAATCCTGCTGTAACAGGGTTGCATGCAAAATGGACGACAAACTAAATATTATAATTAAACAATATAATTAAAATATATTTTTATTGTATTTATATTTAATATTATATTTAAATATATATTATAAAAAAATATATATTTAATATTATAAATATGTATTATTTACACTCCAAAAAAAACCATAGGATTTGTGCCTCTACTGCTTTAAAAAAAGAATGGTCACCGAAGTGTGTGGAAAGTTCCAGAAGGCTTTGACAGGTATAATTTTATTCTTTGTTTGAATATTATTAGACATGAAGACCAGAAAGTGGACTTTCCTTCTGGAGGACTACGGGCAGCTCAGTGAGTTGTTTAAAAGTTTGTACATTTGATTTAAATGAATTCTTTGTTCATGTACTTGTTTATGTTTTGGCCTTAATGTTGAGTACCATATTTTCCATAATATAAGTCACATTTTTTTATCATCTAAAACATACTGTGACTTACATAATGCAATTAACATCAAGCATGCCAAACATGTGCAAAGCGCACTCATTTGGATTAGTGGCAAATAAGAGAGGTGCATGAGCTCAAGTTTATTTGTATAGCCACTAGTTTCAGTTTTGTATGTTGTTTATACTTTATATTTTCCATTCCTGTTCTGTTTTGAATGCTGTTATATGAATATGTTTGAATATTAATATGTTTATAAATGTTTTATTTTATTTACTGGTATTTTACATAATTTCTGAATGTAATAAGAAAATGTGACTTGTGCGCTGTTGCAACCTATTTATAATTTTTGCAAGTGCAATTTTGACCCAGTGTAACTTCTTTCCCATAAAATACAGTACATGTACAGTAGTTGCTCATGATGTCTTGTGTCTAGTGGTGGATCTAAACGAGCTGTCTGCGGTGGAGATTGAGCCTTTACCTCACGCTGTGCTCCAGTCCTTCTGCTCTCAGTTTGAGAAGAGTGAGTCCAGAGCTCCAGTCCCGCCTGAGGCCGATCTCTCACACGTAGATCAGCATCTCACACGCAGCCTCATGCCCTTCCAGAGAGACGGAGTCAAGTACGTCTCCATCACCAGACATCGTTGGGTTAGATAGAAAGTTATCTGGTGCATTGGTAACACTTTAAAAAACACTTTAAAAAAGGTTCATTAGATAACTACCTTAGTTAACATGAACAATACTTCTTCAGCATTTATTAATCTTAGTTATTAATTTCAACATTTACTAAAATCAAATGTTGTATTTGCTAACATTAGTTAATGCACTGTGAACTAACATGACCCAACAATGAACAGCTGTTTTTTTTATTAACTAACATTAACAAAGATGAATAAATACTATAACAAATGTATTGTTCATTGTTAGTTCATGTTAGTTAATACATTAACTAATGTTAACTAGTGAACCGTATTGTAAAGTGTTACCGGTGCATTTTCTGTAGCTAAAAGAGTCGAGCATGGCACTAGGTTCATAGGTTTGATTTCCAGGGAATGCATGAACTGATATAAATGTATACCTCCAATGCAATGCAAGACTTTCTGGATAAAAGCATCTGCCAAATGCATGAATGCAGTGTAATGTTTGCTCATGTCTCAGCTTTGCAGTGTCCAGACAGGGCCGTTTGCTTCTGGCTGATGACATGGGCCTGGGGAAAACGGTCCAGGCCATCTGCATCGCTGCGTATTACAGGAGTGAGTGGCCTCTGCTGGTGGTCGCCCCGTCCTCAGTGCGCTTCACA
This sequence comes from Meda fulgida, assembly GCA_030578275.1. Classification (NCBI taxonomy): domain Eukaryota; kingdom Metazoa; phylum Chordata; class Actinopteri; order Cypriniformes; family Leuciscidae; genus Meda; species Meda fulgida. The sequence goes on from CM060624.1 coordinate 2,879,332, forward strand.
TGGGCTGAGGTACACACACTTACTTTTAGACTAGAGGGATGTTTTTTTGAGGATGCATGTCATACCTATACTACCGTTTTTGTTCAAAAATACAATAAAAACACGGCGATATTATTACAACGCAAAAGAACTGTAAAATATTTTAAAATGTAATTTATTCCTGTGATCAAAGATACATTTTCAGCATCATTACTCCAGTCTTCAGTGTCACATGATCCTTCAGAAATCACTCTAATATGATGATTTGCTGCTCAAGAAACTGATTATTATCAATTATGAAAACAGTTGTGCTGCTTCATATTGTTGTGGAAACTGATACATTTGTTTCAAGATTCTTTGATGAATAGAAAGTTCAAAAGAAGAATTTATTTGAAGTAGACTGACACTTCTGATCAATTTAATGCATCCTTGCTGAACAGAAGAGTAGATCATACGGGTTAAAAAGACTATTTCCATCTGAGATTCAGAATAAACAGTATTTGTGTGACTGCCCGTGACAGATACATTCTTTTCATATTTTTCATGGGTTTGAAGCAGTGGTGAGTGCTTAAAGATGACACAGGAGCACAGCTAAAATTTTATTTTAAAAAAATGCAGTGGCCACATGTTTACCTAAGCTCTAATAATCTTTAAACATTATATGAAATAATACTCTTCTTGCATTTCAATATTTAAGAGAATAAAATTAGAATATATCACTCCCATGCTGTTAGTACCATAATACACTTGTTTCCTACATTAGAATAGTGGACTGTTCATAATTTGGTGTTAATTAAAAAGTAGTTCTGAGTGGTAGTTTATGAAGCAGCAATGCAGACACCAAAATATAAAAAAAAGTATAATAAATGGCTGTTTCTACACTCTTGAAAAGCACCAGCTGTCAGGTCATCTTTTTATAAGTGGATGCCTGATGTGAAATCTGATTTATTAATTCATATTTTCCGTAGCTGCACCCTTGAGGAAGGACAAATCCTCCTCTTCCCCAGCAGGGATTCGTCATGGTATATTTTAAAGTTTGAAGGGAAATGCTGAATATTTTGCAGTGTTCCTTTGTAAGCTTTTAGTCACACGAATCAACTTCTTCAAAATAGCTGAAATAGCAGAATAAGTCACTCAAAGACACGGATTCCTCACCCTTTTCCCTCAGGCTTTCCACCGATGGCTGCCTTCCGTGAGAGCCGACAGCATTAATGTGGTGGTGACAGGCAGAGACAGCCTGCGCTCCGGTCTCATCAACATCATCAGCTACGACCTGCTCAACAAGATGGACAAACAGCAGCCGTCCAGCCCTTTCAGTGTCATCATTATGGTGAGAGCTGAGGCGCTCTTCTAATCACTCTCATTTACTGACTGCATTAATTAGTTATTTAGATAAGAACTTTAGCTTGTGCATGTGTGTATATCCATGTTTAAAACCACGTATTTGTATGCGCATTTTGTGATATCGCATAAAAAAACGCCGGTTGGAATTGCAAATATGCGCTCAATTGAGTCGGTTAAATGTTTTATCCGATAAGAAAACATGCATATAAATCGATGGAAACACATTTACTGAATCAACTCCCTGATGCGTATCAAAAAAGACATGTGACTTTGCGATGGGACGGCATAACTGGACCAACCAGCGGGTCGATCTCATTGCACAGCATATGAAATGTTGTTTTGCTCAACGTCAAAGTGGTTCAGTGTAATTCCCTGCCAGAACTGCTTTCCCAAACAGCAGGGCAGGCATCCACCTCCGAAAGCAAGATCACTTTATTGTATTTCGTCAGCATGCTGAGGAGATTTATTATATATGAAATTATGATATTCAGTGGCTTCTCCTACTGCAGCAACTTCCATTTTAATAGTGATATTTAGCACCAGTTTATCAGGAAGTGGCGATTTTGTTCTCTACGGCTCAGTTGATGGAAGCCTTATGCGCAAATGTTTTATGCGATATTACAATTTTGCACATTAGTTAAATTTGCAACTTTGGATGGAAACATGAGAGTCCAGGTTTGTGTAACTAATGCAGTTCGTATCAAGTATGACATGTGCTTTCAGATGTATCATTAACAAAACTCTCAAACCAACCCAAATTTCTTCACTTCATTTGTAAATGCCTGAAGAAAATAGATTTTGAGAACATTTGAATACTCACTGCATATTCAGTTATTATGGAATATTTTTTTTTACTGATAGTTGTGCTTCTATTGTCTCTGACTTAAGTTACATAATCACGAAAATGAGTAATTTTAGGACCACAATAATCAGAAAAAGTCCTAATGTTTATCTGTACACCACCATTCAAAAAGGTCACTAAGAATTTTGTTTTTAAATTAATACTTTTGTTCAGCCATGATGCATTAATGAATCAAGTGTGACACCGAAGATATTTCGATTGTTTGAATAAATTCAAAAGAAAATACATGCTGTTGTATTGAACTTTCTATTCATCAGAGAAGACTAAAAAAAATGTAATGTATTAAAGTTTCAACAAATATGAAGTAAATCGTGGCCATAAAAAAGTATATGTACTTTTGTCCGCATGTCATGTGCAGGGCTCCATATTTTTACCATATTTTTGATCGAATAAATGCAGTATTAGTGAGCACAAGATTTTTTTTCAAAAAGTTTTTCAAAACTTAGTATTCTGTCTACTCAGCATCCCTATATCCTTCACATATAAAGACTTTTAAAAGCTCTTTTGAGCTCTTCCGAGGTGGATCCAGTAGCAGGATGTGATCTGAATTCTTCCTGTTTTCTGTTTGTTTGTTTGTTTGTTTCTGTACAGGACGAGTCTCACTTCCTGAAGAACATGAAAACAGCTCGCTGTCGGGCGGCTCTTCCTCTGCTCAAGGTTTGCTGCTTCAGGCTTATTTTAGGCATCATTTATAGAGGTGAACTTTAAAACACTGCGGTTTGGTTGATCCTGCCCTGTCCTGTTAAAGTTTTAAGTCCGTCTAGAGTTCTCAGACACTGGCTGTGTCTCAAAACCAAATACAAATGCCTACCTAGCCGAAATGTTGCCCAGAAAACCATAAAAGGCAAGATATTAAGATAGCCATTAATATAAGTATGTTAATTTTACTTTTGCCTGTAGTATACAGTTATAATTCTAATAATTGTTTTTAATAATAAGAAATACTCTGTTATTTTACAGTAAAATAGAGGGGGTTGAGGGTTTTCTTTTTTTTCTCCTTAGCTGATCACATATAACTTTTCACAAAGTTACTGATATGTTTTAAAAAGAAGCCTATATTTGACCTGTACGCATTGAAAGATTTCAGATGGTGTCATTAGCTTGCTCTGGTTGTGTCTAGGGTGACCACCCGTCCCGCTTTGCGTTGCACCGCACAGCATTTTCATCCCTTGTCCCGCACGTCGCATATTAAGAAAATGTCCCGCATTGTCATCAGTCTATTGGTTTTTAATTATCATATTAAGAAAACGTGTGTTCGTTCTTTTGCCTTTTTAAGAAAGCATTTTATTTACTCTTTTTGCGGTGTAGTTTTTCACCTATATTTACAAATACAACATGGTTTTTGAAACCCTATCCAATGGTTGTAAGGAAAGGAGTAAACACCGTCACTGGTAGGTTGTGACGGCTGTCAATCAAAATGTGGAGCGGTGATTCGTTCCCTGTCAAAAAACAAATGGATAATTCGGTAAATTAAAATTGTTGCTGGCTGTGGTTGTTTTAATTCACATCCTTTCTAAAAATATGAACGTTTTTGGTTTAATATATTCTTAATATATAAGACTGTCAATGAACTAATTTCGTGTTGTTTTATATTTTATTTGTTCATTATTTATTTTGTTGGATTTCAGTTGGACTTAACTGTTTTACAAAATAGTGATCTGCATAATACCTGCTGCCTTTGCGCTCAGTGATGATGAATCTAAATGGCATGTAAAATAAAGACATGTAATGTTACATTGTGATGTAAGGGTCTTTTCTAGAAGGGACTAAAGAACAAAGTATTTTTTTATCAGCTGAATGTTTTTATTAAGTTAGATACACATTTATATAACCATTTCAGGTTATGTTTTAATGTTGGTAACATGTCCTACACAAACTTATAATCGTCCCACCTGTGGGTTGTTTGATGGTGGTCACCCTAGTTGTGTCTGCTGCTGCTAATGAAAGATGTGTGATGAAACAGGCCGCCAAGAGAGTGATCCTGCTGTCGGGAACGCCTGCCATGTCCCGACCGGCTGAGCTGTACACTCAGATCCTGGCTGTCAGGCCTTCCCTGTTTCCACGCTTCCATGACTTCGGCACGCGGTACTGTGATGCTAAACAGGTGCGTCCATCTCTATACAGGTGTGTTCTTGGTTCATACCTAGAAGTGCAGTGTAAGGGCTGCACCATTAATCAAAATAAACAGAAGTGTGATATGGCTTAGTGCGATTATCAAATCATAAACGCTGCAGTTAAGGCGGTGGTTCTCAAAGCGTGGGGCAAAAGATCAGCAGAAAAAAACCCAGCCGTGGCAAAGGAGTTCAAGTGTGTGAATAATCTGCCTTTATAAGCGGCATCGAGTGGTTATTACACTGAATCGTTCTTCAGACTGATACAAGTAAAAGTTGTTCGCTATAGAAAAGCACCTCTTCAGCCGAGCGAATCACATGCTGCTATTGTGAACGGGCATCATTTAATATATATTTACGCATATTTTTAATGTTTTTGTTTATTTACATTAAAAGTTAAGTTCTGATATATTATTCTCTCTTACTGTTATATCAATGACATTACAAAATGAAACTATTGCAGGTGTTTTTCATTACACTTTTTTTCAATTTAAAAAATCTTTCCTGTATTTAAAAAAAAAAAAAAAAAAGTAAAAAAAAATTACATTTTAAAACACGGTGTGACCAAAAAAGTTTGAGAATAAACTCAGTTTATTTAGTTCAGGTAAATAAATGGAAATAAAACGGCTCTGTGTTCTTACGCGTAATTTGCTTTAACATTTGTGAACACAACATTCGACAACAATCTTTCTATACTTTTAATGAGAAGCGCTTATCAGCAAATGACAAGCTTTAGGAGCTCCATGTGGTTTTAGGTCAAAAGAAAAGTTCAGTCTGCATGAAGCAGAAGTAGTAGTCGTTTTTTATTCCCTATTGTGACGTATATCCGACTGAAACAAGAAAAAATGTAGATGTAGACTTGATCTTGTCCATCAGGAATTGAGTGGATTGTTGTTGTTTGCATTACTGAGATTTTTTATTTTTAAATAATGATGTCCTTGGCTAAATCATTTATAAGAAATA
>CM060624.1:2887090-2927090 GCA_030578275.1 Meda fulgida
CACACACTCACTCACACACACACACACACACACACACACACTAAAATATCTCCTTAAAATATTCCAGAAAAGGGCTCCAGACTTTCAGAAAAAAAAGTCATATTCTGAGGAAATTCTGTCATTATTTTCTTCTGAAATTCTTTTTTTCTGTTCAAAGAAAATAATAGCAGCATATTAGTTTGGAACGACATGAAAGTGAATGAATAATGACAGGATTTGTGTTGTTACTGTCTCTGATGAGCTTTTCTGTGTTCATGTGCAGAAGTCCCAAGAAAAGGAAGCACTGCTGGTTTTCTTCAACCACACAGCAGAGGCCAAGATCAGAGCTATCATGTACGTTTCACTATCACGAGTTCAGCTTCATACAGCTCCTTTATGGACAAACATGCATTATTATCATTAAAAGATTAATGTACATTCAAATAGTTAGATGCCTCAAATTAAGCCTTATAAAAATACACATTCTATAGTAATGCATTAACCTTAAGCAGACGGAATGGATTTAATAAATCAGATTTTATTTTTCAGATAATTAATCAGATTTTATTAATCAGAAGTATTTTCTGGTGTTTTTATAATGTTGCTGTTGCCATAGTTAACAGGTAAAATCTGCAATGTACAGCTCAAGCACACTGATTTTATTAAATTGTCTAATACACAACCTTACTTGACTTATGGTTTATATATAGTGTTTACTAAAGCATATGATTATTCTAGGGTTACGATCATCAACTAAAAAATCAAGGGGCCGTTTACACTACAACTAAAAACAGAAAACTTTTTATGCATTTGGCCGTTCATTTACACGACAACGCCATTTTGTGCGCCTGAGAGCGCAAACTCAAATTTGTGAAAACAGTGCATGCATATTACGGGTTCAGTCTATAGCCACATAGTTTTTCTTTACAAAGTGACATCACCATCCACTGGCCTGGCAGCATATTACAGCTATTTTAATCTCTTTCGCAGATCAGTGTGAACGGGGACATCGATGTCGTCTGTATGTGAGAAAAGTAAAGGCGTTTTCGTGTAAACATACCCTAAAACCACAAAAATAAACGTATAACTAAATAAACGTTAACTAAAATAAAATATATTTCAGCTACTTGCCAAGGCAACGTTTCTCATTTTCGTTTAGTTTAACATAAAGTACTAAAATAAATACATTTTAATACGTTTTAATTCCTCTTTAACTAAAAAATTATAAAAACTATATAGAAAAAATAACTTACTTTTTTTTTAACTAAATTAAAAGTGAAAACAATATATTTATATCAAAGATACTAAAATACTAGTGTTTTAATGCATTCCCCAGGGAGTACATCTCAGACACGCTGGAGTGCGGACGAGACAAGTTTCTGGTGTTTGCTCATCACAAACTGGTGCTGGATAGTATTACCAAAGAACTCGGTGAGAAGGTCTGTCCAAATTTATTTTTTCCCCACAAAAAAAAAACTTTCTTAAACATTTGCCATCAGCTGACAGCAGCCCCAGATGGATTCTGCACACTTTAATTCAATTTTCTTTAATGAATTCAGATTTGGTCAAATACTTGTAATGGAGCTACGAGTTACTGTACTCAAATTAGCTGAAATAATATTTGTAATAATAAACAATATTTGTTTTTCTATAGTAGGAATAGTTCTCCATCATCATGTTATGCATTATTGGAGTGATGCATATTAGAATAATTAGTGTATAATAATGTGATTTTAGACTGGAGTAATGATGCTGCAAATTAAGCTTTAAATCACAGAAATAAATTACATTTCACAATATAATCACATAGAAAACAGCTATTTTAAATTGTAATAATATTTCACTGTAGTAATATTTTGCTGTATTTTTGATCACATTAATGCACCCTTATTGAACACGTGACTTCTTTCAAAAACGTTCAAAAATCATAATTATAACAAACTTATGGCCAGTAGTGTACGGTATGATGTCTTTATTTCTAGTCTATAGTGTGTTTTAGTATTGTTTATTAAATTTATCAGATATCAGCCATAATGTGAAAACAATTAGCAGATAATTGGTATTGACAAGAATTTCTATATCTATAAACAGTCATACAAGGTGTAGAGTGAATTCTGATTTGTGTCGGCCTGGTTTGTATGTAATAGTTGAGTTGGATGGACAGTCAAACCAAAAAAACTTTATTCAGACACCTTCCACATTTCTCACATTATCACAGTTTATTCGCTATAGTTTAGAAAATGGCAATAAAATATGACAAGAACTCAGAGTTATTAAATCAGTTGATTTTTCACAGGTTTTGTCCATCCTTCTGTTACTGTCTCACACATGAATTATGTTGAATATCTGTCAGCTGTTAAATTTAACTACACAATTACATAATACCAGTTTAGCTCAAACCGATTACCAAGCAATGCTTCATGTTGTTCAGTCTGTGTGTAAAAAGAGCATTAGCAATTAAAGACAAAACACTGTTCAGGTCAAAGTTTCTGAGTAATATTTGGTCACAAATTTTGTATAAATTTTACTGGTAGTCACCTTATGAAGAATTTTTGGATGTAATATGCCAGTTTACTTTATTTTGCTCTCCTCACTTACATAAACTATAGTGTCCTGCACACACTAGTAAAACAGTATCAAAAATGATATCTGGTGTCTGAATAATGTTTGGTTTGACTGTATATGAGCACTAGCACTGTGTTGACATTGTTGTGTTTGTGTTGCAGGGAATCAATTACATTCGTATAGACGGCTCGACGCCGTCTGCGGATCGACAGCAGCTGTGTAACAGATTCCAGTGTTCGCAGAAGAGCTGCGTGGCGGTTCTGTCCATCACGGCCGCTAACATGGGGCTCACGCTGCACTCGGCCGACCTCGTGGTCTTCGCTGAACTCTTCTGGAACCCGGGAGTGAGACGCCTCCAGATTTACAGGGTTCCCACACTCATCAGGGGACCTTCACCTCAGAGTTTACTCTCCTACACGTCACCCAAGATATTCATGTCTTTCTTTCTTCAGTCGAAAAGAAATTAAGATAAACACTCCAGGATTTCCTCCATATAGTGTCTTCAATGGGGTCCAACGGGCCGAAGCTCCAGATGTGAGTTTCAGTGCAGCTTCAAAGTCTCGGCACGATCCAGCCGAGGAATACGAGTCTCATCTAGACAAACCAGCGGACATTTTATAAAGAAATAAATAAACATTTATAAACTTTTTAACCACAAATGCTCGTCTTGCACTAGCTGTGATGCGTCACACATTACATCATCACGTTGGAAAGGTCACGCGAGTTCCGGTTCAGAAATGTAGGATTGGATGAAAAACTTCAAATTCGTCTGACATCGTTGTTTTACCTTTTATTTAGTTTTTGTAACTGGCGTTTGACTTAGTCTTTGCACGTTTGCTTTGTAAACACTGGGTCAGTACTTTATTTTTTAACCGGAACTCGCGTGACCTTTCAGCGTGATTACATAATGTGTGGCTCGTCACAGCTAGTGCAAGACGAGCATTTGTGGTTAAAAAGTTTATAAATGTTTATTTATTTCTTTATAAAATGTCCGCTGGTTTGTCTAGATGAGACTCGTATTCCTCGGCTGGATCGTGCCGAGACTTTGAAGCTGCACTGAAACTCACATCTGGAGCTTCGGCCCGTTGGACCCCATTGAAGACACTATATGGAGGAAATCCTGGAGTGTTTATCTTAATTTCTTTTCGACTGAAGAAAGAAAGACATGAATATCTTGAATGACGTGGGGGAGAGTAAATCATCAGGACATTTTAATTCTGAAGTGAACTACTCCTTTAAAACTGTTGCTTCAGGCCTGTAAAAGTCATGCGGAGATCTAAAATATCACATTGGCTGGAAATTAAAATTTGTGAATGCAACTTTTGTAAACTAATACAATTGAAGGTGAAAAATTAGACGTTTTTTAGTAACCACAACTTCAAGTCATGGAGATCCATTGGTCTTGAGGTGTGGGAGCCCTGAATTGAACTGTTATACACAACCTCAATTTACATGTTTGACTTTTTGACTATTTTTTTTAAGTTTGTTTTTAGTTTAATTTAATTGCTGCTTGTTATTTTGATTTGATAAAAATTAGGGCTGTTCAACGATTAATCTCATCCAAAATAAAAGTTTGGGTTTATATAATACATGTGTGTGTATTGTGTATAAATATTTTGTATATATAAATCCACACACACATGCATGTATATATTTAAGAAAAATGTGTTATTTATATATCAAATATTTATATATATATATATGTATATATATATATGCATTCAAATATTTCTCAAATATATACATGCATGTGTGTGTGGATTTATATATACAAAATAATTATACACAGTACACACACATATATTATGCAAACACAAACTTTTATTTTGGATGTGATTAATCGTTGCCCAGCACTAATAAATATCTTTTAATGTCAAGAATTTAGTACAGGTGAAACTGGAAAAATTAGAATATAGTGCAAAAGTAATCATTTTGATGATTATGGCTTGCAGCTTATGAAAAGCCCAAATTCAAAATCACAGAAAAATAAGAATATTACATGAAATCAATAAAAAAAAGTATTTTAAATACAGAAATGTCAGCCCTCTGAAAAGTACAAGCATGCATATGTATATTATATATACTAACTTTTAATTTGAATTACTGAAATACACAAACTTTTCCCTGACTCTCAGGTGATGCAGATCTGAGTTCGTGTCGTATAATCTCTACCTGTAGAAACGTTAGACGGCCAGTCTCAGATAAAAGCCTCGCCTCGAGTTGAAAAGCATTTTCCAGGAATCAGCAGAGTAGTTTAGTCTGGAACAAGCTCTCGTCTGGGTTCAGAAAGCCAGTCGAATGGAAAAATGACTTAATGAATGTAATTGATATTGAGAGTGCTGCCAGACTACTGTTAAATAAACGCGTGTTTCCTTCAGGTCCTGATTCAGGCTGAGGACCGGGTGCACAGGATCGGACAGACCAGTAATGTGGACATTCATTACCTGGTTGCTAAAGGCACTGCGGACGATCACCTTTGGTGAGGGCAGATCCTTTATTCCTGCAAATATCAGGACTTAATAACAAAAAAGCCTTCAGAACTGGAACAGTTGGCGAGAGAGAATGATTCAATTGATTGGTTTTGTTGGTAGTTTTTGGAAAATTATTATTGTGATATCTATCTATCTATTATATATGTATGGATTGTGTGTATATACATAATTCTATATATAGATATACAGTAGTGTCCAAAAATGATGTCCAGAGGGGATATTTGTTTTTAATGGACTTACAAGTTCAATAAAACCTTAAAAATATGAGGAAAATATTTTGTATATTTTTAAATACTTTATACATGAGGGAAAAACAAAACACGTGGTTAAGGTATTTATCTGACAAAATTATTTGGCAAAAAAAAGGCAAACTACAGCTACAGGTTTTATTTTACTGTGCAAAAAAAGAAGCATACATTGACTACAACATACCGGTAATCAGTTATTAATGTTTCGATGGTTCTGTCTTGTTCATAATTCATAATTACTTTGTACGACAGCGCGGATAAAAATGTCATGTTTAATGCCAAAAATGCCAATCTGGCATGTTTCGTTGTGTTATTATTACTAATAAAACAATCGACTCCAAGCTCAACTGCACAATAAGCTTACAAAATCTTTAACAAATTTTGAATAAAGTGTGAAGACGTCACTTTTGCCCACTACTGTACATATTAAAATGCATTTATTTTACCATTTTAAATCACACTCTGTGCCCTCATTGGTTCATTTTAAATTGTTACTACGACCTTAAATTTAGATTCAAAAAGTTTTATCTGGAATATAGTTACGCTTAGTTAGACATTTTAGTTATACTTGTAATTATACATATGTGCATTTTATAAATGTAATACTTTCTTTCAAATTAACTTTGTTTAAAATTCAGTTTTGTTTCTGTAATGTATTGTTCATTTCAGTAGTTTCTCACTGATAGGCCTCATCATTGCTGTTTTTATACCGTTTGCTTGTGTTTCTCAGGCCCATGATTCAGAACAAAATGAGTGTTTTGGAGCAGGTCGGCTTGTCTGAATCCAACATTTCAGAGAACGCAGAATCTGCCAGCTTCCACAGCAAGGTTAGTATCCAAACCTTCAGCATTTGACCATCAATAAAAATACATTTTAGATTTCCACTGCACCGTTTTCATTTAACTTACTGTAGAAAGCCAGTATCGAACATTTGTAAATATCTGCATAAATATTGAATAGATATTATTATTATTGTAAAATAGTTATTGTGAATTGCAGAAAAGTGTCCTTTGTGTTGAATCCTCTTGCTGTTTGTCAGGACCCCGAGCAGCTGACCATCACTGAGATGTTTCAGAGGTCTTTTGATGAGGAGGAGATGCTTGCTTTGGTCGATCAAGATCAGTAAGAAGGCTAATTATCAAATTAGACAAAATTTTTGCTTTGGTTGAAAGCCAAACATTTTGTGCCTCACATTTGTATGTGATTAAATAAAATAAAAAGCCACAAAATTTCTGTTTGAACCAAACAGATCAGCCTTGCACCAAGTATTTAAACAGACGAGCGTTTTGATTCACAAGAGGAAGTAAATGATTTATAAGAGACTGAAGATGAAACCACAAATCACTGGCTGTTAGTTGCACATCGAGATGCCTTCTGGTCCAAACTGGTGGAGAACCAAAGACGACTTTCATATCAGCATGTCTGAGAAGCAGGGTTATTATTCTAAACAAAAACAAATCATTACTTTACATAAATTAAACATTAGCTGAAATAAAATCAAATCTAAAAAAAAAAACAACAACATTAAAACATTTTATATCAGCTACATTTAGACAACTTTTAGTTAAGTTGAAGTACTAAAATAACTTAAACTAAAATGTCAAAAACTATTTAAATAAAAACTTAACAAAACGACCAAAAATGTTAGTACAATTAAAATAGAAAATAGTCTAATTCAAAAACTATAATAGCATAACAATGATAAAAAAAAAAAAATACACCTTATTTGAATTAGACAAATTTGATGCCTTGAATGAACTGATTCTTTTAATAATTCTGTCACGGACACAGTTTAATTGTAGAAACACTTGTTCTCATGAATGTTCTTGACACCTGGCCATCTTTACCTCTCCTGTTTTCTGACAGATGATTGTGCAGATTTCAGGAATTTGTTGGATCCCCTGAAATACAGACGACAAGCTCTTCATCACATTTACATCACAATTAAAAGATCAAATAAAGTTTATTTATAATTCCAGTATAAAGTCACTGACTTTGTGTGATTTAACGTTTATCACGTTTCTGACATGAGTTCATCTGTCAAGTTTGTCTAACAGATCACTGATTCTTCAGACATGGGACAAAACAGACTTCAGAACTGGAATAAATTAATCAATCAATAAAAGTTTATGCATCAAGGAATTATTTCTGATTAATGTGTCCTTTATGCTGCTTCCATATTTCAGTTTTTCCTTGCTGTTTTTTCAACACCAGATAAAATGAAGAAAATCCAAGCAAGTTGACAATATTTTGAATATATTTTGTGTATTAAGACACAGCAATCATTTTGTTTCCTGGTTTTGCTGACAATAAGAACCTATTTAAAATGAGGGAAATTTTCTAAAAATTGATTTCTTTACAGTTTGGGTGACGGAACTGATATACTGTATAATAGTTCTGACAAAAAAATATGAGCAAAAACATAGGCGCAAAAAACTCTATTGAGATTCAGGAACCTCTCTGATTGGTGGATCTCGCATCGGGTCCCGGCGGGTCGTAACACACACAATTCTACCGTAATATTTAGGATTACAACATAAAAACCTAATACAAAAGCTTGTGCTTTGTTTTATTTGTTTGTTTGTGTTTAGCTCGTGCATACCGAGGTGAATAAAGTAGTGTTTATGTTTGGTTGGTAATAGATTTGCACTTGCAATATTTTTTTTATTATTATAAATTTTTTGAACATTAAATAATGTAAACATATTCTAGTGAACCCCATACACTAAATTACAAACCTGTAAATGAGCATGATTGGACCACTTTAATATCTGACCATATTTCCTCTCATGTCTGAAGAATCCGTGTATAAAGTTGCTCTTGATTGTACACCACTAGTCACTGAAACACAGACCTGTGTCCTGCTGGCTGGAGGCGGGCGTCTCGAGTGTGTCGGTCTCATCGGATGACACGGCCTGACTCTCTGTCGTCTCAGGGTGGATTTCTTCAGCAGCTTCTGCATGTGGAGATCAACGGTAATCTTCACTTTTGTGTTTACATGCGACTTTTCACCTCAACTTAATGGACTAAAGCGGGGAGTCGCAAACTTTTTTTGTCAGCTTAACCCCTTAGATGTTAAATATTTACTTGAAGTCATCCAAGTTAATATTTCTATCATTTAACGGCACGTTTCCATGAGGTCTTAATGGTCACGTAATTTTATCTGATTTATTTTGATAGTATATATATATATATAAACATTATTTTATATACAAGGCTGCATGACTTGGCCAAAAATAGTTATTTTAAATATATTGCAAAATATGAAAATATATATTATAATTATTATTAGGCCTATTATTATTAGTTTCACCTCTAAAAATGAAGACATTACTATATTTCTGTCATAAATAATAATTGTGCTATTAAATAAATAGTGAATATTTTAAAATCATTATAATAAACAAACCCTGGAGCTTTTAACATTTAAAATCCTTGAGCTTTTATTTTGCCGGAATACTAGTGAAATGCTGTAAACTTATGTCTAAGTAAATGTTGGAAATTATATGAATGTATATAAAATGCACCTAGACTTTTATTGTGAATAGAGTCGCTCTAAAACACTATTATAAGCTGCATGTGTGTTAATGCGCTTCACTCTGAAACACGCAGAGCAACAGACTATATCATTATACAATTAAATTCCAGCCTTCGATTTGATAATAGCACTAATAATAATAACTCAAATGTCAGTTAATTGTGCAGCCCCATTTATTTATTTTAACTAAACTTTCCATTTATTAAATTATTCACTTTTCAACAACTTGCACGTTGATGTTTGAGAAACCCTGAACTAAAGTAACAGTTTACCAAAATAATTCTTCAGTTATTATTATTAATTCTCTAAATGCAGTGTCAGATCACAGTGATGGGCAAATTTCAGAGTACAGGTTTGGAATTACACGAGGTTGAGTAAATAATGGCAGAGTTTGTATTTTTGGACTTGTTTCTTCGATTATGAACCTGTAGTGCTCGGCTCTCTCTGGTTCCTCGAGTCATCAAACGACGGAGATCTTGAAGCTTGTAGATTCTTGAGCTCTGCAAAGCTCTCCTCCGTTTCTGTAGATAACAGGAATGTAACATTGCAGTATTTATTTGAAATTATTTGTCAGTGCACATCAAGGGGGCGGGGCAACCTGTCACTCACATGAGATCCACCAATAGCAAACCACAACCATCCAAACTATAGAGAGCCTAAGTCCCTCCCCTTCCGGTGAACCACCATGGGACCTTATTTCAGAAAAATATTATATGGTAGTGAATGGCGAGAGACAACAAATATTTTGATCTCGTTTGAATTGTGCCCTGAATTACACATAAGATGTTTGTCAATTTAAAAGATACATTTTAAAGTCAAGAAAGTCGCAGTTTGATGTAAAACTGTTGAGGTGTAAGACTGTGAAAATATGTAATTACAAACCCAAAAGGCGCATATGTGATGTCACCTTTTCTCTCAATGAAAGAAGCTAACTTTACTGAAGCTAACTTTACTGAAGCTAACTTTACTGAAGCTAACTTTATTGAAGCTAACTTTATTGAAGCTAACTTTACTGAAGCCAACTTTACTGAAGCTAACTTTACTGAAGCTAACATTACTGAAGCTAACCTTGCTGAAGTTAACTTTACTGAAGCCAACTTTACTGAAGCTAACTTTACTGAAGCTAACTTTACTGAAGCTAACTTTACTGAAGCCAACTTTACTGAAGCTAACTTTACTGAAGCTAACTTTACTGAAGCTAACTTTACTGAAGCTAACTTTACTGAAGCTAACTTTACTGAAGCTAACATTACTGAAGCTAACCTTGCTGAAGTTAACTTTACTGAAGCCAACTTTACTGAAGCTAACTTTACTGAAGCTAACTTTACTGAAGTTAACTTTACTGAAGCCAACTTTACTGAAGCTAACTTTACTGAAGCTAACTTTACTGAAGCTAACTTTACTGAAGCCAACTTTACTGAAGCTAACTTTACTGAAGCTAACTTTACTGAAGCTAACTTTACTGAAGCTAACTTTACTGAAGCTAACTTTACTGAAGCTAACTTTATTGAAGCTAACTTTATTGAAGCTAACTTTACTGAAGCCAACTTTACTGAAGCCAACTTTACTGAAGCTAACTTTACTGAAGCCAACTTTATTGAAGCTAACTTTATTGAAGCTAACTTTACTGAAGCTAACTTTACTGAAGCCAACTTTACTGAAGCTAACTTTACTGAAGCTAACTTTACTGGAGCCAACTTTACTGAAGCCAACTTTACTGAAGCTAACTTTACTGAAGCTAACTTTACTGAAGCTAACATTACTGAAGCCAACTTTACTGAAGCCAACTTTACTGACGCTAACTTTACTGAAGCTAACATTACTGAAGCTAACTTTACTGAAGCCAACTTTACTGAAGCTAACTTTACTGAAGCTAACTTTACTGAAGCTAACATTACTGAAGCCAACTTTACTGAAGCTAACTTTACTGAAGCTAACTTTACTGGAGCCAACTTTACTGAAGCCAACTTTACTGAAGCTAACTTTACTGAAGCTAACTTTACTGAAGCTAACTTTACTGAAGCTAACTTTACTGAAGGTAACTTTACTGAAGCTAACTTTACTGAAGCCAACTTTACTGAAGCTAACTTTACTGAAGCTAACTTTACTGAAGCCAACTTTACTGAAGCTAACTTTACTGAAGCTAACTTTACTGAAGCTAACTTTACTGAAGCTAACTTTACTGAAGCTAACTTTACTGAAGGTAACTTTACTGAAGCTAACTTTACTGAAGCTAACTTTATTGAAGCTAACTTTATTGAAGCTAACTTTACTGAAGCCAACTTTACTGAAGCCAACTTTACTGAAGCTAACTTTACTGAAGCCAACTTTATTGAAGCTAACTTTATTGAAGCTAACTTTACTGAAGCTAACTTTACTGAAGCCAACTTTACTGAAGCTAACTTTACTGAAGCTAAATTTACTGGAGCCAACTTTACTGAAGCCAACTTTACTGAAGCTAACTTTACTGAAGCTAACTTTACTGAAGCTAACATTACTGAAGCCAACTTTACTGAAGCCAACTTTACTGACGCTAACTTTACTGAAGCTAACATTACTGAAGCTAACTTTACTGAAGCCAACTTTACTGAAGCCAACTTTACTGAAGCCAACTTTACTGAAGCCAACTTTACTGAAGCTAACTTTACTGAAGCTAACATTACTGAAGCCAACTTTACTGAAGCTAACTTTACTGAAGCTAACTTTACTGGAGCCAACTTTACTGAAGCCAACTTTACTGAAGCTAACTTTACTGAAGCTAACTTTACTGAAGCTAACTTGAAGCTAACTTTACTGAAGCTAACTTTACTGAAGCTAACTTGAAGCTAACTTTACTGAAGCTAACTTTACTGAAGCTAACATTACTGAAGCCAACTTTACTGAAGCTAACTTTACTGAAGCTAACTTGAAGCTAACTTTACTGAAGCCAACTTTACTGAAGCCAACTTTACTGAAGCCAACTTTACTGAAGCCAACTTTACTGAAGCTAACTTTAGTGAAGCCAACTT
This sequence comes from Meda fulgida, assembly GCA_030578275.1. Lineage (NCBI taxonomy): Eukaryota > Metazoa > Chordata > Actinopteri > Cypriniformes > Leuciscidae > Meda > Meda fulgida. Next base: position 2,898,921 of record CM060624.1, read on the forward strand.
TACTGAAGCTAACTTTATTGAAGCTAACTTTACTGAAGCTAACTTTATTGAAGCTAACTTTACTGAAGCTAACTTTACTGAAGCCAACTTTACTGAAGCCAACTTTACTGAAGCCAACTTTACTGAAGCTAACTTTAGTGAAGCCAACTTTACTGAAGCTAACTTTACTGAAGCTAACATTACTGAAGCTAACTTTAGTGAAGCCAACTTTACTGAAGCTAACTTGAAGCTAACTTTACTGAAGCTAACGTCTGTCATTTTTTCTATAGTCTAACGTTATAATGGTAACGTTGTGCCGTCATGCCTGAGTGTTTTGTACCAGACTGCACACATACGAGCTTGGTGACGTACAGTGCGAGACGAGATATGTAGTTCATTGAACGATTTTCGTATAAAACTAAATGTTACTCTTCTGTTTTATGACAATCTGCGACTTTCTTGACTTTCATAATTATCTTTTAAATTGACAAACATCATATGTGTAATTCAGGACACAGTTCAGACGGAATAAAAAGATAAGTTGTCTCTCGCCATTGACTACCATACATATTTTTTCCGAAATAAGGTCCCATGAGCCGGAAGCGGAGGGACTTAGGCTCTCTATTCCCCATGACAAAATCAAGCCCCGCCCACATTTGTTCTTATTTGAGATGCCGTTTGAAGTCGACTTTAAACGTTATTCTTAAATATTATGTCAGGTGTGTTATTAGAGTTTTATTCCCAGATGAAAAATGTAGATTGTTTGTTTCTCAGTACAAACTATCTTAACAGATGAAGGAACATTTGAATGTTTTGGTCACCTAACAGAGGTGAAGCAGCGCCGTCGATGATCATACTCTCGGTTCCGATGTCTCCAAAGATGAACTGTATCTTCTGGTGCGCGTGCTCCGCGTTGGAGGATCCGTGGACGCCGTTCTCCAGAATGTCTTTAGCAAAGCGCGCTCTCAGAGAACCCGGGGCCGTTTGTCTCGCCTCGCTGGGGTCCGTCGGGCCCATGGCCGCCCTCCACTCCTCCACCGCGTTCTCCTTCGTCAGAACCATCACTGTACATGGGCCACTATAGAAAACGAATTACGACATGCATTTCACATGACACTTACCTTCAGAAATCATTCTAATATGATGATTTGCTGCTCAAGAAATATTTCTAAATATTATCAATGTTGAAAACAGCTTAATATTTTTGTGGAAACTCCCCAGGATTCCTTATTTAATAATATAAAGTTCAACAGAACAGCATTTGTTTGAAATAGAACATTATAAATGTCTGATCTTAATAAGCTCTATGGACAGTTAAGTGACGTTTCCTGGCAAACTCACCGACACATGTAATGAACCAGCTGGCTGAAGAAGGGTTTGTCCCGGTGCTCTTTATAAAACTCCTCTGCCATCTCTCTGGACAGAACCGTCTCCTTCAGATGGGAAATGGAGAATCCTCTGGCCTGAATCTCCTCCAGGATTTCCTCTGATATACGCAGAAACAGAGCGAGTCAACAGTGAGAAATGACGTTTACCCTCGTTTCTCATTATTAATATTCTTACGATTTAATTTCACATACTGCCGTTCAAAACTTGGAAGTAAGAAGTACGAAATGAATACTTTTATTCAGCAAGGATGCATTAAATTTATCAAAAGTGAGACTTAAGACATTTATAATGTTACAAAGGATTTGTATTTCAAATAAATGCTGTTCTTTTGAACTTTATATTAAATAAAGAATCCTGGGGAGTTTCCATAAAAATATTAAGCAGTTTAAGCGTTTTCAACATTGATAATAATCAGAAATGTTTTTTGAGCAGCAAATCAGTATACTAGAGTGATTTCTGAAGGATCATGTGACACTGAAGTAAAATGCAGTTTTGATCACAGGAATAAATGACACTTTACAATATATTCACATAGAAAAACGTTATTTTAGATTGTAATAATATTTTAAAAATATATTCCAGCAGTGTCGGTTGTCTTCAACATATTTATAGTGTTTGAAAAGCATTGCTGTATTGATATTTCTAAATCATTCTGGCTTGTTCAAAAGGTCTAGCCGCAGGCATTACTACTGTACATTTGAAGTATTAATTCAATGTGACTTTATTCAGACTGTGTTGTAGATTATTTCAGCGTTGACAGTTTTTGTAAAAAAAAAAATTTCATTATACTTTTTAAGAAGTATATTTTAAAATCTTCAGTTGACTTGCAAAATGTAACAGCAGCAATGACACCATCATTATATTTGCATACAAAATTGTGATTTGCCTGTGATGTTCTTAATGAATCATATTTTGTCTTCTTCCTGTCTAACCATTTATAGTTTCCTTATTCTGCACTTATTCTGATGTGGCATTTCATTTGCACAGAACCAAAGACTTCAATGTGCCGTCTTGTCAGCACCGCTGTGATACGGCTGCATTAAATGCACGAACACAGAGCTAATATTCTCTTCAGAGCTACTGCTGTAATGATACCTTTGCGTTCGGTGTGGGGTTTAATGACCGCGAGCGTGTTCTCTGGTGGGAAGAAGAAGCCGATCTCCATCTCCGCCTCGTCTGAGCTTCTGCTGCCGTGAAGCTGGTTAATACTGGAGTTCCCGTCGCTGAACTGAGCTCGCAAACTACAGAGAAACCACAGGGAGCTGTTCACAACCACTACTGGCCCTCAACATGCCTTCAAATCAAACTAAATATACTTTAAAATAGATAATAAGCTTTTATTTTATTTGAACCAATTCCCTCAACACCTGTCATTTTTATTTAAGAACCAGGTTTCCCACAGTCTCGGAAAACCTGGATATATGAGGAATTTTAAAAGCGTGATTTCTAGACCTGGAAAAGTCATGGCAATAAGTAAAATCTTAAAGTTTCTATAACAAATATTACATTTTCTAGTTATTGCAAAGCTCTAAAATATTCAATTGGGAATCACAAATGTGTCATTCACAAAAATGTAAATCCATTAATAATAAAAATGTAAACTCTTAAAAAAAAAGTTATTCAGTTATTGAAACTGCTTCTGTAATTATGTAATTGTATTATTTTAATTATTTATAATTATTTAATTTAATTATATTAAGTAAATGTTGTTATTATAAATTTAATTTAGAATATTTATATAAATATTTAATTAAATTAATTTACATTGCCACTCCTAGTTTTTGTAAATAATATTTATATATATATATATATATATATATATATATATATATATATATATATATATATATATTTTAAATGAGCCACTTTTTCTTTACAGCAGAAGTACCAGAAATATTGGGGACATTCAAATATTGCTTTGGAGTTGCTTCTAAACACACATGATAAATAACATGATATACAATAACACATTAAGTTGAGCAGGAACATTCAGATGAGGGAAACGTCCTGAAGAAAAGACATGGGTTTACCTGGTAGGTTCTTCACTTTTAGCCTGGATGGGGTCTTTGGGTCCCAGGATGTTCCTCCAGTGTTCCACGGCCCCTTGCTTTACTAGAGCTAATGCTAACACAGGCCCGCTGTGAACCACAGCAGCACAGAGACTCTTCATTACACCAGGACCACTGTAATTCTTCTTCTGGCTTTATATCATTATATAGATATACTGTATATATGCAAATAACAACTATGTGGCCAATTAAGCTTAAACTGAAGCACGTTTATTACTGTCAGACTCATTCTTTAGACAGCAATTCCATTAGCATTCATAATTCAGATTTAGAATGAATAGTATATTCATACCTGAAAATTCCTCACCTTTCGGCAAATCTAAGGACTTTTATCTGTCAGAGAGTGAATTTCAGCCTGTCTGCCGTTTTAGTTCAGACCAATTAAATATGTTGTGGTGTGGACTCTTCTATTCTTTTATATTTAGAATTATTTTTTATACTATATATTTAAGTTATCATCCTTGGTCCTTTAGGCAGAAATGTGAGGTTTATCATTTAAAAAAAAGTTAAAACGTTTTAAATTATAGTGTTTATGGTTATTTTACAGTTTAGGATGTTAATAAAGACTTTGGTGTTGTTATAAAAACAACGTTGCTACCTAAACAACATGTAGGTCTTCTAATATCTACATTTTCTGAAATTATTTCATCTGCCGATTCCAAGAAAAAATTGCCAGGGCCCAGTTTGCAGATATGATATTTTCTATCTATAATTTATTGTTGGAATGCACGATATTTCGGCCACTATATCAGTATCAGCCGATATATGTTGATTTTTAATGTTATTGTTATCGGCCTGATAAGAAAATTTGGCCAATGTATATCAAAAAGCCGATAATGCATTATTTCCTTCAGCTGAGACAATTCAGACGCTCACTGTTTACCATGATGCTTTTGAATTGCTTGAAATATGATTGGAATCACTTCAAAAAGGAAAATACAGTTATGTGCAACATGCAGTGCACGTCTGTCATAGAGGCTACATATTATTATAATGAGAACATCATTATAATTGTGTTTGGACATGGCTTTTAATGATGAGACTTTTGTTTTTGTAATCAGGCTCTCAAAATTATATAAAACTTTGGATTTAGATTTATCGGCCAATATCTCAGTTATCGGCTTTCAGATATAAAGATTTATCGGTTAGCGGCAAAATGTTCAAATCAGTGGATCCCTAATTTATTGAACTGCTCAAAGATGCTTGTGTTTACGCTGTTTTCCAACGTTGACCTAAAAAACTATAAAACTCAATCTGAAGCTTTTCAAATTTATTTAATTTCCATGTATAATAGAACTTCTGATTCTAAAGTCTAAAGGGTTCTAATTGGTTGTAAAGCCATTGTAAAACTACAAGAATAAGCTACATTACTTGGCTATAATTCCAATTATTATTAATAATGTATGCAACTATTTGTAGAAAATTGGTCTTTTATCATAACACTATTGTGCCGTTTTTAAGTAATAAACCACCTGACTCTTTTCACTTTTCCCCTGATGTGTGATGTACAGTACCTGGTCATGCTCTGGAGTAAACTGGGGAAGTATTCCTGCTCTAGATGAGAGCTGTAGAACTGTCTGACCTGATCCTCCGACAGCATGATCTCTTTCTGCATGGCCACTGTGAAACCGGCTTCATGGATCCTGCCCAGAATCTCCTCTGCAGACACATTTAAGTTCACATTATTTACTTCCTGATCGTAAGTGCTCCAATTTAGACGCATCTAGTCATTCCTTACTGTTTTTCTAAAATGTGTGAAGTAATAGTCATCAAAACTTACAAAAGGAACAGTGCTAGTATTGTTGAAGGTGCAATAGATGATCTGGGAAATGCTAACTTTAGCCTTTAACTTTATTAAAAGTAAAATAACGAATGAAAACAACTGTTTGCCTGCCAGGGACACTCAGTCGGCACAGCGTACGTGGATGAGGAATGATGTCTGCGTGAAGTGGTTTGGAAACACGTTGACTGACAAGGAACACATGCTTTCATTTGATTCGGACCTAATGCAATGATTGAATGAACATTATATGTTCTACACCTTCCACAGACGATATAAAAATACATTTAGACATAGTGATTGTTATCAGAAAATGAGGAGACTTTCAATTGGCATAACAAAAAAAATTCTGTAGAGATTATTGCACCTTTAACTAAAATGATTAGAAATCGTTTTCTTTAATTAAAATAAAGCTGGAATATTAGGTGAAAAATTTTAACTTACAAAAAAAATACAATTAGACGTGTTACCTTGGAAACAAGCATTATTAAAATAAATATAAATACTAAAACTGAAATAGAAATGAATAAATGTTCAATAGCACATTACAAAATTACTAAAACTGAAAGTAAAATATTAAAACTAAACTTAAAAAAATATATACTAAAATAAGAAAGCTGAAAATATAAAAATAAAGGCTAATTTAAAGAGGCTATATGTAAGAATTGTCATGTATTAATCGTTTTTTGTGAACTAGTAATTTGTGAACTAGTAAAGAAACTAAAAAAAAAACACTTTCCTTGACTTCCTAAGTTGCCTATGAAAGCCTGTAGACTGATTTTATATGAAGGAATCGGGACGTTTTTGCTGGGAAATTCAAAAGGTCAAGGTGGACGGTGCCAGGATGTTCGTTAACAGTATTTCGCTGCAAAAGTATTTCCAACCAGCAAAGAACGAAAAAGATCTTCACCGTGAGTATATCGGTGCATTGAATCACGTTCATTCTCTTGTACGTTACGAGCAATAAGCTGCAGTTCACCTAACGGCCACCGGTGTCGCTAATAACAAGGGTTTCTGAATTCTACATACAGCCCATTGAAAATATTAATAATATTATACAAAATGAACACTGATCATTGGTATGGGAATGATGTAGTGACCAGTAAATGCCAGTAATATGTAGGCCGACTCACCTGAAAAGTGTTATATTGTGGCTTAGTGTGAAACAAATGAATTGAAGTGTCTTCAAACTTTTAACAGGCAGTGTATGTTCAGTGAAGGTAACAGTATCTGTCTGACTCTGCACCCACGGGGCCGCAGTTCTGTGCGTGTGAACGTAATGTTGGCACATGCCTCTGTTTTCCCTGGCAGCGTCTGGGCGGATGAGCGCCAGCGTCCTCTCCACATGCTCCTTTTCCGGCCCGGCCCGCTCCGAGCCCGCCATCGCCATCCTGAAGTTCGGGAAGAAGAAAGCCAGCTCCCTGCTGGCCTGCTCGCTGTCAGAGCTGCCATGTAGAGCGTTCGAAAGGGTCTCGGTCCCGTACTGAGCCCGTAAGCTGAAGAACAGAGAACGGCCAGAGAGAAGGAGGTGAGCAGGGATGGATGGACGGAGGAACAGAGAAAGGGAGAAAGAGAAGAGCAGATGGTCTCACTGCTGGGGGGAGGCAAGAGTCCACACAGGATGTGTTGTGCTAAAACTGTTAGTGCTCAAATCTGTGAGCACAATATGGAACGTCAACTCCCTCGTATCACTTTAAATTATGTTTACTTACAAAATTAAATTATACACACATCAGGGAATCACTGAGCCTCTATGTAAGGCCTACACAGAGAGACAATGTCATTTGTAAATGTATAAATAACGCAACAAAATCAGTTTTATTATAATAATTTACTGGGGAAAAATATATAAAAACCAACCAACTATTTTCAAAGGAAAACATATAATAAAATATTACATTTCTTCTATACTTTATCATAAAAAAATTCTTTTTAAGCAGTTATATTAACATTATGTTTATATACTATTATAGTACTTATTAATATTCTGAATTAGTTTATTTGTCTTATTTATATTTTGATTTTAACTTTAACTTGAATAATTTTGTTATGTGCTTTTGTCAGTTTAACTTATTTATATTTCATTTTATTACTTCAACTTTAAATTATTTTCTTTCAGTTAGTTGACAAGGTAACATTTCTAATTTTCAAGTTATTTCAATTAATGGAAACAATCTATAATAGTTTTAGTTAACAATAGCAAAAAGTTTTTTGGACCATCTAGATTTAGTTATTTCGATTAAAAACATATTTTTGAGTGAGATTTTTCGTTGCATTATCCTATTGAAATTGTCAGAGGGACTGCTTATGTTCATGTGTCACTCCCATATAAAGTCTATACTGTATATTTGTCTTCCTGGGAATGAGGTACCTCTCAGGCTGCGTGGTCCTGGCCTCTTCGACATCCGGTGGACCGATGAATTCCCGCCAGGCTGGGATGACGTCCTCACGGCCCTCCATCTTAGAAATGACCAGGACATGCGACGGCCCGCTCGACATAAATTGGATGAGTTCCTGAAAGTAAGGCTGGAAGAACACGCAAGCACACACACGCCCTTTACATGACACACTGGACATGCTGCCATTACACACCATCAGCCAAAATATAAAAACATGCTATTTTTAGACTTTAACTGAAGTTCCTTCATTTACCTCTGCTGCTTTGTGTTGATAGAAGCCTTCAGCTTCTGCTTCACTCAGCGTTCTCTCCTCGTGGGCTAAAATCACAAAACCTGCATCCTGAATCTAGAAAGAAAATCATATAATATGCATTCAGGAATACATTTTTAGCTGTTTATCTGTGTAGAAAGAGTATAATATCATATTAATATAAGTAACTTAAAGGGATAGTTCACCCAAAAATGAAAATGAAGTCATCATTTACTCACCCTAGTTGTTCTAGTGCAGTATGCCGTTCTTTAGTTTTTAAACCAAAAAAGGAGAATGTTTTAAAAATGTCCCGCTGGCGCTTGTCATCTTGCTAATAGCAGTAAATAGCGATCAACATTAAGCTTTTAAAAAAATACTCAAAAGTATCACAGAATGATCCCATGCAAAACGTGCCTTGTATTCCAGTTGTCCTGAGGGTTTACGATAGGGTTTGGTGAAAAACAAACGAAATTTAATGCATTATTTTTAACGAAAATCCTGCCTTTGGTCTTCTTTGCACGTCTGTGTGACTCTATAGCCAACGGCGAAGACCAACGGCCAAGACCAACGGCCAAGGACAGGATTTTTGTAAAATAATACATTAAATTTAAGTTTGATTCCAACACTTGGGATATACGACACGTGTTTGATGATCATTCTGTGATACTTTTGCATGTTTTTCACTGCCATTATATGGACGAGCACAAGCGGGACATTTTATTAATAAAAAAAAATTCTCCTTTTGTAGTCCATAAAAGAAAGAAGAGCACTGTATTATAACAACACCAGGGTGAGTAAATGATGACTTCATTTTCATTTTAGGGTGAACTGTCCCTTTAAATAAAAAAAATCTGTTATCATTTTCTAAATTTCATATTGTTCCAAACTAAAAAACAAAAACAACAAAAACAGCATACGGGTTTGAAACAACATGATGGCCAGTAAATAATGACAGAACTTCATTTTTGGGTGAACTGTCCCTTAAACTGAGCGCTAACCTTCATAATAATCTCCTCTGCTTTGCCGTGTGCCACCACATCAGGCTTTATTATTGCCACTGTGTAAGACTTATTATCAGCAACTGCAAAAAACACAAAACCAGTGTGGGTAAATTCAGCAAACAGGACAAACTACAATTAAGCACAATGAAGGAAAGATCAATACCAATCAGATCTTCATCATGTGGGTGATCCTCAATGTCATCATTCACCTCTTCTTCAGTTAAACCTTCATCTTTCACCTGGAGTGACACATGAAACCCAAATGTCATCTTTCATGACATTAATCTAATCTTTGTGTGCTGAATTACTAATAGGAACAAAACATGATTACATTTATTGACGATGATGTGCTTTTCTGTGCAGAACTTACCATAAAAATCCTAGGGTGTATATATCATTTTTACATCTAAATTTAATGTATTTTTTTGTATTTACTTTCATTAAAATGTATTATATATATATATATATATATATATATATATATATATACTGTATATATAAACCTTATTAAATAATGTGCATAATATGAATGCATTATTCAGCAAGCAGTAGTTTCTGTGATGCATATTACACCTCGTACTGGACAACATTTCCACAATTCCATCCCATTTCTTGTTTTGATCGGGATTCAGGAATGCAAGTAAAGAGGTCAGGAGTGTGAAGTAACTCACCGCCCTGCGAGCGGCCCCGTGTTCTAGAACGCTCTTCTCATTCTTCAGCTCTTCCTGTATCGTCTTCTGCAGGAGAGGAGAGTTCGGTCCCCGCAGAACTGACACGAGCTGCCCCCCCTAAACACACACACACACACACACACAGCCTTAACACGACATACATGCAGGAAAAGACCCTCATATACAGCAAACCGACGAGCTATGGCCATGATATCTGAGTGCATCTCATTGGAACGTGTCCATGTCACTTTTCACAACACCAAATATGTGAAATTTAAGCCTGTTTTAGGACAATTTTTGCATTGTATCCATTATTTTCATGATAATTAAAGGGATAGTTCACCCAAACATTAAACAAATTCTGTCATTGATTACTCACGCTCATTTCGTAAGACTTTCGTTCATCTTCGGAACACAAATGAAGAACTTTCTGTCCCTCCATTGATAGCTACACAACTGACACTTTGACGCTTCAAAAAGTTCATAAAGAAATCGTAAAACTAATCCATATAAACCCATATAATGAAGATGTTCATTCTCGTGTTATCAGCACGTTTGAGCTTCAGCAAGAACCAATGAGGATCATTCTCGTGTTACGCATCACGTTTGAGCTTCTGCAAGAACCAATGAGGATCATTCTCGTGTTACGCATCACGTTTGAGCTTCTGCAAGAACCAATGAGGTTCATTCTCGTGTTACGCATCACGTTTGAGCTTCTGCAAGAACCAATGAGGTTCATTCTCGTGTTACGCATCACGTTTGAGCTTCTGCAAGAACCAATGAGGTTCATTCTCGTGTTACGCATCACGTTTGAGCTTCTGCAAGAACCAATGAGGTTCATTCTCGTGTTACGCATCACGTTTGAGCTTCAGCAAGAACCAATGAGGTTCATTCTCATGTTACGCATCACATTTGAGCTTCAGCAAGAACCAATGATGTTCATTCTCATGTTACGCAGCACGTTTGAGCTTCAGCAAGAACCAATGAGGTTCATTCTCATGTTACACATCACGTTTGAGCTTCTGCAAGAACCAATGAGGTTCATTCTCATGTTACGCATCACGTTTGAGCTTCTGCAAGAACCAATGAGGTTCATTCTCGTGTTACGCATCACGTTTGAGCTTCTGCAAGAACCAATGAGGTTCATTCTCGTGTTACGCATCACGTTTGAGCTTCTGCAAGAACCAATGAGGATCATTCTCGTGTTACGCAGCACGTTTGAGCTTCTGCAAGAACCAATGAGGATCATTCTCGTGTTATCAGCACGTTTGAGCTTCAGCAAGAACCAATGAGGTTCATTCTCGTGTTACGCATCACGTTTGAGCTTCAGCAAGAACCAATGAGGTTCATTCTCGTGTTACGCATCACGTTTGAGCTTCTGCAAGAACCAATGAGGTTCATTCTCGTGTTACGCATCACGTTTGAGCTTCAGCAAGAACCAATGAGGTTCATTCTCGTGTTACGCATCACGTTTGAGCTTCAGCAAGAACCAATGAGGTTCATTCTCATGTTACGCATCACATTTGAGCTTCAGCAAGAACCAATGATGTTCATTCTCATGTTACGCAGCACGTTTGAGCTTCAGCAAGAACCAATGAGGTTCATTCTCATGTTACACATCACGTTTGAGCTTCTGCAAGAACCAATGAGGTTCATTCTCATGTTACGCATCACATTTGAGCTTCAGCAAGAACCAATGAGGATCATTCTCGTGTTACGCATCACGTTTGAGCTTCAGCAAGAACCAATGATGTTCATTCTCATGTTACACATCATGTTTGAGCTTCAGCAAGAACCAATGAGGATCATTCTCATGTTACACATCACGTTTGAGCTTCAGCAAGAACCAATGAGGATCATTCTCATGTTACACATCATGTTTGAGCTTCAGCAAGAACCAATGAGGTTCATTCTCATGTTACACATCACGTTTGAGCTTCAGCAAGAGGTTTGCTCTAGCGCATCAAGCAGGTTCGGTTGAGCTTCTGTTTGTTCGCTGTGAGTAAAAGCCTAAATGACCTGTTAATCATATAAAGCGATCGAGTCTCTTTAGAAAATGTGGACTGAACCTCTTAATTCATATGGATTAGTTTTACAATCTCTTGTTCTAGTTGTCAAACTAGTTGCGTAGCTTTTAATGGAGGGACAGAAAGGTCTCAGATTTCATCAAAAAGATCTTCATTTGTGTTTCGAAGATGAACGAAAGTCTTACGGGTTTGGAATGACATGAGGGTGAGTAAATAATGACAGAATTTTTATTTTTAGGTGAACTATCCCTTTAACCACAATTTTCTCAAAAATGCTAATTATTGTAATACTTCCAGATGTTGTATTTTTGAATAATTCCTAATATATTCAGTGTTGACTCATTCTATTTATATCAGCATAAATTAAAGGCAGTGCAAGTAATACCTCCATTAAAAAAAAAAATGAAAAAAAATTGAATGGTCCTAAAACCATGATTGCAGTTTTTTTCTTATTTCATTCATTTTGGGGTGAATTTTGCTTGCATGTGTCCTTAACAGGTTTTGTGACATCCATCTATGTAATTATTTGCTAATTTTAATTTAGAGTTAGAATTTGTAGTAAGAATTTGCAGGGATTTGTAAACACCCAGAGAGAGATGTACAGTTTAGACCCACCGCATAAAACAGAAAGGTGGGCTCACACTTTCCTCTGTACTTCTCCAGAGCTTCAATCCCATCAGCCTCAGCCTGCAGGGATGATAAGACAGTGTGACAGAAATGTCAACATTTATAATGATTGTTTGTGAGCAATCTCTAATCTCCAGAGCGGCTTATCTTACCGTGGCAAAATGCAGCAGGTCGTCTCCCAGCTCATTCTTGAGCTTTCTAAAGAGACTGACGACGGCGCGGCAGGGTCCACACCACTGCTGGTACACATCAACCACTGACACACACACACAAAACGGAACAAAAATACTATAATACATTTCATATGGAAAACTAGAGCTCATATTTTTCAATATACTGCAATATTTTGACCATGTATGGCTATATATTGATTCATATAAATGAAGTATTTATAAATGTAATATATTTATAAATGAAGACTGTGGTGAGTCTTCAAAGACATAAATAGCACTACATTTCATGAGTTCACACTTACGTACAATTAGAGTGGGTAAGGTTTAATGCGTATTTGGCGTTCTGTCCGGGGGGAACCCAGTGCACTCCACTCATGTTAATTTACTGAACGTGCTCCTCCCCAACTTTGTTAATAAAACATTATATCATTTTCACGAAGTTTTAGGCTATTCTTTATTGTGTACATATATTGCACATACATGTTCCCATGTAAATGAGAACGTATTGCACAGACATACACACACACACACACACATATATATATATATATATATATATATATATATATATATATATATATTTATATTTATATATTTATACACATTTACAGAATGAGTTACAATCAGTGGTACAACAGATTTCTAGTTCCCAGCATGCTTTGCTTCTGACTGTTAAAGGAGAGTTAAAATTAAGTGTTATTTAATGTGTTTTGCTCAATATTAATATAGCGGGGAGATCTGTTAGTGTTTAATGTTCTATTATTTTGGAATCAAAAGGTTTTCTGGTATGTGTGTGTTTTTGGGGTTACCATTGTGTTAATAAACATTATAAGATATTGTTTAAAAGGTAAAGATTGTGCACTCCTTAACACAGAGATAGTATTTTGGATAAATACTTTAATACATGCAAGTATACTTCTGCTTTTAGTCAACTAGCTGGAAATATGAAACATTTAAAATCTAAATAATTATAAAATATAGGCCTAATAAATATATTACATTATGTATTTCTCTCTATATGTGTGTTTATATTGCATGAGTAAATATGTCTGCAATATATTACACATTACCATAACTGATCACATATACATCTATGTATTATGAAGTGTATTACTGAATATAAAATTACATAGGCCTACATTATGATATATTAGATATTGTCACATATTCTTCAATATATGAAAACCAGCCATTCCTTATGTATTATTCAATATATTGTAATAAATGAACACAATATACTGTTATATCATTTAATATATTGATCAGTCATATTTTGGGAAATATATTTTCTTTTCGTAAGGGGACAGACAGACCAAATGACAGAAATGAGACAGAAAACAGTGATACAGCAGCCCCAAATTATGTGTGAAGAAAGATACACACAAAATGTATGAAGTAGAGGTATAAATGATATAAATGCTTTTGTTTGATAATTTAATCATAGTAATATTTTTAAGTGTAGATAGATAGATAGATAGATAGATAGATAGATAGATAGATAGATAGATAGATAGATAGATAGATAGATAGATAGATAGACAGATAGATAGATAGATAGATAGATAGATAGATAGATAGATAGATAAATAGATAGATAGATAGATAGATAGATAGATAGATAGATAGATAGATAGATAGATAGATAGATAGATAGATAGATAGATAGATAGAGCTAACTTAGATAAAGTCTTTCGCTTAACTTACCTATTAACCCTTTCGTTGCCAGAACTTCACTCCATTGATCGTCATTATTGATATTTATCTGAATTTAAAAGTTTGCAAGAGTTGTCAGGCATTTTTCAGTTGAGATACAAAGTAAATAAACTAGAAAAATACTGTGAGACAATCACTTTTCCCTCATTTAAGTTACACAGATTAATGCTAATAAAGCGTTCGTCCTACAAACCTGTAAACTAATCTCCTTCTTTTTACCAGCCATAGAAATCCCTTTTTAAGTAAAATAAATAACTACACGCTTGTCCAATTATTCCAAGTGATGGCAATAATGTGATCACTTATTCGTTATTTTTATTTCCAAAAAGTTTCAGCGACGGACAGTATCAGCGCATGCGCAAGTCGGATTGTTTTGCGTCCTTGTCGCTCAGCAACCATTTATTAACCGTTCCTCCTCCGCCATCTGCTGGATGGTGTTTGTATTGCACACTGATCTATATACTATATATATATATATATATATATATATATATCATTTATAATGTCATAAGGTATTGCAGGATTGATTTGTTATTCTCACAGTCAGACAACGACAGAAAACACATGTCATGTGTGACTCACAAATAACAAGTACTTTGATGGTACTGAAATGTTATGTTTATGTAGGCTATATATTATGTATTCCATGGTACTTCAAAGACCATGTCCAAACTAAAAAAACTGGTATGATGTTAGCACTGTTGGTCATGTAATGAAGAGTTGTTTTTATCTGTGATTATGGCCGTGCAGATGACAGAAAACAGAAAACGGTATGAAGTGTCTCTCAAAGGCCTGCGTTCCTCCAGGGAACAGATTCTATGTCAATAAAAGCAAATGCTGTAGATAGGCTATATAAAACTCCATCTCATGACATATCCATCATGTTTGCCAGGAAATTCATATAGTTTGATGATTATAAAGAAAAAGAGAGACATACCGTATTAAACACAATGTCAGGTCCAGGTCACAACAATTTTAGAGTTATGTTGTCTTCCAGATTAAATATTTACATAACTCTTAAATTTAGGTTTGATTATTTAAGTCTTTTTGATTCAGCATCTGGTTCTCTCTTCAGTAGTTAGACATTCCTCAAATAATAGCACTGAAGTGAAACAGCCAAACACAACAGAAGTTCTCAGGCTTTGAAAACTTGTGAGCCACTTGACTGCACAACCTTAGACTCAATAGACTAATATAAAATACTGCTCAAACATGCATGAGAGATTCATTTGACTAAAACACAGGGCTTAATCCGTGAGAGTATATGCCACAAGAGGCCATGTATTACAGTTATAAAACTCCCTTAACGGTGGTAAATATATCTGTTTTCATAAAGCAAAATCTGTTTTATAAAAACCTCCTTTTATAAACGCACTGTTCATAATAAAACTGACATTGCGTGTAGGTTCAGTTTATCTCTGAGGACTTCCTGCTCAAACTTGCCTCTGCCCCGAGGAAATATGTAAGATGTAAGAACACTAACAGGAGATTAAATAATATTTGTATGTTTATTGATTATGATATACTCAGCAATTGCCAATAATGTGATTAAAAATGGGTAATATCATCTAATATTATTATGTAATATATTGTTATTATTCATTTCACAGAACCTGTGATTATTCGTATAGGTTTTAGCTGAGCATCTAAATGGAATTTCTTTTTTTCTTTTTTTTGTTAGAAAAAGAGTCCACAAACACATAATTTGTCTATTTTTAACTTAAAAATGTGAAAATTATCATAAATGTTACATTTGTAGTTTTTAAATTGTTATTAGAGACACATGAGCAGTAGGTAGATGCTTGTTTTAGCTAAATCCTTTTAAAACCAATTCCATTTGGTCTATTACAGGGTTGATTTACTTTTATCATCCGATCATGGTTGTATCTCTCTATTAGTGTTACTTGATCTTAGTGCTGCATTTGACACAATTGACCACAACATTCTTTTAAATAGACTGGAAAACTATGTTGGCATTAGTGGAATTGCACTAGCATGGTTTAAATCATACTTATCTGACCGTTATCAGTTTGTAGCAGTAAATGAAGAGATGTCTTATCGATCACAAGTTCAGTATGGCGTACCACAAGGCTCAGTACTAGGACCGCTGCTGTTCACTCTGTACATGCTACCATTAGGACATATCATTAGGAAACATGGAATTAGCTTTCATTGTTATGCCGATGATACTCAGCTGTATATTTCTTCAAAACCTAACGAAACTTACCAATTCACAAAATTAACGGAATGCATAGCTGATATAAAAAATTGGATGACTAGTAATTTCCTACTACTAAACTCTGAAAAAACAGAGATTCTAATTATTGGACAAAAAACTTCCACACGTAATAACCTAGAATACTGTCTAACCCTTGATGGCTGCTCTGTTAAGTCTTCGTCGTCGGTTAGGAACCTGGGTGTGCTCTTTAATAGCAATCTTTCATTTGAAAGTCACGTGTCTAGTATCTGTAAAACCGCATTTTTCCATCTTAAAAATATATCTAAATTACGACATATGCTCTCATTAACAAATGCGGAACAATTAGTTCATGCTTTCATGACGACAAGACTAGATTATTGTAATGATCTACTGGGTGGTTGCCCTGCACGCTTAATAAATAAACTACAGCTGGTCCAAAACGCAGCCGCTCGAGTTCTTACTAGAACCAGGAAATATGACCATATTAGCCCGGTTCTGTCAACACTGCATTGGCTGCCTATTAAACATCGTATAAATTTTAAAATATTGTTGATTACTTACAAAGCACTAAATGGTTTAGCTCCGCAGTACTTGAGCGAGCCCTTAACGCATTATAGTCCTTCACGTCTATTGCGATCGCAAAATTCGGGCCAGTTGATAATACCTAGAATATCAAAATCGACTGCGGGCGGTAGATCCTTTTCCTATTTAGCACCAAAACTTTGGAACAGTCTTCCTACCATTGTCCGGGAAGCAGACACACTCTGTCAGTTCAAAGCTAGACTAAAAACACATCTCTTTGACCTAGCATACACATAATATATTATAGACTTCTATAATTCAATATTAGGCTGCATAGATTAGGTCAGCCGGAACTGGGAACACTTCCCTTAAATCCTGATGTACTAGTTACATCATCATAAGAAGAATGGCATCTACGCTAATTTTAGTGTCTTTGTTTATCCCGAGGTTTTCCCGCAGCCGACCGGATCCAGGCCGTATCCAGATCTGACTAGGAGCTTTGCCTGGACCCGATGACAACGCAGTGCTGAAGTGCCAACTAGCCTCTCCCTATGGAGGATCCCTTTCCCACTCTACAGATAAAATGTTGTGATTCCGGTTCGCGTACCCACCCCGAAGTGATAAAATAAAACAAAATTCTGTATCAAATTTACAGTTACTGTAAATCCGGCCTCTAGTTCATAAACGCCAGAGGAGAACTGGCCCCCGACTGAGCCTGGGTTCTCCCAAGGTTTTTTTTTCTCCATTAGGTCACCTGATGGAGTTTTAGGACACCAGTAGGTCACTTGATGGAGTTTTTCGGTTCCTTGCCACTGTTGCCTTTGGCTTGTTCAGTTGGGGATATTCAAAATAATTAGCCAAGCATTAATACCATTGATCAGCCCTACCAAACGTGGATGTTTTTTCACTAAGAAACAAACATTATGTTATTTGATTGATATTGTGAAGCTGCTTTGATGCAATTTATATTGTGAAAAGCGCTATATAAATACACTTGACTTGACTTGACTTGACTTGAGAATACAAGGTGTTTAAATCTGAAAATGCCCGGAGGTGGGAAAATATGATTTATTGGAGGTTGGATATGTGCCTAATGATTTGGGGCTATTTAGAAAATGAATCATATGCAAGTTGAAATTGAATTATTTAATCCCCAAGTCCCTACAAGTCATCCCCCTTTTTTACTTTACTCATATTTCAACAGGAATAAATAACAAATAATTAGCTAAGCTTTTTAAGAAAACATTCTAGAATCAAAAGTATTAATAGACACAGCTAAAATACTGCACATACAAATTAAAAAGTGAAATAAAATGAATATTAGACTGACTATGCTCATCTATAAATATCGTTACACAGGTGTATAAAAACATTGATATTGTCTTGGTGGCTTTTTTGTGGGGGATTTATTGCCCAACAAAATGTTCACTCACATAGGCTACTTTTAAAAACGGATATTTAATTAAAAATAAACTGTCTTTACACGTCCCGTGAGAAACTGATCAGATTACAAGTAAACAAGAATCCAATTTCTTTGTAAGTAATTATTGAGTTCTATCCTAAACATTTTTGTCATGGGACACTCCCAAAATAAACGATTAGCTAATAGTCTCAGGAGATTTATTTATTTATTACAACAAAAAAAAGAAAAGAAAAAACACAAATATATTCCATGTTCACATTAAAACGCTGTACAACAAGTGGTTCTTTCCAGAATGAGTTGTTGGCTTTAACACTTTACTTTACTTGGTTCGGACATTAGCCAACCGGTTCAACCGATTCAGTGAACAGATTCAAATGAACTACTGGCTCTGGCTCACAAATCGGACTTCGCTAATCCACTAGTGCCTGTTTATTTTGGAGTAAACTGACGATAGAAACAGACAGATGATCGTCATCATGGGGATTAAATTAATCTTGCTTTTAGTTGTAATTGCACAATCGTGCACTGACAACAATAACGGTTAGTAGATCATCAAATCAATATGCATAAAAAGTGACTTGTTGTAATTTAATACCTTGGTGATGTGTTGCCTAATTTAAAGATTTAGTTCAACCAAAAATGCAAATTCTGTCATTAATTACTCACCATCAAGTTGTTATTTTTGATGAAATCTGAGACCTTTCTGTCCTTCTATTGACAGCTACACAACTACATTTTTGATGCTTCAAAAAGTTCATAAAGAGATCGTAAAACTAATCCATATGAATTGAGCAGTTCAATTTCATTTCTTTTTTTTAAAGAGACGTGATCGCTTTATATGGTGAACAGATTGAATTTAGTCTCATACTTTGTATCCGCGGGCCTTGGCTACTTTAATTTGTTTCGGATTAAAAGCAAAGAAAGCCTTTTCTCAAATGTGTCCAAATGTTTTCTCCTAATTATTCTCTGGTGGTGTTATGAGAGCTTTCACTAATGGTCTTTTGTATTGATTGCAGATTATGACTGCATTCTCTTCAACTCTTCAACAACCTTTAACAGTAATATGCAACACAATCTCATGACAATTTGTATTTACGTTTTGCAGAATTGGTGGCTAATGTGTATAAACTCGTATAATTTCATTCATAAGAGTTATTGTTCTGTCTGCTTGCACCGGTGGTAATGTTTAGGGGTGGATCTCATGCTTACTCTTTTTTTTAAATAATTGTATGTTTTAATAGTAGCCTAAATGACCTTCACTCATTGTGTTTTGTGCTGGTTACAGATTCTGACTGCTGTCAGCATATTTCACCCATGGATTCCCGAATCCCACAAGGATTACCCGGATTGTGGAACATTTCAGTGAAGTCTGCTGACTTTCTCAAAGGCTTGATAGTCACACGCGTCATGCCCTCGCTCTACATCTTCATCATCCTCATTAGTTTGCCCCTGAACGCTTTGGCCTTGGTGACGTTCACCTGCAGGATTAAAGCGAAGAAACCAGGTGATCTACACCTGGCTTATGTGGACCTGTTCTTCACCCTGTTGCTGCCTCTGAAGATCCACTACCAGCTGAACGCTTCAGATTGGGTGTTCGGTGAGGTGGCGTGCCGTGTGCTCAGTGCTGCTTACTACTGCTACATGTACTGCTCCATACTTCTGATGATGTGCATGAGTGTGGACAGACTGCTGCTGTGGCGCTTCCCATCACCTCTCAAACCTGGAGGAGCGCAAGGAAAGCCACGTGTGTGTGTGTGCTGGTCTGGCTGCTGGCGCTCGCTGGTACAGTCCCACTTCTCTCAATGAGACAAACCGTCAAGGTTGAGGGTGTGGGCGTCACTTGTCATGATGTACTGCGCCAAAACGACCCTTCAAGACTGTATTTTGCATACCTATTCTCCATTCTCTCCTGCCTCTACTTCTTCTTGCCACTGGTTGTCACCTTAGTGAGCTACTTTACTATCATATATGTACTCCGTGCTAAGTCTGAACGCTTAGCAACATCATCATCACCTTCAGGCATTCGAAGGAAAGCTGTGATTATGGCTATTGCTGTGCTGATTGAGTTTGTGCTGTGTTTTGCTCCAACCAATGGCATCCTGTTGTACCACTATGTTCGTTTATCTACAAGAAGAAACATCGGGGAGGAAGATTCATCATATGCTGTTTACCTGTTGACTGTGTGTTTGGGGAGCCTAAGTGTTTTTCTGGACCCTCTTCTGTACTACTACGGCTCGTCTCAGTGCAGACAGCAAATGAAATCTGTGTTTTGGTGCAGAAAGCCAAAAAAAGCGAAAACAGCAAACACATGAAATGCTCTCACTACAGCAGCACAATAGAAAAAAAGTCTTTAACTCTGCCATATTCTTGCTTGACAAGTTCACTACACTGTATTTAACTGCCATTATTAACCGATATGGAATGAAGTGTTCCTACATGATGTGTTAGTGTTCAATTTCTCTGTATGCACTCATTTATTATTTAATGTACTTATATACCATGCACTATATTGACAATATGTAGCTACTGTGTTATATCAGTGAAGGTTTTGGAGCACTGTTTATTATGCATAATATATTATCTTTAGGCTATATTATCATACATACATACATATATATACAGGTCCTTCTCAAAAAATTAGCATATTGTGATAAAGTTCATTATTTTCCATAATGTAATTATAAAAATTAAACGTTCATATATTTTAGATTCATTGCACACCAACTGAAATATTTCAGGTCTTTCATTGTTTTAATACTGATGATTTTGGCATACAGCTCATGAAAACCCAAAATTCCTGTCTCAAAAAATTAGCATATTTCATCCGACCAATAAAATACGTGTTTTTAATACAAAAAAAGAGTCAACCTTCAAATAATTATGTTCAGTTATGCACTCAATACTTGGTCGGGAATCCTTTTGCAGAAATGACTGCTTCAATGCGGCGTGGCATGGAGGCAATCAGCCTGTGGCACTGCTGAGGTGTTCTGGAGGCCCAGGATGCTTCGAGAGCGGCCTTAAGCTCATCCAGAGTGTTGGGTCTTGCGTCTCTCAACTTTCTCTTCACAATATCCCACAGATTCTCTATGGAGTTCAGGTCAGG
Source organism: Meda fulgida (assembly GCA_030578275.1). NCBI lineage: Eukaryota > Metazoa > Chordata > Actinopteri > Cypriniformes > Leuciscidae > Meda > Meda fulgida. Next base: position 2,920,247 of record CM060624.1, read on the forward strand.
AGAGTTGGCAGGCCAATTGAGCACAGTAATACCATGGTCAGTAAACCATTTACCAGTGGTTTTGGCACTGTGAGCAGGTGCCAGGTCGTGCTGAAAAATGAAATCTTCATCTCCATAAAGCTTTTCAGCAGGTGGAAGCATGAAGTGCTCCAAAATCTCCTGATAGCTAGCTGCATTGACCCTGCCCTTGATAAACACAGTGGACCAACACCAGCAGCTGACATGGCACCCCAGACCATCACTGACTGTGGGTACTTGACACTGGACTTCAGGCATTTTGGCATTTCCTTCTCCCCAGTCTTCCTCCAGACTCTGGCACCTTGATTTCCGAATGACATGCAACCACTGAGCAACAGTCCAGTGCTGCTTCTCTGTAGCCCAGGTCAGGCGCTTCTGCCGCTGTTTCTGGTTCAAAAGTGTCTTGACCTGGGGAATGCGGCACCTGTAGCCCATTTCCTGCACACGCCTGTGCACGGTGGCTCTGGATGTTTCTACTCCAGACTCAGTCCACTGCTTCCGCAGGTCCCCCAAGGTCTGGAATCGGTCCTTGTCCACAATCATCCTCAGGGTCCGGTCACCTCTTCTCGTTGTGCAGCGTTTATTGCCACACTTTTTCCTTCCCACAGACTTCCCACTGAGGTGCCTTGATACAGCACTCTGGGAACAGCCTATTTGTTCAGAAATGTCTTTCTGTGTCTTACCCTCTTGCTTGAGGGTGTCAATGATGGCCTTCTGGACAGCAGTCAGGTCAGCAGTCTTACTCATGATTGCGGTTTTGAGTAATGAAACAGGCTGGGAGTTTTTAAAAGCCTCAGGAATCTTTTGCAGGTGTTTAGAGTTAATTAGTTGATTCAGATGATTAGGTTAATAGCTCGTTTAGAGAACCTTTTCATGATATGCTAATTTTTTGAGACTGTATGCCAAAATCATCAGTATTAAAACAATAAAACACCTGAAATATTTCAGTTGGTGTGCAATGAATCTAAAACAAATGAAAGTTTAATTTTTATCATTACATTATGGAAAATAATGAACTTTATCACAATATGCTAATTTTTTGAGAAGGACCTGTATATATATATACAGGTCCTTCTCAAAAAATTTGCATATTGTGCATATATATATATATATATATATATATATATATATATATAGTATGTCACCCATATCCATCTATATTAATAAATGAAATATAATCATAATAAATAAACCTGTAATAGCTTACCATTTGACTGAAGCCAATTGATTATTGATTTTTACATATTTTGGTTCTGCATGTGCACAGAGCCTGTGATTGAGGTATTTAGCTCAGTGTTAATACATATGTCTGCCCAATGTAAATAAACTAACAGCATATATTATTCTGTTAGACACATATATATGCCGTCGTATTTAATGCATTAGATATCTAGCTATTTCCTAAAGTCAATTACACCAAAATGTGTGCATATGTAGATTGTGCACATTGTTCTGGAAGGCGTGTTCCAGTAAGGTCACATGACTCTCCACTTTAGCTATTGAGCTAATTCTCTTTAAATTCATGACGAAAACTGTCCATACTTAGACAAGTGCAGTCTCCTTCAGTAAACATTGCCGGAACGATGGCACACAAACTGGTCTGGGTTGTGTGTTAATGAACCTGGGAGAACCTTTCCAGTCAAAGTATGATAGGCTATTGCTTTATTTATTTATTTAAAAACAACAATAATAATAATTTTACATTATTTATTTGAAAGAATTAAAAGAGCAGTTTCATATCTTTGTATTGTTCAACTGGTTTGATATGGGATTTAGAAAGTAATAAGTAATTGAGCAATTAATTACTTTTTTACAGTAACTTACCCAACACTGCATACATGTTAGGAGATTCATGTTTTAAATATAACAGTTTTAATATAGAAATATTAATTGGGGAAAAAAGCTACTTTTTGAATATGAAACTAAATCCTTTATCCTTGGCCTCATGGAATAGTAAAGTGTCCATTGTATGCACACTTCAGAATCCCACTAGAAGAAGGTCATCCAGGAACTTTTTGCCTATTCTTTTCATCTAAGTACTTAATTTGGACATACTTCTTTTGTCACATAGCCTACTGTTTTTTCCTACTATATAGGCCTAGTAGGGAAGTATGTGATTTAAAACGTAGCCATCAAAAATGTGCAGTGTTGGGAACCGCAATGGCATTCTAGTAGCCTATACTACTCATACTATGTTTACCATATGTTTAAATGGCAGAAATAGTAAGCAATATATATTTATTAAGCAGTAGTAGGTAGCTGCTTAGTATACGGTTCCGAATTCAGCATCAGAAAAGATAGCCCTACACAAAAGCTCCCACATATAAGCATGTTTACACAATTATCTAGTCACAAGGACCATTTAGAAAAATGTACATATTTAAGATGCTTTATTGACCTTATCACAGCAGCGCCATCTTTGATTTTTATGCAGCGAGGCTGTGAGGGATATAGACATTTTTAGTTGGTGGGGTGTACTGTTATTTAATGTTTTTGAATTGACGAAACCCTGCAAAAATATATTTCCCAGAATTTCAGTAGACAAAAAAATAAAATTAAAATAAAAACAGAAAATATGAACTGTTGAAAATTATAAGCGATCTAAAAGCTTTTTTTTTTTTTTTTTTTACACAGTGGATTCATAATCATACCTGTCGTGGCGCAGCTCTGAATAAGGTCTACTGCTGGCACAATAAATATTTTTGAATTCGTATTATTGCTGCGTGCGGTCTCATGCGCGCACATCCTCCGTGACGTCAGTGAGGTCTCAAGAGTATAAAAGCGCGCGAGTGGGCGGATTAACTATCAGAGTGTTTGTGTCGTTGTTGTGAAGAAAACGGAAAATGGTGCAACTTTCTAAAACTGGAGCGAAAGACTCGCTAAGAGCTGGTCATCCTCCTGCAGGTTTGCACATTTAGTCACATATGAAGCCTTTTAAAGTAGCCTATTTTAATAATTTCTTGTTTTGTTTGCGCTGTATAAGTAGTTTGAGACTTAATTTTAACGATGCGTTTTAAATGTAGATTATTGAATTGCATGCTATTTTTGTGAATGTAGGCCTACTTTTGCGGCTGTAGTTCATTGCACTGAGCAGTGGGAGGAAAACAACCATCAGTTCTTGTTTTCTTACTAGGTGTCACAGGATGTAAGTTCAAATGACTTAGTTTCAGTTTCTACTTCTTCTGTGATTTAATACTATTAGTGCACCAGACCCGGTTCCACGGAGGATTTATCAAGCAATAGCCCTTTTTTGTGCTATTGGCAAATGCTCCAGTGCATATTTGTGTTTGCGCTCTGGAGAACGTCAAATTAATCTATTTACAACATGTTCTTTGCAGCGATGAGCAATGTAGCCAATCACAGACATAGTTGTTGAATTCTTAAACGCAATGGCCAATCAGAGGCGTTTAAGTTAGAATCCACTCACCGCTCAAAACTATTGTTTTTCATGCTGCTAATGCCTGTGACAACACTGCGATCTCGGCAATGCTTTAAGATCATTACAAATCACACTGCGAAATGGATCTTAAACTTGGGAACGACATGTAAGTAGACTGCACTATGATGTCACCCATTGAATCGTAGGCTACTACGCAGTATATAATAAAACGTCGGCATCAGCAGCATGCGCTAGTGGTAAACAAACACAGCAAGATGGCTGTTTACCTTCTCTTAAAGGGATAGTTCACCCAAAAAAGGAAATTATCATTTACTCACCCTCATGTTGTTCCAAACCTGTATGAGTTTTTCTTCTGTTGAACACAAGATATTTTGAAGAATGTTGGGAACCAGACAGTTGACTGCAGTCTAGCCATTTTATTTTTTTATACTATGGAAGTCAATGGGTGCCGTCGACTGTTTAAACAACCTTCTTTAAAATATCATATTTTGTGTTCAACAGAAGGAACTCAAAGTTTTGGAACATGGTGGGTAAATGATTTCCTTTTTTTGGGTGAACTATCTTTTTAATTCACTACACAAATACATCAAGTTTTTAAACTCTGCTTCTAGAACACAAAGACTTTTAATCACGCGTGTTTTGCTCTTTAATGTTTTTAATTTAATAAGCCACTGTCAATTTCTCACTTTAAATCTTTATTCAGAATGAACTGAGTGAATTACACATCTGTCCACATATTGGTATAACGTTCTAGAGGATCTTGTGCATTTGAACGTATGCAATCTAGTGACACTGTAATGGCTGTCGTCATATAGCTTTAAAGGTAACAAACAGCCTGTTATGAAAACCAATGCCTTTTTTTTAGTTACCTGAGTGTTTCACAATCTTCTGGGCCCTTTAAAACTGCAAGCACTGAACGCTCCCTCATTATACCGTTCACTGACTTTTATTTTATTTTTAGACTGATTTGAGGGAGAGGTTTGTTTTATTGAGCAAATATTTGCACGCTCACCCTCAGGGCCTCGATAGACCTGCCAAATATTCAGAACAACAGGGCCAACGCACTGACATGGTGGCAGTGGATGTCTACAGGACTCAAAAAAAAAACATGATTTGTGAGAAAGCATCCATCTATAGGAATAAATTGGGAATGTGGAGTTGTGGTGTTTATCTTGTTCCTACGTCAGCTAGAATCAAGTGTGACGTTGCAAAGATTTTCATTATCTGCTTTTTTTTTTTTCCTGTAAAGAAGTTTGATATTAAATGGAAATGTCCTAAAACAACATGTGGTCGTGAATAAAAGCTGTAACATTTTGTGATTTCAATTGAAACTGGAATTGTGCACTTTCTTCAGTGAAAGCAGGAGGAAAAAGAGTCGTGAAGAAGAGTGCTGATGATAATGGAAATGTGGAAAAGGAGACCAAGAAATTCGACAAAACCAGGTACAGTGTTTTCTCCCGAACAAAGATGCTGATCTCTTTCTGACTCTGAGTTGAAATGAAATTCAGCAGTTTTCAAACGCCTCTGCCCTCGTTCAGTCTCTCTGGCAGTTTGCTCAACATTTAATGAACATGTTTCATATAAAATCTGCTGTTTTGGGCTATGATGGAATCTGCAGTGGTTTCCTAAACCCACAGGGTAACATTCATGTCGTTTTTTTTATTTTTTTTTTTTCGCTTTCTGATCCGTAACTGAGCATTGAAAGTGGTTCATCAAAGAAATGCAATTTTAGTCTTCCTGCAGGCATCTAAAAAGTGGAGCAGAAACGTGTTGCAAATAGTGATGGGTAATCCGGATCATTTTACTGACTCTCTTGTTCGATCTCGAGTTCATTTAAAGGGCTTTATATGTTATTCTTTTAACAGGCAGATTCCCTGAACACATCCACCTACGCAATCTTGATCACATTCTGAATTAAGAAATCCTCATAATGCAGTCAAATAATTTACAGGGAACAAATTATGTCTTTCGTTCATTTGTCACGTGACATTTTGACTCCTCACTAGTTGCTAAAAACATTTCAGTGCTTTTGCGTGAAGTCAGAACCATGCAGTTTCTGTTGCCACGTTTAGTATTATGTGTTTAGATGATTGTGCAGTACACTAACTGATTAGTTGTCCAGGTCCCTGCCGACCCCGTCCAGAATGCAGCATCTGAGTCTTCTCCTGGCTGGGCCGCTTGAGAAGGTTTGTTGCACCCTAATAACATATTACTAGCATTGCATGTGTCCTCCTCCAATCCCATAGTGCACTGCTGCTTTAGAAAGCCTAAGACGGCACAAACGGAGAGTTAAGGTTTAAAGTGAGTTTATTGTAGCAGACATGTCGTTTCTGACTAGTTTGTGAGCGCTTCCAGACGCTGCTGTTTTCAGTTTTTTTTTTTTTTTTGTTGGTTCTGCGGTTTTTAATTGGAGTGAGTGAAAACTAGGACATGGTCATTAATTCAATTAAGTCGAGTTTAGTCAAAATGGATTTCCCTTTATGAACTCAACTCCCTTCAGTGGTTATTGCCTCTGCAAGTGTCCACATTTCTAAACTAGAGGTTGTCAACTAGTTTGGCTACTAAAATAGCAGCAACCAAATGACAGTTTGCCAAATCTTACTTCTATTTATTACGTTTAATTTTATTATTTGTATTTTTTTTTCTTTTTAATTCATCTTTATCTATTTCAAATGTATGTATTTCGGTTTTATTTATTATTATTGTAGGTTTATATTTTCATATTTATGTAATATATTGATCTATTTAAGTTTATTTAATTGTTTAAATATTATCTTATTTAGTAACTTATTTTTTCTATTTGTTTGATGTTGGTATTTTGTAATTCAGTAATATTTGTATCATTTAATTTTAGTGTTTGTTTTGTTTGTAATGTATCGTATTTTACTGTTTATTAAGTTTACACTGTTAAGTAGTTTATAAAAGTTTTACTTGGATTTTACCATGATATTAGCCATAGAAGCTGGAATATCTTGAGGTTGTTTTAGTCACTCTATTAAAAGTAAAAATCCCTTTTGTTTCAGAAATGAAGTGTCATATTTAACATGGAATTATTTTTATTTTTTTGCTGCAGTTTGGTCATGATTTCCCAGAGACTCCAGTTTCTGTGCGACACAGCCGAGTCAGGCCGAGCATGGAGAAACCGCACGTCCCGCGCATCCCCTGCATTCAGCAGCCGCGCAAGTTTTGAGCTGCAATGGCCTCCACTTCTGCGCTTCTGATCATGTGACATGCAGAAGACAACCAGGAAGTGTGTTTGTAGGTGAATGTTGAGCATCATGGACCTGACTTGGTAGCCTTGTAACAGTTACTGTTATGTGACTTCTCTTCAGGTTGTTTGTTGCAATCTTTATAGCTTTGCAGTTTTGTGCTTGCGCTGTGGGTTGTTCATTAACCCATTCTGAATTAAAGATGTTGGAAAGAGTT